>CM053770.1:388750136-388988632 GCA_028658325.1 Potorous gilbertii | reverse complement strand
TCCCTCTCTCTCTCTCTCACTCTCTCTCTCCCCCCTCTCTGTCTCCCCCCCCGTCTCTTTCTCTCTCTCTCTCTCTCTCTCTCTCTCTCTCTCTCTCTCTCTCTCTCTCTCTCTCTGTGTTTCCCTCAAACATAATACCAGCCAAAATTATAGGTAATATCCTGTTCAAATGTTTTGTACTGTATTCTCTGTACTTCCCCACCTCAGCTGGAATGATTGGCATTCCAGAATTTATTTGTTGTTTGTTATTTTTTTCCTTTGACCAGGTGCCTAGCATAGTGTTAGACATAGAATTATTACTAGTCATAATGCCTTGTGCGATGCTCAGTTGTGCATGTAGGTACTCAATTTTTTTGTTGAAAAATGATTTTATTGATGACAGATTGAAGAGGTAATGTAGTGAAAAGAATGCAGGGTTTGGAATCAGAGAACTTGGATTCTAGACACTCACTAGCCCTGTGCTCTTGGGCAAGTCACTTAACCTGTGGCCCTCAGTTTCCTTATCTGTAAAATGGGCGGTTCAACCAGATGTTCTACTGTTTCTTCTGTTCTAAATCTGTGAGCCCTTGGCTTGATCTTTACACTTGCTTTGCCACTTGCCAACCATGTGAACTTATGAGCAAAGTGCTTATCTTCTGACCTCCAGTTCCTTCATCTGAGTGGGTTGAATGAGGTGGATCCTTCATCTAAAATCTTCTGATTCTCTTCCTTTAGGTGTCAGCTGAAAATGTTCCCTAAAGCACAAAATATATGAACATATTTGAGAAATGGTTTAAGCTACTATTCTAGAGCAATATACCCACAGAATAATAAACCCTTATTCATATTACCATTAAATGTTTTTTTTTAAATTATCAGACTTCATTCTCAGATTTTAGGAAAAACACTTAAAAATTAAAAACAAAGCAAAAAACCTCAGTATTATTTTTCTTAATTTGTTGACTGATATAATACTTTTTGAGGGAGCAAATAAAAGATGTTATCTGAAAGGTCTTTTGATTTGGAAAGAACTGAAAATCCACCAAAAACCTACCTAAAAGCAGTATTCTCAGTTAAGAAGTGAGGAGGGAATCAAAGATATCACTTTGTGGATTGTGCTGATGGAGGAGAAAGGGATATTGGGTTACGTACAGGTTGCTTGAAGAATTTTAAATGGTGTTAGAAATCGATGAAACCCATGCATAGTCAGTCAGGAAAGCAAAAACAAAATAAAAATTGCCTGCTCAATTGTTTTCTTCTCTCTCTTGTATTATCAGGAGTAATTGATGAGAAATTCTAGTCTTCATTTGTCCTTTTGCTCACTAGCAAACTGGCCAAGAATCCTATAGTTCCTAACGTTAGCGTTTTTCTCAAGTTAAACACCCATCGGATATTCTGTTTGTATTAGTAGGTAACTGCTTGCATCTCTCTGTTCTAGTCAAGTCAACAAGCATTTCTCAAGCACCAACTGTGTCAGGGGTAGCTTGGCGGCACAGTGGATAGAACACCAGGCCTGGAGTTAAGAGGACTTGAGTTTAAATTTGATCTCAGACATTTATTAGCTTTGTGACCCTGGGCAGGTTGCTTAGTCCTGTTTGCCTCAGTGTCTCATCTGTAAAATGAGCTGAAGAAGGAAATAGCAAACCATTCCAGTATCCTTGCCAAGAAAGCCCTAAGTGGGGTCTTGAAAAGTTGGAGATGACTGAAAAACAACTCAACAACAGAAACAAAATGTAAGCTATTTTGCTAAATACTTGGGGTATACAAAGGCAAAAGCAGTCGCAGCCCTCAAGGAGCTCATTGTTTAACAGAGAAAACAGCATTCAAACATAAATGTACAAACAAAATACATATAGGATAAATTTGATATAACCACAAAAAGAAGGCACTAGAAACTGACTTGTGGTCTCTTGGCAATCATTTCATACTACTTACATTCTCCAACAGCAACTAACATGGTACCTTACATATTAGGCATTTAAATGTTTTCAAAGTGTATTTGTTGATAGATTGTTGTTCCACTGACATTGACTGACATTGCCAAATTATTGTGGGAGAAGTATTAAGTACAGCATCAAAACTGGTGTCTGTGAGACACATACAGTTTGATTTAGGACATATTTTAAATATTTGTTACTGGGAGGCTAAAGTCCTCCAATGGATCTTCATGGTGCCATGGAGGTAACTGGGTTCTCAAATATTGGCAGGTAGGGAAATCTTTGCATAAACAAATTCTTTATTATGTTTATCATAGGAGGACCAGTTTAACTATACTTTGAGAAGTTCATGACTAGTTGGCCTGCAGTGGAATGAATTTCTTTAGCTTCAGTAAGTCATGGAGACCATCTACTAAGGCCTCTATACCTTAGCAGATAGTCTTTATGCCTCTTGACTCCTCCAGTAATGAATGCCACCTCTTAATGACAATGTAAGGGTTACATGTATTTGTCCTATATTTACCTATCTTGTAACTACTTATGTTGTCATCCCCTTGTGGAATGTAAGTGAGCAAGGATTGTCACACTTTTATATTTGTATCCCTAATATTTGGTACGTCATCAACAATAAAGGCTTTCTGATTAACAAACTACAGTTTGTGTTACTTGAGAGAAGACTACCTGAATGAAATTACAGATCCTTGAAATATTGACAAGGAATTAGTGAGGAGAGAGCATAGGTGAATTATTTAAACAAAACAAAAAACAACCATGGCTAATCCAAATGGCTTTCTATTTGGCTTTGGAATAGCATCATTTTTCTCATCCATTCCTTTTTTTTATAAACCTGGCTTTTTGCTTCCTCAATCCATCCTGACTCTGGATGGCCAAAGACCCTGGTGACTGAGTGATATTGAGGGAAAGGCTATAGATAATTAGATGATGTACTCTTGGAAAGTTGAAAATTGGTAATGTTGAGAAATTTCAGTCGATCTTAGTATTCCAGGGTTTTTCCAACTCCAGATTGCTCCCAAATCAAGCAATCTTTTACCTCTGCCCTTGAAGTATCCTTAGAGATCCTCTAGAGGTACATCCTACTTCATCCATTCTTTCTTTACTATAATTTCCAACAAAAATAGAGAAGATGCCTACCAGAAGAGAGTTGGAGCCTTTTAACAAGCTACTTTGTTCTCACTAACCAGAAAGCATCACTTACAGAGCAGTTTTACTATTGAAATACCTGGAGAACTGATCGCCAAAGTTTTTTTATTGTATGTATCTATCAGTAAAAAAAAAGTTTTGAGCACACCTGCTCTGAAATATGTATATTTACTCACATATAAATTATGCATATTGCTGCTGTGCTAATAATTATGTGCATCATAAAACTGAAGCAAAAATAACAGTTTTTAGAGGGATAAGATACATTTAAAATAATATTTGATCCCAAAGTCAAAGGGAGCTACTGTGGTTTATTGAGAAGGGGAAAGAGATGGTCCGACCTACACTTTAAGAACATCACTTTGGCAGCCTTGTGAAGAATATGTTGGAGAAGGGAGAAGCTTGAGTCAGGGAAGCACTTTAGTAGTGGATCCAGCAAGAAGTGAAGTGATGAGAGCCCATACGATGGTGGTAGCTGTGTGATCAGAGGGAAGGAGTCAGATGCCAGTGATATTGAGGAAGTAGAAGTAACGAAATTTGGTACTTCATGGATATGGTTCGTGAGCAAGATGAGGAATTCTACATGATTCCTCACCTGGATGACTGGAAGAATATGATGTAGAATAAGGAAATGGTAGAAATAAAGAACTATAGAAGAAGGGTTGTGATATGTCCTTCATTCTCAAAGATATGACATCAGGAAGGTGGTGCCATGACTTGCAAGTGAGTTGGATTTAACTGGTGGAGGACTATGCAAAGTCACCAACCTCACTTTCTCCCCCAGAGCCATCTGGATCCAGATATAGATCAGAACAAGTAGAGATGGCCCAGAAGAAGAGGAGTAGATTCTGGGGAAAAGATAGTATAATGAGCTTTGTCACACAGATTGAAATCCATCGCCATACTAACTCATCCTATGCGACTCATTGTCACACCAAAAATGAAAAAAGGGGACAGGTTGAAATCTTCCCTGGAACTCAAACCGTACTCTGAGGGGTTGCTACAACCATGAAGTGATTTAGTGGGGCAGGAAGTGAAAGATTTTCCCAGTGGCACTTGTGTAATTCTTGCTCAGGTTGCCCTGCTAGAAATTAGGAAGAGCTTTCCTAAAGGGACCAGTACATGGTTCAGAAGGGGAAGATTTTGGAGCTGAGGTGATAACAAGCCACATGGTTAGTTTTGCAGGGAGGGTAGGATTCAACATCTTATTCATTAAACCTATATCCCTGAGGGGATATAGTGCCTCCACTTTGGAGATCACTTTGGGGTGCCTAGTGCACCCCACTATGTTTTAGAATTTATTCAATGTTGCAAAAGCAGCAAATTCTAGAAATAGATTGATATTTAGTCCTTGCTATGCCCCATGATTGGGGCCTACGTTATACCAGCACCTGTACCTGCTCCTTCTCCAATTTCACTTCTTGTCCCTATGACAGGAGAGGAGGGTAAACGTGTAAAGAGACTTTCATAAAATCACAGGATCATAAGTGTAGAGCTAGAAGAGACCTTATAGGCCTTTTCCCCTATTTGATAAATGAAGAAACTGAAGCTCAGTAAGTAAAGTGAAATGACTTTGCCAAGGTAGCAAAACAAGTAGGAAGAGTTAGAGCTGGGATTTGAACTCAGGTCTTATGACTACAAAGTCATTACTAGTTCCACGTTACTACATTGTATCCATATTGTTTTTCTGTGGTCATGAGAAGATGATATATAGAATCATTGCTCCCAGTTTTAAAAACAATTTAAAACACAGTCCTGTATCGTGCTCATTACTACTCTGGTATGAGAAAGTAAGAAAAATAGCCTTCATTTTGTCTCAGATCTCCATATTGCAGAAGTTTCTTTACCTTGTCCTTTTTCTACAGGATGGCCCCAAAGTCCTAGTGAAATTCTAAGCTTCAATAGCTTAATCTCCTTGAGTTTTATTTTTAGAAAAACAACATTATAGAGTATGACTAAATTGAAACCCATAAATTAAATCCAAAAGAGGAATACCCTTTGGAGATGTGTTGAATTTCTAGCAGATATTTAGGAAATACTTTTCATATTTGGCTATGTGAGATTTCAGGTCTCCAAAGTTTTAGAACATTCACTGCCAGTCAGCTGTTTTTCAGAACAGATAAATGCATATAATACATTAAGACTTTATCTCCACCTCTGCACTTCTAATGGATGTCAATAATCCTCTATTTGTCTCCTGAAGGGAAATATTCAGGAGAAAAATGCAGTACTTAAGAATGATAGGGTGATAGGTCAGAAAATACATTTTCAGTCTTAATTAAGAAATCTGTAACAGCATTTTGTATCGCTGCAAAATAATCCATGTAGCAGTTATTCTGCTGCATCATCCTCAGAACTTAATTTCCTATTCCAGTTTAGTGTATATTTTTGGAAGCCACTAAATAGTATTAAACTCCCCTGAAAAAAAATAATATGATAGACAGTGGCACTGTAACAATGATTCCAGTTTTATAGTATAGTAAACCTAATCATTTTGTTAAAAGAAAAAACTTTCATCATATTCATTCTTATCTTAACAAGTTCCATTTTTCTCATCACTGTGTACCTTCATTCTTCTTCACACTTGAACTTTAGTGTGGGTCACAGCCCAGCAAACCCCAGACTCTATCATATCTAACAGTTTCCTTGTACCCCTTGGTATTTTGTACTCCCTCTTAAAATTGTGATCAAGCTCTTAACTCTTTCCACTTTCCACCTTGTATGTTGGACAGCACCTCTTAGTCTGAGCAGTATTGGAGATTTGCCTAGTTGGACTTCAGGCTTTCTTCTGTCACCACACTTACACCAACACCTGTACCTGCTTCTTCTCCAATTTCCCTTCTTGTCCCTACTCCAAGAGAGGAAGGTAAGCATGTGAGAGGCTGATGGCTACCATATTCTGAAGGCTTCCATGTTCTGCCTTTGCCTCTCCCCTTCATTCATCTTTCCTTGAAAACTAAAATTATTCATCTGATTTCTAAATTGGAGGACTGTCTTCTAGATCCAAAGCAAATTTGTCAAACTCTGGTATAGGACATAAAAGAGTATGTTATCTGAATTGTTTACATTTATTTCCCCCTCTCCCCAAGGATATTCTCATTCTCATTCTCCCTCTGTCTCTCTCTTTCCTTTCTTTCCTCCCCCTCCCTCATTCTCTCCCTCTCTTTCCCTTACCCATCCTTCTTTTGCCTTCCACCTCACCCCCCTCCATTCACCCCCTGAAATTTGATGTTTAATTTGTGGCTATCCTGAGGAAGTATTTCATTACTTGAATGAAAATTGGAAAGCATTTTACATTGCTTATTACAAATCATTTATTGGAGCTCCACTAAGTAAAGGGGATTTATCTTCCCATTGGTGTGTGGGTAACTCCTATTAACACTAATTGAGGTGTTAAAATCAAAGGACATGTGAAACCCATAATACAGAATGCATTTGATCTGAGAACCTCCCACTTCACAAAGAATGACTCATACCCATGGAGCATCAACAAGCACTTTATATACAATTTTTTATGACTCTTTTAAAAAATTAGAAAATTACTGAGCATTTCATAGCATGCTTATATTACACATCCTGCCTAGTAACTCTTAAAGGTTGCCACCTGGCCAGTGTTAATCCAAACAGGTTGGAAATTATAGGCTGTAACCACCACTGAAACAAATTTTAAGGTTAGAGACTTCATCTGGGACTACCATACTTGCTGATTTTCCTACTATATGATTTTTGTTTCTGCTTTCTTTCCCTCCTGGTTCATCATGATAACAGTGACAGCAGTTGCTGGAAAGAATACACCGGGCCTGGGGTCAGGAGAGAACTGTGTTCAAATCCAGGTTCTTATAATTACGAATTGTGTGATTCCTTGTGGGCAGGTCTCATGATCTCTTAGTTTTTCCATCTGCAAAGTAGAAATAACATTTATCCTAAAGTGCTTTATATGTCTCACATACTATACTATATAAACGTGAATTATTATTGAAGGCTAGATAATAAAGGAGTTTAGAGGGTGGGAGAAGTGCATTGCATGTAAGAAAGGGGCTTCCACTTATCTCCCTGTATTTCTATCCTGGATATTTTGGGGCTGACTTGGTGTGGTGGCACACTGAATTGCTACTGTATTGAGAGAGTTGTGGACTGGCAAATATAATTTACTTATTTGTAAGACTGTGTATTCATTTGAATGCTACCCTCAGTGCTCAAAAGTTGTTGAATCTTTCTGAAAATCCTGGAGTAAATTTCTGATAACTGGAATGTACCTTATCCCTTCACTTAAGACATACATTGTTAGTTAGAACTGAGCTTTATATCTGTTGTTGACTAGTAAAATATTTTAGATCATTTTCCTATAAGAACTATTTATTCTATCATTAGACCATGCACCTCAAATAGCTAACAGGATGTATCTCTGCACAATTTTCTCTATTTTTAGCTGTGAGTAGTTCATTTTTGCCCCCTTCCCAGACTTATGATCCTTCACTTTCCTTTTATCTTCAAGAGTACACTAATCTTTGTGAGAGTTTTGGATGTTTGGAAAATGAATTCAACTTGTGTTAGGAACAGGGAGAATTTTCACATTTATTTGTATATTGGAAAGGGTCAGGCTGTTATATTTAAAGTAATCAGTATCATTTTATTGCCTTTTAGTCAATTTTTGGAACATTTAAAATGCATAAAACATAGGAGTACTTGCTTCTTGTTTAATTCTGGACAGAGCATTTTTAATTGCCTTCCCCACAGAGGGAGGGATTTCTCTAGATTTCTATAATGTATTTATTTATTGATCACAGAAAGAATGTTTTTCCCATGGTGAACAGTCTGAGAGAGTCCATCTAGTTTTGTCCTTGGAAAATGACTGAATCTTTCAGTGATCTTCTGAGCACTGTAGGTTCCATTTGTAAAAATGAGCTGGCATCCATTTCTGTAAGTGTTAGCCTAGATATTCTGAGTGGGCAGAATATAGAATATTCCCCTTCGTGACTGAACCGCCTTTTCAGCTGTTCTTTCCGAATAAGCACGCAGTTCCCAAGGGAAGGAGGCAAATCCTGACTGTTATTAATATGTAGCATCCATCTGGCATTGTAGAGAAACAGATACAAAAAACAGAATGATTTTCATTTATTCTCCACTACAGCTCTATGAAGTAGGTCGGGATTTTTCTTGTTTTACAAATGAGGGAAAGGAAGCATGCAGAAGTGAACTGAGACTTACCTAGGGTCACAGAACTAAGGCCTGCAGTTCTGGATTACATCCTGAAACCTTCTTTCTCAAATAATCCTGAACACTATAATTCCCTATCCAAAAAACAATTACATTGGTAATGTTGGCAGAATACCCATCCTATAGACTATTTTCTATCAGAATTTTTACTAAATATAGTCCTATTTCAAGAGACATGATTTTCAGCTCAGAATTCTGTGAGCCTATGAATCTTCTAGCTAGGAACTGCATAATAATCTAGGCATCTTCATAGTTGATTCTCATCTGTAAAGGTCCTATTCTGAAACCTTGTTGTGGCATAGAGGTAACTCCACATTCTTGAAGGAGGATTCTACCAGGCTAGAAAGGCTCAGGTACATTCTGGGTGACAGACTTGATGTGCTTTCCAAGAAGCAATTTCTTGAAATACAGAGAATGTGTTTACAGAGTATTTATAGGGAATACAGAGAATCACTCACCAGAATGTTGGTAAAGTCTATTTACAGAAAACTCATCGACTGGATACAACAGAGGTAAACAAAAAAACAAACGAAAAACCCAATACCAACTTAAAAGACAAAATTACTGTTATTCCATTTATAGAAGCTATAATCTGGTCTATCTAGCTAAAGTGTCAACTCTGGAGAAGGAGGAATGAACAAAAGTTAAGGACATTCATTCGGATGATCACCATTTTAATAGAAGTTTGACCAGTGACGAGACAGCCACAACAAAGAGTCCAGAAACCATCTTAGCCACCAAAACATTTGAACTCCTTGCCAAGGAAAAAGACATAGCGGCAAAGTATAGTACCTGCTTGGAGTACAAGCTCATTTGGGAGATTTTTATGGAGTGGAGTGACATAGAATATGAACAATATCTACTCACAAAACAGCAAAGATTAGTTGGGAAAACAAACCTTAATGAGATACAACTAAACTACATTATTCCAAGCATATCCGTAGTTTAATCCATTAAATGGGTCAGATCTGCTACCATTTCCCCCCCCCATTCCCAGTGAGGAACTTCCCATATTTACAAATCAGCACCTTCTCTGTGCCTTAGAGGAGAGTTGCTTGGGACCCTGAGAGGTTTAGTGAATAGCCCAGAATCACACAATGTGTCAGGCATAGGACTTGAACCCAGATTCTCCTGACTCCATAGCTAGACCGTTGTTCATTCTACTTCATGCTGTGTGTGTGTATGTGTATGTGTATGTGTATGTGTATATGTGTATATATATATTCTGTATATATAATGTATTAGTAATATATTACTATATTCTGATCACAAACAGTAGAGGAAGCACCACAACCTTAGCACCTAATGTACTTTGTGAGGATCCAGTCAGGAAGAACTCCAGAGACATAGGAAAAATATATACTATCTGTATTTTCTCTGTGCTTTATATTTTTTTTATGAGAAAGATCTCTGAACTTATTAAGGCTATTTTTAATTTAATAATGACAGTAACAATAAATAACCTGTATTTACACAGTGCTTTACATATATTATCTCATTTTAATCCTTGCAACAGCTCTCTGAGGTGGATACTATTGTTCCCATTTGCAGACAAGAAACAGGAAAACAGAAAAGGAGATGTAAGTGACTTGCTCTCACAGTCAGTCACAGTGCTGGAAGCAGGATTCAAACTCAGGTCTTCTTGACTCCAAGCTTTGCACGCTCTCCACTTTGCTACATAGTTGTATAAGAATTGAGCACAAGTATAAGAATTTTCCAAACCAGTGTGAAGCCAGCTTAGAGGCAATCTTGTCCAACCCACACAATTCCAAACAGATTTGCGTTCTGTTGCATCCTGGTCTTTGCTTGAACGCTTTTAGTTTTAGGGAACTCAGTATCTTACTAAGCTGACCATTTTATTTTTGAACAGTTTTAATTGTTAGCATGTTCTTCCTTATGTTAAGGAGAATGGTAGAAATGGAAGACACTGGAGTGGGAATGTAAGGATTCCATTCCTAGCTATGAAACTGTTGGCGGATCCCTGTCTGTCTCAGGGCTTCAGTTTTCTCTCCTATAGAATGAGAAAATTGTGTTTAGTGATCTCTAAGATTTTTTCAAGCTCTAACTAGGGTTGAGGAACCTGCAGCCTCCAGGCTACATGTGGCTCTCTAGGTCCCCAAGTGCAGCCCTTTGACTGAATCAAAGACTGCTTCTAACTTGTATTGAAATACTTGGCACAGGTCTGACCAGTCTTCTCTACATCTCCACTAGAGGGAGACATACACATCCAGGTGGTGAAAACTTGGCTGAAGGTGTGTTCTGACCATATACCTGCACATTTTAGGTCAAAGGGTGTGGCTGGAATTAAAGGCAAAAAGCCTGGATAAAAAGGTTCTTGTGGAAGCAGAGACTTCCTTTAAAAGTGTTAAAACTCACCAGCTGCTCAATACATAAAATAAAAGGGAGAGGAGCCCCACTCCCCACAAAAGGAAGACAAAAATAGTGTGTTTATCTCAGTTATAGAAGGTAGATACAGTTTTATCTGTTGAAGAAAGGGAAGTAATTATTGGGGACAGAGGAAAAGGATTAGGTTGTAGAAAATGTTTAAATCTGTACAGCAAAAAAAAAAAAAAATAACATAACCAAAATGAAAGTAAAAGTAGCGACTAAGAGAAAAACAATATGGTAACTAATTCTGATAACAGTTGGTAAGAGCAATAGTTAATCACCAATGGATTTGAACAGTTTATGAAAGAAGCAGAAATTATAAAAATTGATCAAATCCTACCTCAGACACGTGTGACCCTGGACAAGTCACTTCACCCTGTTTAATCTCAGTTTCCTCATCTGTAAAGTGATCTGAGAGGGAAATGGCAAACTCCTCCTGTGCCTTTGCCAGTGAAAACCCCATATGGTGTGGCTGAAATAAATGAGCAACAAAAATTAGAATAAGAGTTCCATAAGGTCAAGGACTGGCTTGTTTGAACAAATCTACGAATACAATGTGTATGAATTTATTGTTTCATGACAGATATGAGGAATTCAGAAAAATAGAGAAAGGCTAGTGGGCAGAACCTGGAAAACAATATATAGAATGAATATGTATGTAATGTAAATAAAAAGAGCATTAAAATTAAGCTGAACATTGATCAGTCTTGGTCTTGGAGAAGCGATCAGGAAATACTTCTCCCTCCTTTCATTAGAGAGGTGGGGATATTGTTGTGTATACTTCTAGATGTGTTCACTGTGTTGGTTAGCCCTGAAACATTTTCCCAGAATTGGTGTGGCCATTTTCTTCTTTTTTGGTCTGAGCTTCTGACTGTATCAGTATGGGGAATTTCCTGTATGGAAGCTCTTTCAGTTTGGATAGTCCAGCGACTCTTCTGTAATCTATAGTCTTGGAGAGTCAGCAAAGCCACTAAGCAATTAAGTGACCACCTAGTATGCAGTAGAGACAGGAATTGAAACCCACTTTTTCTGAATCCAAAGCTGATCTTCTATCTACTGAGCCATATAAAGGACCTAATAGAATAAAATATACTGAGAAATCCAAAGTCCAGCAGTATGGTTTGTGAAATTAAAGGTATTTATTTCTGAGGTGGGGACATACTGGGGAGTTGAAGAGTAGGCTACACTTGGAGTCATGAAGGTCTTTGTTCAGATCCTCTCTGATATGAGTTGGGTGACCATGGGCCAACTCACTGGGTCTCTGTTTTTTCTTCAGTCATATGGGCATAATAATAAATAGTTTTTACATAACAGGGTTGTGGGTCTCAAATGAGTTAATATGTGAAAAGCATTTTGTAAAGTTGATCATTTATATAATACATTACTTATATAGTTTTTAATCATAGAAAAATGAAGTTGTTATTTTGAGCACATATCTATTAATATCCTATTTTTCATATAGTTGTTTACAGTGATTACAATTTATTTGTTAGACAGCTGTCTCTGATTAGGAGTCCAGTCTGTGGTGGTCAGTGGTTAGTTGGGTTTCTCATGACCTTTTATATGAAATTAGGGCAGTTAAGTGGCACAATAGATAGAATACCAGCCCTGGAGTGAGGAAGATTCATCTTCCTAAGTTCAAATCTGACCTCAGATACTTACTAACTGTGTGACCCTGGACAGGTTACTTATTTGCCTCAGTTTCTTTGTTAGTCAAATGATCTGGAGAAAGAAATGGCACATCACTCCAGTATCTTTGCCAAGAGAACCCCAAATGGGGTCCCCAAGAGTCAGACACAGCTGAAACAATGGAACAAAAATGAAATTAGAGGTTTTCTCTATGAGTGTAGGACTTACTGCCTAACCTGTCATTGCCATCCTTCTGAGATACCATATAATGCTCTATGCATTTCATGTTAAACAAAGAATTAACTTTTTCTGTATCGTGGATCCCTCTGGAAATCTAATGAAGCCTATGGACTCCTCAGAATGATATTTTTTAATTCATAAAGTACATAGGATAACAAAGGAAATTACTTATATTGAAAGATAGTTATCAAGATATTTTTAAAATGAGTTCTCAGATTCCCAATTTAGGTATTCCCGTGTTAAATGCACCTTGATTTGACATAAGGGATGTAACTCTGTGTTATTGATACTAAAATCTCTCCACCCCCATTCATTTCTCCCTCTCTCCCCTTTGCTTTCTAAAATAGTTTCCTCATCCAACTGACTTCTCTTTCTCAATGATACTAATATTCTCCTAGTCATTTATGCTTAAGAAGTTTAGAATTCTCATTTGGTTCTTTCCTCTTTTTCTGTTTCCTTATGTTCTATCAGTCACTAAGTCCCATTTCCATTTTTTTCCCCTCAAAATGTCTCTCATTAAAACACAAATTAAAACAACTCTGAAGTACCACCTCACACCAATCAGATTGGTTAACATTACCGAAAAGGAAAATGACAAATCCTGGAGGAGATGTGGAAAAATAGAGACACTGAAGCCCTTACTGCTGTTGAAGTTGTGAATTGATGCAGCCATTTGGGAGAACAATTTGGAACATTGCCCAAAGGGATATATGTATACCCTTTGACCCAGCAATACCCTGACTAGGTCTATATACCAAAAAGATCAGAGAAAAAGGAAAAGGGCATACATGGTCAAAAATATTAATAGTAGCTCTCTGTTGTGGTAGCAAAGAGTTGGAAATTGAGGGAATATCCATCATTTGGGGAATGGCTAAACAAGCTGTGATATTTGATTGTGATAGAATATTATTAAACTTAAGAAATGATGAGCGAAATGGTATCAGAAAAAACTAAGAAGACTTATAAAATGATGTAAAGTGAAGTCAGCAGAACCAGATTAACATTGTATATAGTAAGAATGATTAAGTGTGAAAGACTTAGCTACTTCATTCAGTATTTCTAAGACAGTTCCAAAGGACTCATGATGAAAAATGTTCTCCACCTCTAAAGAGAGAATTGATGAACTGTGAGTGCCAATTGAAGCATATTTTTTTCACTTTCTTCATTTTTCTTGCTCTTTCTTTGAAGCGTGGCTAATACAGAAATATGTTTTGCATGACTTCACAACTATAATGGGCATGATATTGCTTGCCTTCTCAATGGATGGGGAGGGGCCGTAAGGAGGGAGAGATTTGAAACCCGATTTTTAAAAATGAATGTTAAAATTAAAAAAAAAAAAGATGTCCTATATTCTTCTGTCATCACCCCAGGCCAGACCCAGTCATTTCAGTCTAAAATACTGGGACAGTTCCTAACTGCTCTCAGTGATTTGTCTCTTTTCACAGATATCTTCTGCTCAATACCACCAGATGCGTCTTCCTTTAAAAACATGGCTGTCATCAGACTCTCCCCTGCTCCCCAGTTTTCTACTGCTTCAAGCGTGAATGCTTCTGCCTGTGTTTTAGTCCAGGGAAAAATAAATTGGACACATAATACTTAGCCAACCCTATTTCCCAAGACACCCTCCCACCCTAACTCATACCCTCAGGTTTTTGTTATACTAGTCACTATTGTTCCACAGACATGATGTTGATTGCTACCTCTTCCTTCACTCATTCCCTTTGCCTGGAATGCCCCCTCCTTAGGCCTACCCAAATCCTGATTCTCCTGCTCTCACTTTTTTCCCTATGTTGAAATTCTCAAGCCCTACTAGTCTGCACCATGTAATTTAGCATTTAATTATATGTTGTCTTATTTTGTTCACTCTTGTTTCATATGTTTTAGCATCACTTACCCATTTAGATGGTAAGCTCAAGGACTGAAACTTCATTGGAGAGACAACAGGGTAAAATGGAAAGATTGTTGGAGCTTTGGTCCAAGGACCTGGGTTTGGATTCCATTCTGCTACTTTTTAGCTGTGTGACCTTGGGCAAGTCTTTATCTGTTATGTTCCTCCTATAAAATAAGATGGCTCAACTACTGTTCTCCAAACTCCCTTAAGGATCTAAAATTGTATTATCTTATATTTCTTCTCTGTTTTTCTTTGCATATAGCCCAGTGCTGAGAACCTAATAAAGGCTAAGCAAATTCCTATTGATTATGTGAAAGTAGGACTTTTGTAAAGAGTCATTATGAATACATTAGAAGAGCTGGCTTTTAGACCATCCCATCTTCTTTGTGAAAAGAATAACCAGCCCCCTGATCTATTTCCTTTGTAAATTCAGAGTTTTGTATCTATTTCTTATATATGTGCCTTTGTGTATGATAGGTTAATGCCATATGCAAATGGACTGTGAGCTATAGCAGAGGTGGTCATGGAAGTTACAAAGGGGGCTGTGGTCAGCTGCTGCTGTGCTATATTCTCTCCCAATCCAAGCTAATTGTATATAGGAAATTCAGCTCTTGACCACAGGGGCTGCAGTGTTAAGAGCTGAGGATAAAGTCATTATCTCTCCTCTATACCCTTCAAATGTTTTCTCTTGACTTGTTAGGGTTACTGCTTCCTGATCTACAGTAAGCTTCCCTCCCCCAACCCTTCCAATTTTGCCAACAACAGGCTCAAGGGGGAAAAATTAGCTTGTCTTTTTTGCCATCTGCTCTCCCTGTCTTCTGTCCTGTAATCAGTAATTTCTTTTTCTTGGACTGGCTTCTTCCCTGACATTAGCCCTTTGCTCATTCTCCTTCTGTCCATTCCCTTCTCCTTATGCCTCCTTTCCCATCACCTCACTTTTCTCTTCCTTTCCATCCTCCCTCCATGAAAAAAAACAATTTTGTTCTGAGTCTGCCAAACCCTTTGGAAGAAAAGTCAAAGGGATTAAAACACCTTTGGGGCACCAGTCGGAAGAGAGTTTCACAAAAGGATCAGGTAGTTGGTTGTAGTTGGCCTGCATGATGTCCTCCTGTTGAGAGTAAGAGACTGCTTGAGAATCCTGGGTTTTCAGGGTCTTTATACTTCCCACTTGTGACTAGGCCTTGGTTTTTTGTTTTGTTTTGTTTTGTTTTGTTAGTATATTAGCCTCCTGCCAGACCCAACTTCTTCATTTTCCAAGCAGTTGGCTTTAGACTTGGAGAAAATTTACTGGGAATGGAAAGATTTGGGGCTATAGTTTACCTGAATTTTCCCTTTTCAATGAGATGGCTTATCCTGTCCTTCCCTTCTGACTGCATAAATTACAACAGCAATACACTGCAAAAGGAAAGAAACCCTGCCCTCCTCCCTAATCTTTTCTTATAACCAAATCCAACACAATTTCACAGGATGTAGACATGAAAGTGACTTCAGAGATCACCCCCACCCACCATTTTATAGGTGGGGAGAACATAACATAACATAAAGGTTATATAACATGCCCAAGGTCATACAGTAGCTGAATAAGATTCTAAAAGATGTCTTCTAATTGCAAGATATTGCTTTTTGTCTTTTCTCAATACCCAACTATCGCCTGTTCCACTTGGGTGACCTTGGGGGTCCCTGCAAATTTGTTGTAGCCAGATCTTCTGCCTGCAGAAATGAGAATTTGGACTCATAGCTTCAGAAATTCTTTAACATTTGGTTATAGGCATGGTGACTTATTTTGTTTCTTGGCTTTTAAATAACTAGAGCTAATCTGGATATCAAATGAGCCCCTTAATCACTTTCTTATTTGCATGTCACCGGTTGCCTTCCCTATTGGATTCTAGATTCCAGCAATTAACCTCCCATTGTCTTTTCAGGAAATGATATCTGTGTGACTTCTGATGGTTACTGGTGACCTCTATGGTTAAAATAACTTGGAATGCTTTTTTAGCACTGTCTCCGGGTTGGTCATATAGACTGGATGACTTTGAAAGTTTTCTGGAATGTAAAAAAGTGAGCAACTATTCTCAGTGTCCTAGGTCATTAATAGAGGGAGCACAGACGAGCACAATGGATGAGATGAATGCTTCTGAGTCAAAATTACAGCTCTGAACTCTTGCTTTTCTGTTTTTTGCCACCTGGAGCATTTTATGGAACCCCTGTGCCTCAGTTACCCATTTCTATTCTGGATATTTCTTAAAGATTTAAATAAAAGGAATAGTCCAATTGAAAATATATTTTGCAAACAAATCTTAAATTGTTTTTACATGTAGTTGGAGGGAAATAAAATATTAAGTTAAAGAATACACACACACACACACAGGTTTTTCTGACTTAGACTCTACCTCTGTGACCCTAGGCCAGTCAATTAACTACTGTCAACCTCAGTTTACTTATCTGTAAAAGGGGGTTAATAATAGCACCCACTTCCCAAGGTTATTGAGGATCAAGTGAAGTATTTGCAAAATGTTCAGCAAACTTTAAATCACTATATATTAATGCTGTTGTTGTTTTTTTTTCTTGCTCCAAAGCCAGTTCTCTATTTGTCTGTCTTACACTAAATATGCTTAATCTAAGTAATTTCAGTTCATCTAAATGATGAACTTTCTTTATGCCAGGTTGTCTATCTTGGACTAGAAATGTTTAATCTAAGTAACTCCATTTCATATACATGTTGAACATTTGCCAAAGCGGTAGAGATTGCCATTAAGTCAAAAGAAACAGCAGAATTTGTGTCTATGCACTAGGAAGCAAAACACCATCAGTGTGTTTATGAAAACGTGATAAATATTTACTTCTGATCATCTCAGCACCAGAATACTTTGTATCAGAAAAGACATTCTAGTATTGAAGCTTGGCATAATGAGTAGGGGAGCTAACCATGGAATCCGGAAGACCTGGGTACAAGTCTGTCTTCTGAAACACACTGGCAGTGTGACATTGGGCAAGTCATTTCACTGCCCAATGCCCATGTCCCATGCAACAACTATAAATTGTAAAATAGTTACTGATAGTCATTACAAGAGAATACCCCACATAAGTAAAATCACAGGTTGTTGTTATTCATCTATGTCTGGCTCTTTGTGACCCCATGAACCATACTGTCCATGGGGTCTTCTTGGTAGTGATACCAGAGTGGTTTGTCATTTAGCAGATGAGGAAACTGAGGCAAACAGGGTTAAGTGACTTGCTTAGAGTCACACAGCCAGTAAGTGTCTGGGGGCAGAATTGAACTCAGGTTTTCCTGACTCCAAGCCTAGTACACTATACATTAAACCACCTTTTTGCTCAGTCATCTCAGTAGTGTTCAACTCTTCATAATCTTGGTTGAGGTTTTTGTGCAAAGATACTAGAGTGGTTTGCTATTCTCTAGTCCATTTTACAGATGAAGAAAATGAGGTAAACAGGGGTAAGTGACTTGCCCAGCTAGTAAGTTTCTGGGTCACATTTAAATTGAGTTCTTCCTGATTCTAGACCCAAGTAAGCCACCTAGCTGCCTCCAAAAAAAAAAAATCATAATCACAGCTTCCAAATAGTAAGTTTTCAGTAAGTGCTTTATAAATGTTTATGGAATTGAAAATAATTAAATTTAAATTGTGAAATGGATATAAAATTTTCTCAATCTTAACCAGCATGTTTTAGGGCCAGTCTTTGTTTTCCGTATTCCTGTGTCCTAACTCTTAATTATCTTCTAAAACTACTGGATGTGGGCAGAGTTATTTCCCTGTTTATACTAAGTATCACTTGACATGATGTCAGACCTAGTAGGCTGCCAAGGATGAATTTCTGCTTATGCAAATGGACACAGGTCCTGTTCAAGTTACATTTTCATGTTGAGAATCCCTGTCCACACAGAAATTATCAGTATGTCTCTTCACTTGGAAAGGGGATCATTCTGTTGGTTTTCTATTCATTCTGGCCAAAGACTCAAAGGAGCCCTCAATCTAAGCCTTTTGGACAAGTAAATAATGTCCACTTTTCTATTCCTTTTTATGTGCCAGAATCAAGAAATAAAAATCCTGAGGTAGCTCATATTCTAGCAAAATCAGACTGCTGTCTGCCCAGAAAACATGCCCTGTGTTCTCTTGTCCCGGTACTTGTGCACAGGCTTTCTATGCCTGAAATGTTCTCTTTCTCCTCTCTTTGCCTGTTAACCTATTCATTCTATAAAAGAGCCCCAGTCAAATTCTATGACAACTTCCTCGTCCCCTTACAGTCATAAATACCACTCCCCCACCTTGGACCACATGTGAAATTTTGGGACAGCCTTTATCCTTTATACCAGAGCTATCCATGCCACATACCTTATTTCTCTATTAGACTGTAATAAGCTTCATGAGGACAAGAAGACTCTATGATGTAATGCAGAGGCATCAAACTCTCTGCCTGCAAAACTCCCAAATGAGATCTGAACTAGATCAAAATGTAATTGGGAAATGTTTAACAAAATAAATAAAAATACAATATAACATAGATAATGTTAATTAGTGGTGTTCGTAGGGATCTATTTCTTTAATGGTATAATGGAAAAATAATCTAGGTTCAAATGTAATATGAATTATGAATACTCCCCCATCCCCTTTCAGTCATGACATCCCCTTCTACTCCTGGCCCCCTGCCTTCCCAACATTGGACAAAATTTGAAATTTTACATGAGGTCCAAGGTTGGGGTTCTTGTTTCTGTTTCTCACACAAGACATACCATCTCTCATCTCTATGCCTTTGTGTGGGTCATTCTACATGCCTGGAATATGCACTCTCCTTAACTTTTCCTAAAATTCCTTTCCTCCTTCAAGACTTTAAAGCTTAATCTTTTTATTAAGGGGATTTGTTCTGTGAAATTTGGATTTAGCCAAAGGGCCACACTTGAGGACCTAGAGAGCCAGATGTGGCCTCAAGTCTACAGGTTACCCACCCAGGACTTTAAGCAATGATTCTTCCATGAAACATCTCCAGATCCAGTTTGTGGGTAACGCTTTCCTTTCCAAACTGCCCTGTGTTCACCTTACCATTTTATTGGGCATTTGTTCCATATATGTTTCTCTATGTATATGCTATTTTCCCTAATCAAACATAAGCTTGTTGAGGGTAGGGATTGATTCATTGATTGCACTTGCATCTCCAGCACCCAACACAGTGTATGATACTGATAAATTCTTATTGATTGATTAGAGAAGATGGAAAGTTTGGATAATGTCAATTGCTTGAACTTATGTAGTACTTTAACGTTCACAGAATATTTCACATACACCTCTCACTTGATCCTCGCAGCAATCCTGGAAGTTTGGGGCTACTCTCATCACCATTTTTCAGATAAGGAAACCTAAGCTCAAAAGAGTTTTTAAATGATTTTCCTAGCATCACACAGTATACTTTGCACATAATAGGTGCTCAATGAAAGTTTTGTTCACTGGATCGAATCTGTGGTGACATAAGAAGAGTTCTGTTTAGTGGAAACTTACTATATTTTTCCATGTACTCAGTCTCCCACAGTAGTGATAAGTGGAAAGTCTGATCCCATTGTCTTGTTTCTCTAGTAGTAGTGATGCTTTTTTCACCGATCTATGCACTTTCCCACCTGGCTTCCTTTGTGACTAAGAATACAAATTATAGACATAGAGGACTGAGATTAGAGATTGTCCTAGCCCATGCCCATGATTTAGAGTTTTCTGGCAGTTTAAAAAAAAAAACCAAAAAGTTCACACAGGCCAATAATGCGTTGTTAGAGGTGTTACAATAGACATACTTTTGAGTACTCCTAGGTAGCTACTAAGGTATCTTCCAATTTGAAAATTCTGTGATTACTGGGTCCCTTCTCACCTCCAACTGTTAGAATCTCTGCCTCCTTTCCAGGCTTAGTTCAGTCTCCACCTCTTAGAGGAGACCTTGACTGATGTCCTAGTTGTTAGTTCTTTCCTTCAACTGCTGAAATAGTTTGTATTTATTTAAATATGTTTTGTATTTATCTATCTGGTTATGTATCCAGCACAGGAGAATGTAAGCTCACTGAGGGCAGTGATTATTTTGTTTTTGTCACTGTATCTCCAGCACAGTGCACATAGTAAGCATTGACCAAATGCATATTGAATTGAATCAAGTGTTTATCAAGTGCTCATTTTCTATAGGTGACATTGTGGGAAATAGCATAGAAATAGAAAACGTGGTCCCTGCCTTTAAGTACCTTATATTCTGAATAGGGTGCTGAG
The DNA here is from genome assembly GCA_028658325.1 of Potorous gilbertii. NCBI lineage: Eukaryota > Metazoa > Chordata > Mammalia > Diprotodontia > Potoroidae > Potorous > Potorous gilbertii. The sequence continues at coordinate 388,967,939 of CM053770.1, read as the reverse complement.
ATTTTCTGTTTGTATTCTGCAAACATATCTAAAATTAATAAGGCAATAAGTGAAGCAGGATCTTGGAGAAAGACTTATTTTTCCTGGTATTTATCTTGTGTTAATGTTTTTTGTTTTTCCTCTATGGTCAACTACTAGAGGCATACAAAAAAAAATTCAGTTAAACCATTGTGAACTCAATTTCCAGCTTTATTCCTTTATTGTGCAAATTTTTCAGGTCCATAAATTTTCATTTCCTTGTGCAACATGACTACTGCGTAATGATTGTTAATCAGTTAGCATATGGGTCTGAAATATCACTGACATTCCAATAGAAGTTGTATAGTTTTGATAAGGTTGCTGGGGAAGGAGATTGTTATAGATTCTTCGCGTAAAGCAATATGAGTCAGATTATTGCAGCTTAATGATGCTTTGCTCACTCTCTATGTGGTATTGTTTTTCAGGACCAGTCCTACAGCTGTGGTAGAAGAAATGTGGTGTATATAAAATTTGTGATAGCTGGGAGAAATTCTGGTAAGTGTTGCTGCATTTCTTCCTAATAGCTTTTGTTAGATGATAGGGGCTCGTAAAAGATGGTTCCTTGTTCTTTGCTTCTTTAAAATCTGTGTTAAGCTGAGAGAAGGCACAATTTTATGGTGATGAAATGTGACTCTGCTTCTGTGTTTCCTGTTAGTGACTGCAGTTTTCGTTGCTGTTGCTGTTTCTAAGGAATATGGTGTTTCCTAGGTATAATGAGGGTGGACTTCTGGGCCAAAGGCAAAGGATATTGTTGACAGCTTAATTTACTCAGTTTCTTGTGTTTTCTCTGCTATTACTGTACAATCAAGGTAATGAGCCTCTTGGCTGAGAGATTAAGAATGAGAGAGACAAAGGCAGAGACAAAGGGGTAGAACACAGAGCACAGAAGTCTTGAGATTCTGTGTGTCTGAATGTTCTTCCAAATTCATCTGCTTAGGCAGAGGAAAAAGAAGGCTAATTGCATGTGGGCCATGGAGAATTAGAGGGGAACAGAATGAACAGACCAATATTAAAAGACCATTGGGACAAAGCGTCTTCCGTTTGACAAAAATCAGTGAGCATTTATTGAGGGCCTACTCCGTGACAGGCAGGGAGTACAAGTAGAAAAGTAAGTCTCTGCCTTACAGCATGATAATATGAGGAGAAAGAGCTCTGGCTCCAGAGTCTGGAGACCTGGGTTTAAATCCTCACTCTCATGCTTACTCCCTGAGCAAATCCCTTATCCTCCTTGGGCATGCTTGGCCTCAGTTTCTTCATCTGTAAAATGTGCAGGTAGGACTCAGTGGCCCTCTGAGATTCTAGATCAAGACTCAGACAAGGTCTACCTCCAAAACCTGGAAAAAAAATTATTTTTTTCGTCTGTAAAATGGTCTCTTCTGGCCCTAAATTTATGATCGTATGACCTATGGATGACATTATGGAAGACAGTGCTGATGGGTTGAGGCTGCATTCAGCAAGTTGGACAAACTCTAGAAGCCAAGAAGCCGTAGGAGCATGAGCTTTGTGGGAGGATGGTCCAAAAGGGATTGGTTCTATGCAGGATAATTTATCATTCAGTCCCCAGTGCAATTAAGATCATGGAATCCTAGATCTAGAGCTGGAAGAGACTTTTGAAGCTATTGAATTCACACCTCCACCTCAAGGTACAAAAAGCACCTGGCTTGTAAATGTGGGGTGGGATTTGAACCCAGGTCTTCTGTCCATTAGTCTCTACTGCTTCATCCAAAGATGATAGTAACATCTATTCCTTGCTATACTCTACAACTAGCCTGTGGGTTTTACATTTCTAGTCTTATTTGCCGAGAACTGTCAGCTTCTTGTGGTTGATGTGTCAGAGTAAGTATATACAACTCACTGCTTCTTACTTCCATTTACTCTGCCACTGAGTGAAATCACTTTGGTTTGGGTTTTGTTTAAATTTGGAAACTGATAGAATTTCATTTGGAAACAAATAAGTGTGTTTTAAAGGGAGGAGGGGAGGAAGTAGGTTGAACTCTCAGCTTTATTTATGCTACCTAACAGAGACTTCCTGTGTGAGAAAAAAAGATGTATATATAGAGAAAGAAATAGGGAGAGAGAGAGAGAGAGAGAGAGAGAGAGAGAGAGAGAGAGAGAGACGCAGAAATGAATAAGGTAGGTTTGCATGACCAAGTATTATTTTCTTGGAGGTGATACTTTCATTTCCAAAGTTTTTCACATATGTGATACTTTCTCTGAAAGCTAGATAATTTCCTGAAATTTCTGAGATATGCATTACAGGAGAGTTTAAAAGCCACTTAGTACCAGAACTATGATCTGTGTGTAGGGAGTTGTAAGAGAGATACAACAATGTGTTAAAGGTTCAGATTGAGTGCTTAGAGTTAATAGCTGTATTTCACAGGCTGGTATTCTCACTTTACTGAATTTTTATTTTCTTTTTATATATAAACTTTTATTGATAGCTTTTATTTTTATATAACCTACATTTCCCAACATATCCCTCCCTTCTCCCTCTCAGGGTCATTCCTTATAATAAAGAATTTTTTAAAAGAAAAAAAGTTGACAATAGTAAACAACGTATCAAAAATGTATTTCATTAAATTCAGTATTCCACATCCATAGTCCTCCACCTCAGCAAGAAGCCAGGAGAGGTGTCTTTTGACATGTCTTCTGTGGGGCTTTCCATTGCATTCAGTTTTGATCATCACTTCATAGAATCTTAGAAAAGGAAGAGATCTCAGAAGTCATCAGTTTCAACCTCTATATAATATAGAAATCCCCTTCACATTATCCCTGAAAGGTAGTTATTCCCCATCTAGTTGAATACTTGTAGTTACCGAGTGCTCCCTCCCATGTAAGGTAACCCTATTCCATTGCTGGACAATTCTAGCTAGAAAGCTCTATAACTCTGAAGGCTTATATGGGCTAAACTTTTTCCATTCATGATCCCTTTAAGAGTTGCAGCATTCTTTGTTAGTGTTGTATGGCGTGACAGCATGCAAAGTGCACATGTTGTGTGTTCAGAACCAAGGCTGTAGTGAAGTTGCAGGATGCAACACAGAGAAGCGCTGCCAGAGACCCCTCCACTTCATTAAAGAATTAAAGATTTTTAAGTAAACATGAAGGCTGAGTTAATATATCATATGTACAGTTGCACTTTTGCATTACGAATACATAAATCTATGGAAATGCCCAGACTGGTATTTTTACTGTGTTGTATTCATCTATTATCAGTACCCACTAATCATCAAAGACCTTCTTTTATGTCTGTGCTTGGCAGCAAATCTGAATGGTGCCAGAATATCCAAAATGTTGAACTTTATGGTTCAAATGGAACAACTCTGTTGGCATTTGTGCTGTTGCTGAAAAAGCAATGGTGGAGAAAACCACTGGCACCTTAGCAGACATCAAGATGGTAACACCAAACTGTACTAATTGTCATTGTATTCTCCACTGTCACAAATGTGCAGTAAAAAAGAAAAGGCCAGTTTCCTTGATGCCAAGGACATCAGTAATTGGTAAAGCAACGATTAATTTATTAAATCTCAACCCTTAAGTGTGCTTCTTTTTAATGTCTATGTGATGAAATGAGAAGTATGCATTAAACACTTCTGCTCACTTAAGTACCATAGTTGTCTCAAGGAAATTCACTCACAATAGTGAGTCATAATCTGAACTAGTCACTTTTGTTTTTTCATGAAACACCATTTTTGCTTAAATAAACAACAGATACACTATGATCATTCAGACTTGAGTATTTGGCAGTCATTCTCTTTTAAAATGAATGAAGGGAGTCTGTCACTTTAAGGTAAAGAACTGACAGATTTGTTGCCAATGAAAAATTTTGAGCTTTCATGTAAAAATTAGAATTTTGGAAAGCTTATATCTACCACTGTGAGTTTGACAACTTCCCATAACTTAAAGACTTTTCTGATGAAATCAGTGATGATATTAATGAATGTGATTTTTTGATGACATTTGAAAGATCTGCATAAGTCAGTGAACCAATATTTTCCAGATGATCAATGCATTATCTTATAAAATCATACATCAGCAGAAGATCCCCAATGGATCTTAACAGAGTACAAAAGTTCATTGATGTAGTTTCAGATTCTGCATTGCAACTAACCTTTAAGAACCTAGTTGAATTTTGATATAGTATTAAAGAAGAATATCCAGTTAGCGGAAAAGTCTATTAAAATACTCCTCCCTTTTGTCCAACTATATATTTGTATGGTGCTGGGTTTTCTTAATATACTTCAAAACAACATATCATAACAGATTCAATGCAGAATTAGAAGTTAGTTCTGTTTTAGACATGTTAAGTTTGACTATGGTACATTTGTTCTCCCTTCTATTAAGCCAAAATGTACTTTTTGTAGAGGTCTTGAATCTGAAGCAACATCAGCATGATTTTTCCACATAATATCAAATAATATTTTAGAGCTGGAAGGGATAGTAAAGATCATCTGGTCCAAATTTTTTAGTTTATGAATGAGGAAATAAAAACCAAGAGAAATTAAATCACTTGTCCAAAGTTACATTGTTAGGAGTAGAACCTAGAATAGAACCCAGATGTCTAAACACACAGTCCATAGAAGCTGTCTTCAGATATTTAGGATCTATCACTTCCTTCCAGACTTCTCTTCTCTGGGTTAAACATTCCTAATCCTTTCAGCTGTTCCTCAGATGCCCTTGTTTCCAGCCCCTGAATTACTCTGGTCTCTCTTTTCTTGGAAATTTTCTATGTTGTTAGTATTCTCCTGCAGTACCCTTAAGTCAACTGAAATCCAGAGATGACCTGACCATGCAGATTCTTACTTTCCATAAGAAGTTGCCTAGCATAGTGACTGGAGGGCTGTCCTCAGAGTTGGGTGAGAGAACCTTAGGCAAGCTACAGAACTCATTGTCCTAGGCATTTTGATCTGTGTTGCTAGAGATAGTTTTCCTCGCTAGGAAACTAGGAGTTCCATGCTACAATGTAGTCATGGTGTAGATCACACAAAAATTACACTCTGTAATCTGGCTACTATATTATTCAGTAGTTTTAATATATATGTACTACTCTCTTCTCTCTTCTTCCTTCTCTTCTTTCTTTTTTTCCTCCTTTTTGCTACTCTTTTCTCCTTTCTCTTCCTCTTTTTCTTCCCCTTTCTCCTTTTTCTCCTCTTCCCTTCTCTGTCTTGTCCTCTTTCTCCTTTTTTCCTTCTCCTTTCTACTCTTTCTCCTCTTTTCTCTTCCTCTTCTCTTCTTGTTCTCCATTTTCTCCTTCCTTTTCTCCTCCTCTTCCTCTTCTTTGTCCTCTTTCTCTTTTCTACCTGTTCTCTTTTCTCTTCCTTTCTTCTTTTTCTCCTTTTTCTTTTCTTTTCTTTTCTCTCCTCATCCTTCTTGTCCTTTTTCTCTACTTGGACTAGGAAGAATTTCTTAAGAGTAACTCCATTAAAGGTATGGAGATATCAACAATCACAGAGCCATCAGTACTAACTTTTATACCACTCTTTAACTTGTCCTTTATCTGTCATCACCACAAGTCTTCTAAGATTCACAATCAAATACAGATAATTTATCGAGTCATGGGAAGTTTGCAGTTCTTAAGCATTGTGATTTCATAGAAAATCCTAAGTTTTGATGAAGTGTATGTATTTTGGGGGATGCATTATTAAAGTAGCTGTAATATATTTTGGAAATTCAGAAATATTATTACTTTAATGATGTATGTTGTATATGTTAATATATAGTTATGTTAATATGTAATTAGAAAATATATGTAATTAGATTAATTTCCATTAATATATAATTAGAAAATAGTTTGATTTTTAGAGACCTCTGTGAATGAAAGAAAATACTCTACTCATTACCTTGCCTTCTAACCTGAGTAGAATAGGAAATATTGCTGAAAGGGCATCTTAGCGATTATCTAGTTTGACCCCTTCATTTTTATGGATGAGGATACTGAGACCTGTAGAGGTAGAGTGACTTGCCCATCTAGTAACTCTCAGGGCAGGATTTGAACTCAAGTCGTGAGACTCCAAGTCCAGACCTAAACCATTTAAGTCCTCGGGGGCTACTAACGAAGCGGTTGTCTACTGAGACTGGAAACTGGTGACTCCCAGAGCCTGCAGCATTCCTGTTATTATCCCAAGTGTTGTTAGACTTGTATTTTAAACATTTACCTGCTGGCTTCTTTCAATATGTTTGTCATTAGATAACTCCCCAAACTAAATGGTATTTCTGTTAGGGCTAGCCCTTACATGCATCAAACACAGTGTTTCTGGTGCGGTGAATATGTGCATAGGGAAGAAGGAGATCTCATTACAGATGAAGTATGAGGTAGGTATTTTGATACTTGGTGATGTTTATTTTCATCAGTTTGTAAGGGATATTGCAATCTGGCTTAAAGAGAGGCAACAGTCAGGCCTTGGTAGTCTAATGTGGCTGTGTTTGCTGAAGCTGAACCTTTGAAGACAGCACATGTTAGATGGTGATATAGGGCAATCCACCACCAAGAACAATTTACTTAATTATGGGCTTTATTTTGGGAAGGTAACTGTTCGTTTTGTGAAGGATATTTTGGGATTTTACAAACCCAGCATCTAGGCCAGTATTATCTCCCTAGTAAAGGGTGTGGTGTATATATCTGTGGCCATAAATATCCTCACGGAATACTGTGCTATGATATTACTTCAATTCATCTACCCTTCATTTTTCTTTTTCTGGTAATCTCTCTCTTTCCTCCAGCATGAAAGTTATGGAGATGGATTCAGGAAATCAGGAAATCCAAAATATATTACAGCTACTTTAATAATGCATCCCCCAAAATACATACACTTCATCAAACCTTAGGATTTTCAAGAGAAAAGAGTAAAGGGAAAGATTTCATTTCAGAGACCAAGGCAGGAGATATTTAGACCTTAGATTAAATCGGTCTGCTCACTTTTAGAAGAAAGAATATCCAAGAAGGTGTCCAGACTGAATAAGATCAAGGTCTTCTAGCAAACATTTTTAGTATGCTATGTCTATTAAAAAAATGGACATCCAATAATAGTCTCCATTTTCTAAGCTCCTGGAAATGTCAGCCCAAAAGGGATTACAGTCAGGAAAGTCTGAGTTCAAATCCTGCCTCAGATCCTTAAAAACTGTGTGGCTATAGGCAAGTTACTTAAGTCACTCTCAGCTTCAATTTCTTTATCTGTAAAATGAGGAGACTGGACTCAGTGATCCTTTCTAGCTCTAAATATATGATCCTAGGCTTAGACAAGACCTACTTCAAGCACCAGTGAAAAAAAATGATAAGCAAGTTCCTAAGAAAGTAACTTTTTGAAATTGAAGGCTTATTTAATAATAGTGTTATTTCAATACTGTTCTGAGTCCTTTCAACACAATAGCCCTGGGAGGTAGGCAGGATTGATATTACCAAATGCCTTTTATGAGGAGAAGTGTAGATAGAATACAAGAGTCTGGAGTCAGGAATGTCTAGGTTTGTTTAACAATTAGCTTTCCAAGTTTAAAAAAAAAAAAGCATTCATGGGATACCTGTAAAATTTATCTCCAGTATTGACTTTCTCCATCACTTTCTTTAGTCTAAGCAATCGTTGAAACAATCAATCAGATTTGTAGCCTTTGTCCATTTCCAAGGTATAAAGCCCTGCTTTCAAAATTTAACAATCAGTTTAGCTATCTCCAGTGCTTGCTTAGCACAATGCCTGACACACAGTAGGTGTTAAATAAATGTTTATTAATTGATTGTCTCCAATGCATTCTGACACTAGCTGTGTAACTATAGGCAAGTCATATGATTTTGCTGAGTCTGACAGTTTTCTGAGGTCTCTTCCAAAATGAAATCTATGATGCCTATGTAAATTTTTTTTTGTTTTTGGGGGGAGGAATGGCAGTGACTTGCCCAACGTCACATAAGTGTCTGAGGTTGCATTTGAACTCATTATTCCTGACTCCATGGCTGGTGCTTTATGCATTGTGCCATCTAGCTGACCCCTATATGAAATTATAGAAAGGTTTCAATCTGCATTGGTGAAGGAAAGTTTCACATCAGGCCACCCACACTGTTAAAATCCCAATTCTTGAATATATTAGCTTCTATGGAGAAGAAACACTGAAGATGAGAGAGGTTAGGGACAAAATTAAGCATAACTAGTACTAGATTTTCTCTCAATTCAATTCCCTTGTCAGTGCTATTTCTACTGGATCTCACTGCCTTTTTCAGACAAGAATGTGGTTTTGCCCAGAAGAAGGTGGCTAGGTATCACTCACTGTTCTCTTGGATTGTGAATTTTTATCCCTGAAGGCATCTGATCCGTCTCAGTCACTTTTTAATCAATCTCATATGGAGATAATGTATATTTTTCATTATCAGATAGATATGTTTGGATCTTAACCCAGACTCTTTTTGCTGCTCTAAGGGCATCTTCTTTTGTTGCAGATAAAAATCTGCATTGGCTATCTGCAGTAACAGTCTAAAACTAAGCAACTGCCTATTCTTGCCTGTGGCATAATTTTCATCTGTAACAACTTTCATGGGCACAAATTATGTACATATTAAGAGAGAGTAACCTTTTGGAATTGGGCCCAATGCATTCATTGCCATGTGGGTGAGCTAAATTTTCTGGGAGAGCCATTGTGCTTTTCTTTCTTCTGAGAATATATATAATTAAATACATACTAATGGCTGACATTTATATAGCAATTTTAATGTGTAAAAATACTTTACCTACATTATCTCATTTGAGCTTCAGAACAGTACTACGAGGTATACTCTAAAGGGGCCTATTTTACGAAAAAGAAACTAGGACCCTAGGGAATAAAGTGACTAACTCATGGTCACATAGCTAATAATTATTTTCGGTAGGATTTGAACTCTGGTCTTCCTGATTCCTAACTCCACCAGTCTTAACCACTGTACAAGGCTACCTTCATTAAATTAAAATAATTTAATTAAATGTATGCAAAGAAACCAAAGGCTTTTGGATTGTATTTCCCCTTTTTTGTGATGGAGAAATCAATCCACTTTTCTGAGTAGGTCTTTTTTTTGGAGGGGTAGAGGAAAAGGGAGGCTTAAAGATTGAGTTTCCCTGTATCACTCAAGCTGAAATATAGGAGCTTACTCATAAAGACTTACTCTAATCACTATTAGAATTTTGACTTGTGCCTTTTCTGACCTTAGGTGAGTTTGGCCTTCATTAGGTTACTTCGTGGGCTCACCACATTAATGCCAAATTTAGTTCAAAAAGTTCAGACACAGATACCACTGTAGCTCAGAAGTCCTTAGCTCAAGAGATTCACCAGCCTCAGCCACCTACCTCAATACTTGGCTTTACAGGCATGCATGACCATGCTTCACTATTGAATGAATCTTGCTATACTTAACCATGCCAATACATTGTTGAATGTTCAGTAAATGGTGATAATCCCCAACTTGGACAAATTTAAATTAAGTTATAATACAGAATTGTGATAAACAAATTTGAAGATATGTTTTAATAGTCTAAGATGAGGAGTAGAGATAAAATTTAAGTTCTAACACAATTTTCCATTATTTTAACTTGTTATTCTTCATAAACACCTCATAATGAACAAAGTAAGAAACGTTAAAAAAATGACTGTTCTAAGTTTGGGTAGCAGATTAGAGAATGGATAAAAAGTAGACAGCACAGGCCCAAGATTTGTTAAAGCCTGCAGCTTAGACTGTTGAGAAATTTGTAGGCTGTCTTTTATTTCCATTGAATCTAAGAAATTTGCCAATTCAAGGACAACTCAGTTGCATAAATTTGCCGTTGCCTCATTTGCCCCTTGATACTTGAGCCTGTCTTTAATAATTATAACTAGTTACATAAATTTCTCATTTTAAAATGGTTTTAAATTTTCTTCTCACTCTTGCAGTTTTGAAATTGAAATTTAAAATTAAGTGACATCCTCTTAACAAGTTAACCATATGTCCATGTTCCTCCAGTACGTTCAGTGTTATGTCAATTTTTGAGAATCCATTCATTCAGCAAATCTCTACTGAATAGAAGGCTGAGTCTTCACTACAAGTGTATCGCATTTTAAGGAGGCCTGATCCATTAATCCAAATGTACAAAATAGATTAATTTGGCCACAGCTGGAGATTATTTGCATTACCAAAAGATTCCTTATTTTACAGAAACATTCACTACAAGGTTTCTTTCAGATTAGAACAAGAAAGGAATAAGTCTGTGGACTAGGAAGGGTTAACATATGAAAGAGAGAGCACCAAATTATTCAATTCCTATTTTCCTTTTGTTTTCTCTGTGAATGAAAAATGATCTAACTGGAAAAAATCAAGCAAAAATTGAAACCTCAAATTAGTGAAAAATTATTTGAGAGCATTTGGCTGCTCTTTAAAAAAAGAAAAAGAAAAAGCTCACCACTCCCAACCTTTCAAATATCTTTGCTGAATTATTTACTGTAAGTAGTTTTTGAGGAATTGTGGGGAAAATTAGATACATTAAGGGCAGAAATAGGTAACTGTTATCCTAATTTTCTTTCTTTTTTAAACCAGTCAACAGGCCTTTATTAAGCATTTACTAAAAGTTTACAGAATGCAGTTGTTAGTTTTTTGGTTTGGGTTTTTTTTGTTTGGTTTGGTTTTTTAATTTTAAATTCTAGGATTAACATCTAGCCTAAAACTGGCTTGGCTGTCACATCTTGAGAAATATTCAACCCCATTTCCTTTCCTTCACTTTATCTTTATCTGAGATGGAAGCTAAACAAAGACACTCAAACTTCTAAACTGGTTGGTACAATTTTCACAAAGGGAAAAAAAGTAAATTCTGGAAATGACCCTGGTTACATCCACTGTCCATTTCATCTTTCCAATTAGATTTCACATAGGCTTCTCAAGCTTATCATATCTAGAAGAGAAATTCATTTTATTCCCCCCTATTCATGCTTCCCCATTTCTGTCAAAGGCAACACCATCCTTCCAGGCACAGCTTGAAAGTCATCCTTGGCTCTTCACCTTCACTTACTCCATATATCCGATCAGTTACCAAATCTTGTCCATTCTGCCTCTGTAACCACTCTGACATCCTTCTCCTTTTCTCTTTCTGTTTCCATCATAACCAGCCTAATTAAAATCCTCCTCACATTTGTATTGTTGATAGTGGCCTTCTACTTGATTTCCCTGCCTTACCTCCACCATCCACATAGCCTTCCAAGTTCATTTTGGATCAGTAGAAAGAAGAATTTTCTTTTTGAAAATGGAAGTGCTCATGAGAGGTATGGCATTGGAGAAGGAATGATTGGGTGACCATTTATCTGGGATGTTATAGAGATAGGTTATAATAGATTACCTTCTTCTGCCCCTAAGATAATAAAAAATTTTATGATTGTAAGGTGCCCTAGTACAATAAATTTTGATAAAGATTTGATAAAAATGCTTGCATGCTTTAAAAAAAAACTATTAAGTACGGTACATCTCTATTTGTGGAGGCAACAGAAGGAACCAGGATGTTTTTGTAAAGTCTCGACCAGGAATGCTTTGTTTTATCTCAGATTTTCCTGACTCTAGGTGCATCCATTGACTCCCCTACTTGCCTATTAAATAGTTATGAAATTGTAAAACTAGTATTAATGGGCATGTTAAGCCCTATTGTGCTTCTTATACTTATCTTATCCCTTTCAGTTGGTATTGGCTATAGAAAATGAATTTATACTTGCTAATGTGTTTTAAAGAACATCAGATGGCTAAGGCTCCTCCAGATTGTCACCAATAGGGCATCACTGTATGTTACGGTGGAAATTACAGGAACTTTTCCAGGAAGTAGTTACTCCCTCCTGAAGTGTATGCCAAAGAAAGGGAAAACTGGGCTTACTAAGGCATGCATTCTAGAATTTTAAAGAGCCAATATCAAGGGATTAAGACAAAGGATGTGCAGGATCCTTTGGAACAGAAATTCTACAAGGGAAATAAACTAAGGGAGGGGTGGACTACATTCAGAAGGTGAACAGGGGGAGGAAAAACCATGATGAATGCAAAAGTGTGATACAGTCCTATTAAGAATAGGATCAAAGGACTAAAGTTCAAGGTGCGCTGAGGACAGGAATGGTTTTATTACCTGTGGAAGAGTAAATTAGGAATTGGATCATTGCCCCTCATGGACACCAACAAAGAGAAGGGAAAGCTGTCTTATTTCCTGGTTTGCTCTGTTTCCTCTGCAAAGGAGGATGACCTTTGGAAAAGGACAGAACAGAAATGGCTACTAAGGAATTGATCTCTGAAATTAGTAAGGAAATAATAAGGGAGCTCTTTTTAACCCTTGAAAAATCCAAGTCACCTGACTCAGATGGATTACATCTTTAGCTACTTAAAGAATTAGTTCCTGTTATTATTGAGTTGCTTGTTTCCTGGTTAATGTGGAAATACTTTCTGGACCCTGATGTAATTAATTATCCAATGTAACTTGTTTTGATTAATCTTCCATTTAAAAATGATCAGTCCTTCAGAGCAAGTTTCATCTCTAACATCTTCCATTTTCTGCTTAAGTTTCTAACCTACATAAAGGTGATCATCTCCCTCATCCTTCAAACATCTTTGCCCTAACCTCTGTTAATATATACCAGTGTTTTCACTCTGCGTTAGTAAGGTATCTCATTTAAGTGGCATCCAATTGAATTGGTTTTTTCCAATTTTTTAGATCTAGTGGGCATCATCTCCTAGAACTTGACCCACTAATATTCTCTTCATCATGTTTCCACAGCACTACCCAATGGCAGAGAACATCATATTTAAAAATCAGCATCAGTGTTAAGACACATTCCGCCTTTGTCAGGGTTCATGGGCATTTAATTTATCCCCTGCCCACCTTCACTAAGACAACATACATTTCAAAATACATCCCAATTTAATTTCTGTTTCATTGTGATTTCTCATTCCATGGGAATTGCTAAGGCAGGCACAGTGGCTATACTACTGTATCAGGTGATCACAAAAACAAACAAAAAACAGGCTGCAAGAATGGACCAGAGATACTGACTGGTTGTTGCTGTTTTTTAAAGTTACAAAGATACGTTCACTGGGTAGGGGGAGAGGTATGTTCAGAAATGTAGGTGCTATAAAAAATTAGGTGTTTTTAAGAGAGATGGGTAATAGTAAGAAAATAGATAATTCAAAAAAAGATTTGTGCTTTTTAAAAATTAAATGGGGGGAGGATGCAGTTTAGCACCAAATAATCCCTAAATTCTCTTCATGCCCTAATATTCTATGTTCTAAGGATCCTTTCAGCTCTCACATTCTTGCTGTATATTCTAAGCTTAGTCCTTGTTGTAACATTATGTGTACCACAGCCACTTTTAGCTCTTATATTGTACCCAGAAAAACTAACATGGTCTTGGACCGAGCTGAAAGGTATGTTGTTTTTCAGTCATGTCTGACTCTTCATGACCCTATTGTAGGGTTTTCTTAGCACAGAGTCTGAAGTAGTTTGCCATTTCTTTTTCCAGCTCATTTTACAGATGAGGAAACTGGGACAAATAGCCCAAGGTCACACAGCTAGTAAGTAGCTGAGGCTGGATTTGAACTCATGAAAATGAGTCTTCCTGATTCGAAGGTCAATGTTCTATCCACTACACCACCTACTTACCCTTTGAAAGATAAAGCTTTCAGAAATCAGTTCTGCTGTACTGTGCATGAGACAGGCCACATCTGGAATATTATGTTCAATTTTAGTCAGCTAATGAGGAAAGACAAAGACAGTCCTTGCCCTCAAACTAGAAGAATTCTCTAGAAACTAGAGAATGCCACCCAAAGGGCAATCAGAATAGCAAAGGGAGTTGAGTTCATGGTTTATAGGGATCTTTTGAAGAAACAGGATGTGATTAACCTGCAGGGAAAAAAAAGACTGCTGTATTGACTCTGTGAAAGAGAGTTAGGAGGACAAAGTAGATATAAGTGGAAAAGAGGAAGATTTAGTCTTAATATAAAAAATAAAATGAGAGCTACCCAAAAGTAGTCTGAACTGTATCAGGAAGTGATGAATTCACTTTTTCTCAGAGATTTTTAAGCAGAGGCTAAGATGACCACTGTCAGGTTTGGGTGACAGAGATTCTTATTCAGCTACAGACTGGACACAAGATCACTTTCAACTGCCAAGACCATAATTCTGTAGAAATTGAATACTTCACAGATAATTTTGACATATACAGCAAGGAAAGTGGCACTGTGCTGCTGTCCCCTTAAAGGCTGGCAATATTGTCTAGACAGAGGCTTCCTGTGTCCTTTACCAACTGATCAGCACTAAGGACCAGTCAGATAAGTGAGTGTCCATTAGGTGCTACTTTCAAAAGTCTTTGAAGGTTTTCTTGACTCACAACTTGTCAGGCCAAAGTAGATAGGTATATACAACTGTTGCTTGGTTTTTGTGAAGTTTTGTTCTGATATCAATCAACAGAGAAATCAGGACAACAGTGGCCGTATGTAGCAACCTGAAACATACAGTTATTAGGGCAACAAAATGCCTAAAATTAAAATTTTATCAAATTATAGTTACCCCTTCTATGTCACAGGGACTAGGGATGTGGCATCCCTACAATTTGGAAAATCTGCATAAAATTTTTTGGCCGTCCCTTGCTATCAGAGAAGGTCTGAATTTTTTCTTTCTTTCATGGGTTTGTAGTACCTTATTGTACTGGGTTTGAATTATATTGTATTGGGTTGATATTATATATACATACATATATAGTATTGGGTTGATATTATAATATGCTATGCATATTTTTGCATATATTTTATGCATGTCTGAGTTTCTAAACCTTTTCTGTGTCATCTGCTGGTCTTTCCATGTCTTCTGCAGTTTCTGCAAAACTCTCCCCAAATTCCCATTTTATTTCTTATGGCAATCTGCAAAAATATCGAAACTTCAATGAGAAAAGTCATGATGTAGAAGGGATAACTGTGCAATCTGTGCACAGATTGCAGTGACCCTGAGTCTAAGTGTAACATGGTACCCAGAAAGGTTACAGGAAACACCTGGGTTGAATCATACTAGGTGGCACAGTGGATAGATAGAGTGCTAGGCCTGGAATCAGGAAGATTCATCTTCATGAATTCAAATTCAGCCTCAGACACTTACTAGCTGTGACCCTGGGCAAGTCATTGAACCCTGTTTGCCTTAGTTTCCTCATCTGTAAAATGAGCTAGAGAAGGAAACAACAAACTACTCCATTATCTTTGCCAAGAAAACTCCAGTTGAAGTCACAGTCAGACACTACTGAAATGACTGAACAGCGGCAGCAGACAAAAGGACATTTACCAGAGAGGTATAACCATGAGCGAGTCTTGCCATTATAATTTAGAACTGAAAGGAATCTTAGAGACATTCTAATCAAATCCTTTCATTTTATAGAAATGGGAGCCAAAGCCCATTCAGACCATCCTGTGGTCGCTCAGTAACCAGAATTAGTTTTCAATTTGAGTGACTCCAAAATCAGGGCGGTTTTTACTGCTCAACAATGCTCCCTTATTTTACAGGTAAAGAAACTAAAGCCCCAGATCTTCAGTAACTTGCCCAATGTCACACTGGGGGTAAATTTAAAGCTAGAATTTAAAGGAAGGATTGGATTCCATATCCATTGCTCGTGAACTTCAGTTTCTTGGGTTTTGAGGCCTTACCTCACAGGTGTATTGTAAGATTCAAATGAGATGTCTCTAAAGTGCTCTGCTGGCCTAAAGATTATTGTATAAAGACTATATATAAACATTATAAGTGCTAAGAGACATCAGGCCTTGCTGGCAAATGTTGGGGGAAGAAAACTACATGTGACATACTTTTTAGTTAATCTGCATCATTAACATTTTCTTTATCAGTTTCTGTTAAGTCCAGACAATCAACAAAACAATAAATCGAGCCCTGATTTATAGCATTTTCTGACTTCTGAGGCATAAATGCTCACCCCAAAATTTTAACAGTCAACATGGGGCCTATAAGATCTGGGTCTAGCACATCCATGGAGATAGCAAGTAAAAATAATGACAACTATGCCACTGAATGAATTTTTCCACAAATACTTTACATTCCCTTCTTGCATTATAGTCTTGTATCATTTGCTGCCTCAGATAGTTAGAAGGATAGCTCTTTAGGGCCTTCTTCAGATAGTAGAGTTCACTTTCCTGAACAAATATGGTGACTTTTCCTTTTGAGATATGGTAACTGACTTAAGCCAAATGTTCTATTTATTGTCTTTAACCTTACTTAGCACCTACCTCCCTGTGTACACCACCTCACAACTCTGGCTCCCACCCAGTTAACACCACCCACACCCACAAACCCACCCACCCACTTTCTGTGGAAAGGCAGACCCTGTGTTCTTAGCACCAGAAACCATGGAGGTGCTAAGTAAGCTGCTTTTACCTGAAAGACTAGTGCAAATCATTAGTTACCTAGTGGTTTTTATGAAGCAAAGATCATTAGATTTTGAAAGACCCCATTATAAAATGGATGCAAGTACTGTTTCAGTTTAATATTTGATTCTGTGCTTATAGGAGAAAAAGAGGATATTATTCCTTTCTGTGCTATTCACTTGATGTATTTTTTTTTAAATCTAGAGTTTCTTTAACTATCTGATAGGCTAAAAGACAACTGTTTACATTTGATTTACAGATCTGAAGTGAAGCACACATATTTTTTGGCTTATCCAAATGTTAGAATTTTTTTTTTATTTTTCCGTGAATCCTTTAAGAATGACTACAGTCTAGTAAGTAGTTTTGCCCATATTGTAATGAATATTCTTTTGTGTGTGTTTTAACTGTGTTAGCTATTTATTGTAGCCTTTGTAATTTGTTCATATAAAATTTCACTCCCTTCAGAAATATGGAAAAAGATAATTTCTAAATATTCTCCAGTCCAGGAAAAAGTTCCTTTTAGATGGAATATTGAATAGGATATATTTAATGAGGGCAGCTAGGTGGTATAGTGGATAGAGTGCCAGTCCTGGAGTTAGGAAGACTCACCTTTCTGAGTTCAAATGTGGCCTCAGACACTATCTGTGTGACCCTGGGCAAGTCACTTAAGCCTGTTTGCATCAATGTTTTCATCTGTGAAAGGATCCAAAGAAGGAAATGGCACACCACTCCAGTATCTTGCCAAGAAAACCCCAAATGGGGTCACAAAGAGTCAGACACAGGTGAAAAATGATTGAACAACAAAGTTATTCTTTGGTAAATAATGCCATTCTAGTTCTTCAGAAAGCTTTCAGTCCTTAGTTGTTAGAACTGTTAACCAAGAAGAAAGAACAGTGCTGATTTATTTAATTTTTAACCAGGTTGTTCTTTTGACTCAACTTCAGGGGTAGGGAAGAAGATTAAGAATAACTAACATTTACATAGCACCCACTGTGTGCCAAGCACTTTGTTATAATGACCTCATTTGATTCTAACAACAACCCTGAGAGGAAGGCACTGTTATACCTAGCATTTATATAGCAATTTGTTTGCAAAAAGTACTTTACATGTATTATCTCATTTGATCCTTACGACCACTCTGTTATAAGATGTAACTAATGAACTGCTCATGCTCACAGAATGTTAGAACTAGAAAGTACCAACTCTTAGTACAGTGTCTAGCACGTAGTAGGTGCTTAATAAGTGTTTATTGACTGACTCAAAGATCACCTGGCCTAACCCTCCTCACTTTACAGCTGAAAAAGTAGGCTCAGGAAGGTTGAGTGGCATGTGGAAGATGACCTAGTGGTTTAGTGCCACCTTCTAAGCATGCCCCTGTGGTCTTACCTGCATATTGCTGCATAGCTGATCCAGCCTTTAATCACTTTTTTTAAAATGTCAAGTAAGCATTCTTTGCTTCCTTCCCCCCCACCCATACGTTTCTATCCTGATTGTACTGTTTTTTCTCCAGTTAGCTATAATTATAGGGAGAGTCTTGGTTTGGATATAACCACTAGCTCAGCACTTTTTCCTACTGTCCTAGTGGCTGGTGAGCCCAAAACACAGGGCCATGTAAATGATAGTTCATTGGACGCCTCCAGTTTTCTCCACACCAGCTTCAGTGACTTTGCTTTACCTTGAGAATAATTAAAAGACCATTTCTTTTCTCTTTTTAACTTTTAAATACATTTTATTGGCATGTTTTGTTTTTTTAACATCACCTAGATTCTCCTTGTATCTCTTCCCCCTCCTAGAGCGCCATCTCTTATATCCAATAGTGTTTTTAAAAAAAAAGATAATGAAGAGAGGGGGAAAGAAATTCAGCAAAACCAGTCAGTCCACTCCCCTTAAAATGTCGTGGGAGTAGGGGAGGGGGTTCTTCTCATTTCTCTTCTTTGGGGCCAAGCATATTCTCTGTAATTTCTCAATATTCGTTATCGATGTTTTTGTGATTGTTGTAAAAGGTTGTCTTCAAGTTTGAGGTTTTGTTGTTATCGTTAAGTCCTTCTTCCAAGGCTTTAGCACAATAATTTAAACATTGTAACTTTTTATATTCCTTTTTTATGCTCTTTTTTGTTACTAAAATAATAATGCTTGGGTTCCTCTCTCACTAGTATTCATTCCTTCTTCATCAACTTACCCTTCTTTGGAGCATTAAGAGTGAAACGTAAACCTTTGACTATTTAAATAGAGGCCACCTTCCTTTACAACAAATGGCCTACACCACCAAAATTTGTATGTGACAAAAATCTTAATGCATGGCTTACCACGCAATATCATTACAGAACAAGGGGAGAATCTGGCATGTTTTTGTAGACCTGATAGTAGAACCCAGGTCTCCTGTCTCCTAATCTAGCATCCTTTCTGCTGTATCACTTGCTTCCCCACTATTTCTGCTAAGTAACCAGACATTATCATCTGCCAAGGCCAAACTGGCTGAGTTACCTGGGTTTTGCTTCCAAGTATGGTGTTGAATAGAAATATTTTGTTTTCCTCTCCAGTCACTGAAGTGAACATAGAGGGCAGCAGGAGGTCAGAGGAAGGAAATGGAGGAGAAGAGGAATGCAGTACAGACTATGATGGAACAGTGTGGTACCCAGAGAAGCTTTAGGATACTAAAATGAAACATATATGTAGAAATGCTCCCTCCTAAGACTATACTCAATCCATAATAAGAATTTAATTATTCAGTAGTGGCAGAAACTCAGTGTTTCCCAGCTAAAGATGATCTCTTACATTTCCTTTTCTAGATCATTTTACAGATGAGGAACTGAGACAAATTAGGTTGGGTGAATTGCTGAGGCTCACACAGTTTTATAAGGATCTGAGGCCCAGTTTGAACTCAGGAAAATGAGTCTTCTTGACCCCAGGCTTGGCAGCATATCCACTGAGCCGCCTAGCTGACACTGTTTATTCTTACTGCACTTGAAAAACTTGAGGTACGTGTTGAGGGAGAGAAGTCGATATTGGCAGGCTTTGGAAATTTTTGAAATAATTTATTTTAAATTAACTTAGCCAGTATTTTAAATTAATTCATTAAATTAACTGAGGTCAGCCTATTTCAAGCCCCTTCCCATTCTAATCCATCTTCCATTCAGCCACCAAAGTGATTTTCTTAAAGTGTAGATCTGATCATGTCACCTTTCTCCATCCCTATTCCCCCAGTAAACTCCAGCGGTTCCCTACTGCCTCCAGGATCAAATACAAAATCCTTTGTATGGCATTCAAAGTCCTTCATAACTTAGCCCCCTTCTCCTTTTCCAATCTTCTCACACCTTATTCCCTACCACAAATCAGATGTCAGATTCAATTCCAGGTCTTTCCTGATCGTAAGTTTGTTCCTCCCCAAGTATATAGCACAAGACTCTATATTCAAGAAACACTAAGTGTTTGTGAAAGGAAAAACTGATTTGAATTGAATTGACCCAAATTAAGGTCAGTATTGTTTTGTTTGTTTGTCTTTCCATCAGAATTCTATCTAAGAACTACTGCACCCAGGTGTTATTTCGTTTGGGGAGAAGAATTGGCACAAAAGGTAGCTTGCCTCAGTCAGATACAGGGGATAGTCTGGTCCCAAAAAAGTCTGGCCTGTGCCCCTGTAGGACAAGGTCCCGGATTCCCAACCTCCTAATAGGACATGTTTCTACTGGTGTAGTGGGAGGAGAGCATATGACCAAGGAGATTGAGCACCATAGCAATGGCATCCCTAGGGTCCAGGATCATATAAAGAGAGCAGGCGTATAACATGCAAGGACCATTGCAGGGAGGAAGAAATGTGCTCACTCCCATGTCCATGTACAGGAGCCAAACACTAGTTTCCTCCATCTTAGCTATAGTTCTGCTTCGCATCTTTTAACCTTAAAAACAGATCTAACTATCCTAAAGTCCGCTCTCCTAGATTTAGAGCTGGGCAATACCTCTTCTCTAAAATGAGGCTACACTGCTTGTAATTATCTGACAGTTATCTGGAAAAACAAAAGAGAAAATATATGTTAGGTTTTATTTTTGTAGCACATTGTTCTTTATTCCCTCCTTAGGACTGTTTAGGCAAATGAATAGCAAAGAGTGGTGAAGATTTATTTTCAAGATGGGTTGCCATAGCACCTATGCCTTTACATCTTCTTTACATCATGGAAGGCTTTTTACCAACACTCTAACCATGCCTCAGGGATGACCTTTAGAACATGTTGTACCATGTGAATATAGGCCCATAAGGCTGCCACATTGAAAACCACTGAGAAAAGGCTCTGAGATAGACCCTGCCCCCTACAACAAGACTACCCTCCCCGCATTGTGGAGAGCTCCAGTAGGAGCTCAGGAGCATAGATACACACATAAAAAAAGAAATTAGTGAAATGAATCAGAGATATGTAAAGACGAAGAAAGGTTTTCTATTTTTTTCTCTCTTGAGTTTATTCGAAATTTTGTATTAATAGCTTCTTTTTCTTTTAAAATTCAACTTTTTTCTTTTTGTTTACAATTACCCTTTAATTTACAAACCGGAATAATGACTGGTCTCCAACTTTTCCATGGTCATCCTTGAAAGGATATAATGTAGAATGTTCTGGGGCCCTCCACCCAGGCAAAACTTTAAACAATTAGTAGATGATATGGGAAACTAAAATAATCATGTTCTTCTGGGAACATCCCTAATTTTATCTCCTCTCATGGTGAGTCATTCATTTCATTATTCTGACCTCACATGTTCATCTGGTAGTAAGGCCTGTCTTTAGTAGCAAGAGGTCCAGACCTTACAAGAGCTTAAGTTTTTTCTCATAGTTAATAATCTAGAAATATTGTGGGTTTTCACTTTCTACCGAAGAGTTTTTTTTTTTTACACAATTGTCTCTTGACCCCCTCCACTGCCAACTTATCTGTTACCATTCCTCCTTTGGTGATTGAGTTGTACAATGATAACTGTGGTATTTTCACTACTTGAAGTACTGTTCATCTTGTCAGTCAGTACTTGAAATATTGAACTCAAGTTACTTTCTCAGATTTTTTTTTTTTTTACTTTTTGGACTTTACAAATTTAATTTTAGCATAAACTCTATTTAAACATAACTGGAAGAGACTTTAAAGGTCATCTAGTTCAACCCTCTTATTTTATAGAGGAAGAAGTTGAGAATTGAAGAGTTAAGTGACTTGCATAAGGTCACACACAACAATTAAGGGGCAGAATATAATGCACTGCTTCCCCTCCCCCTCCAATTCTAAAGATGCTTAATACAAATTCCAACAAGTTTTTCTTCTTTCAGTATAGTTGATTGTGATGCAGGATCAATACAAATAAATAACCAAGTATTTCTTGTGCATCTACTAAGTGCCTATCTCAGTGTCAGATACTGAGAGACAAGTAACAGGGGGAGGAGAAACAAATAATAGTATTCTTTGTGTATGAGCTGTTCTTTCTGAGGTTGAATAATAATATTAGCTAACATTTGTGTAGTGTCTAGGGCGGCTAGGTGGTGCAGTGGTTAGAGTGTCAGGTGCGGAATCAGAAAGCCTCGTCTTCCTGAATTCAAATTTGGCCTTAGACACTTACTAGCTATATGATCCTGGACTAGTCAGTGCACGTGTGTGCACGTGTGAGTGTATACATACACACATATGTATGCATATACACATAGATAGATATGGGTATAAACATGGGCACTACTAAATATCTTCCTTTTCCAGAAATCTTTCTCTTACCTTCCTGTCACAGTGTCCACATTCTTTCACACTGAAGTCACTTCCTAATTCCAGAAAGCTCCCATTAAAATATGAAAGTGATAGCTAAAAGTCATTGTAGCTTTAAAGATGAGGACCATTTAGCTCACTGAGTGAGAATTTAATTTTTAAATTTAGCTAATAACCTGGACTAGTAAGAAAAAAACATTGGACTGAGAGTTAGGAAACCTGAGTTCAACAGTACACAGTAAACATTTAACAACCATCTCCCTCACCCCACAAAAACCAGTACAGCCTTTAATTTCAATCTGCATTATTAACATGTTTCCATCACTTTCTTAAATCTAGACAGTCAGCAAAACAATAAATAAAGCCCTTTGCTGAATATCCAACATGTAAAAATGCTCACTCTGAACATTTCATCTTGGCTCACAGAGTTGGCTCCAGTATACTCTTGTCTGAGTTCTGGTTTTGTCTCTTCCCTTGGCTATAGGTGTGACCTCGGGAAAGGCCCTTGCCTTTAGGCTTCTCCCATAAAATGAGTTGTATTTGGTGATTTTATGTGACTATGAAAAAGATGAGGAAGACTCGAAGGGAATTGGACATGGAGATAAAGAAGAGAAGGAAGTGGCAATTAAAAGATGGTACAATATAGTTCCCTAAGGAAGCCAGAGGGCACAAGATACCTCAAGCCAGGGGACTAGAGGGGCAGGGAGAGGGGTTCAGGGAGTTGCCCAAAACAAGTCTCCTTCACAATTGAAGCTTTAACCAGTTATGACCCTGGGAAACTCAGTACCACAAGATGAACGACATCCTCTGATACTGAAAGAATTGTCGGATGTGACTGCTGAGGCCCTGTCAGGAATGTTTGAAAGATGATTGAGAGAGGAGGTAGAGTGGGGGGTAGGGGTGGAGAAGGGAAGAGGCACTTCAGGCTTAGGAACAGCAAATGTTGTCCTGATTTTCAAAAAAGAGAATAGACTCTATAAACTATAGGCCAATGAACTTGGCTTTTTTTTTTTACAAAAATTATTTTATTCTGAACTTAAAGAAATAAAAAAAGTATTTCCATAATAGAGTAGAATAGGGGGAAAAAAGACAATTGAACATGAAACTACAAATCTATTGTATACAACTTGTTATTCTTTTTAAATACATAATAAAGTTATCATGTAACTTTTTTTCCTTTGTTTCTTCCCTTCCGCAACCCCGCCCCCAGAGATGGCTACTGTTAGATGCAAATGTGTGTGTATGTGTTTATATATAGGAGTGTGTGTGTGTGTGTGTGTGTGTGTGTGTGTGTGTGTGTGTACGTGTACAACCCTTCCATACATCTATTTATTAGTTCTCTCTTTGAATGTAAATACCATCTTCATACGTCCTTAGTAGATAATTTGGGTATTTATAATCGTCAAAATGACTTAGACACTCAAAGTTGTTCTTAAAACAATATTGTAGTTACTGTATGCAATGTTCACTTGAAAAAAAGCCAACGAGCTTGACTTTGAACAGCCAACATCTAGAAAGGAGATGATGACCACACAGAGCCAATAAAGCTTACTCAAAAGCAGACCGTGCCAGGCTATCCTTATTGCCTTTTTTGACTAAGCTAGTAAGTCAGGAGAATGCTGAAGGTATGATTTACCTAAATTTTAACCAAGTCTTTGGTGTTCTTCTTGTAGAAAAGAAAGCGAGATTTTTGTTAGATGGTAGCATGTTGTGGATCTAATGAGTAGATTCATGGTTCAGTGTCATCTTGGCAAGAGAAATATGGTAGAGTTACCCACAGATTTTTTTGGCTTTATATAAATATATATATATATATATATATATATATATATATATATACATAATTTTATTATTGACTCATGTAAAAGCATAGATGACCTGCTTATCAAATTTGCAGGTGATGTAGAGCTGAGAGGGATAACCAAACAACTAAAAGTAAGATCCAAAAATATCTTGATTCACTAGAACATTGGGCTGAATCTAAGAAGATGAAATCTAAAAGATGTAACTATCACATCAAAATTCAGATTCAAGAAATAGACTTCACAAGTGGAAGACTGGGGAGGCAAGGTTTGTCTGAAAAATAAATCCAAGCTGCCATCTGAATATGAGGGAAAAGAATAAGCATTTATATAGCACCTACTCTGTGTGAAGCACTGTTTACAAATATTATTTCATTGGATCTTCAGCCTTACAAGATGAAGACTATTAATAACCTCCTTTTCCATCTGAAGAAACTGAACAGAGGTCAAGTGACTTGCCCAGGGTCACACAGCTAATGTGAGGCTCAGTTTGAACTCTGGTGATCCTGACTCCAGACCCAGCACTCTAGACCCTGAAAACATTAGCTGCCTCAAATATTAATCCTCAGTATTGCACAATTTAGCTAAGACATTGAGAAAGGTAGAGATACAAGGGCAGCCAGGACAGGGAAGAGCTTTGAATCCAGGCCCAGGACGACATGCCTTGTACAAGTATTTGAAGGGCACTAGTATGGGGTCAAGAGATTAAACTTGTTCTGATTGGTGGATAGATTGGAGGATAGAAACAGCATTAGTAGAAGATGCAAAGATGTAATTTAGGCAAACCGATGCCAGGCAAATCTTCCTAAAATTTAGAACTATGTATATATGTGAAATGAGAGCTGCCTTGGAAGCTTGTGAGGTCTTCAAGCAGAATCTGGGTGACCATTTATTAACTACCTTCCATCTGCTCTGTATTTGCCTTGTATGTAGCCAATTAATCATATGTGGCCTCCCCAATTAGAACATAAGCTCCTCAAAGTCAGGGCCTACTTTTCTTTTTTCTTTATATGCTCAGGAACAGTGCCAGACCGTATGATATGTTATAGCACAATTGAGTGATATGTTATAGTACAATTAATGTTTCAGGCCATTTCTAAGAGGTACCTGGAACCTCTCCTTTCCCAAATGAGGGCATCAGGAAGCCAGGTACTTGGGTTGGCCATGACTGTGAGGGCTCCTCCTCAAATAGGAGGCTTGCAGAATTGTTTATGGGGACACATTGCTGCTGCTTTCCTTCAATGTGTGATCAGTTATTTCTTTATAGGAATTTTCAGCCAGAGCTGTGAAGAACATCTAATCTGTTGGATTTACAGTTTAATTTTTGTTGTAAATTGTATCCCATGGTATTATTAATTATCTTCATTATTATTTGACTCTTGCAGATGTCAAGATATTTACATGACATGATATGGTTTCTGTTTCACAGTGACTAAGACCAGTAGTCATTGTCTTCTTAACTGTAAACAGATGGAGGTAGAGACCTATAAGAAGCATTTTCAAAGTTCTTCTTACAAGAAGTGATGATTTTCTCTCTCTTTCAACAGGTGGTTTTTCTTGTTCTCTTTCCATTTTCCACTTGAGGTTTTGTCAGGCTCCCAGTATATCTGCTTATTTTTTTTTTCCAGGCTGTACTTTGCCCTCAGTTTCAGCACATAGCAAAAATGAGGTAGGGAGAGACTTGAGTCGGGAAGACCCACCAGGAAGCTAGTGCAACAATCTAGGCATGAGGTAAGAAGGGTCTGCACCATGGTAGTGCCAGTGTCAGAGGAAAGAAGGGGGCATATTCTGAGAGATGTTGCAAAGGAGAAGTCTACAGGGCTTGACAATATATTGGATGCAATAGTGGGGGGCAGTGAGAGAGATAATGAGTTATTGAATGTCACAGTTGGCAGGAGGTCATCTAATTTAAGGATGCTAGCCTGAGGGACTGGGAGGACAATAGTGCCTTTGAAAATTTGGATCAGGGAGGAGAGGGTTTAGGGGGAAAGTGAAAATCAGCATGAAGCCACTGAAATGTTTTGGTCAGAGGAGTTATATGAAGAATTTGGTTTTAGTTAGATTAATCTGGTCATTGTATATGTGTTGTCAGATCCTACCTCTCCACTTTGTAGATAATATACATAAGCTGGAGCTGACTCCTCTCCCCAAAGCCAGTGGGGGTGTCCTTCCATTATCATAGACCTACTGCCCATATACCTTAGCAAACACTTTCCTTGAGGATTTGAGAGCAGCTCCCTGCCTTTTTACGAAGAGTATCCCTTCCCAGCTCAGCCGTCTGCAGACTGCCTACCTGCCATCAGCTAGAGCTGTTCCTTTTTGCAAAAAATGAGCAATCTGGAAGGAAGAAAATCTAGTCATTGAATGTCAGAGTTGGTAGGAGGTCATCTAATTTAGCCTATCCCTGAAAAGGGATCTCCTGTCTAACACATCTGATATAATGGTCATCCAGCCTTGGCTTAAAGATGAAACAATGGTGAAACAAAAACCTGTCTTATTCCACTTTTGAATAATTTGAATTTTTAGGAAGTTTTCCCTTGTTTTCCCTTTGAAATTCTATTCATTGTTGCTAATTCTGAACTCTGGGCCCAGAGCAACAAATCAGTACAGTTCAATTCAAATAAATACTTATTTAGGGCCTACTATGGACAAGGCACTCTGATAGGCCTTAAGTTTACAAAGGCAAAAACTTCAAATAGTGCCTGCTTTCAAGGAGATTATATTCTACAAAATGAGGATTGCAACATACAGATAGAAAAGTAAATGCAAGTAATATATGAAGAGATAAAAAAATTAATGGAGAGTAGGAGGAGTGAGTTTCAAGAAAGATTTTCTTGTAGAAGTAGAAGCATAACTGAGCCCTGAAGGAAACTAAGAATTCTAAGAGGCAGAGTTGAAGATGGTGTATGGGAGTTGGAGCAGGAGAGTACCACAGCCTGTGCAAAGGTATGGAGGTGGGAGATCGCATTCTGAATTTTAGAAACAATAATTAGGGGATTTTGACTGAAACATGTAGTACCATGAAGGGAAATGACATGAAAGAAGTCTAGAAAGAGCCTGGAGCCAGACTGTGAAGGGCTTTAAATACCAAGCCCA
Organism: Potorous gilbertii; assembly: GCA_028658325.1. NCBI lineage: Eukaryota > Metazoa > Chordata > Mammalia > Diprotodontia > Potoroidae > Potorous > Potorous gilbertii. The sequence continues at coordinate 388,940,951 of CM053770.1, read as the reverse complement.
AGGAAGTAAGGAATATCCATTCATTCCTGAGAAGAAAAGATTTTTTTGCAGCTTTATGGAAGATATATTGGCAAAAGGAGAAATTAGAAGCAAGGAAAACAATTAGGTGCCCATTGCAGTAGGTCAAGAAAACTATAACAGGATATGAACTGGAAGGGAGAGGGGGGATGGCCATATAAATAGAGAGAAGGAGATTCATGCAAGAGATGCGTATATAGAATTAATAAGACTTAGGAACTGATTAGAAATAGCTAGAAGGGAGATGAAAAGTAAAGGGTAACTCCAAAGTGACTGGAGGGATGGCAGTACACATCACAAGGTCCTGTACTTTAGAGAAGGGATAGAATCAGTTCAACTTTTTCACGAGAGCCCTTCCAAAATGTGAATATCCTATTCCCTATAGCCCCCATCCTCTAAATCTTCTTTTCCCCAAGCTCAGCATCCCCACACTGTTAGATGACATCAGCTTGGAGCCCTTCCCTTTCACCACCCCAGTTGCCTTCTTCTGGACACTTTCCAATTATCAATACCCTTCCTAAAATGTGATGCTCAAGACAGAACATAATGTTCTGGATAGAGACTAGAGGCTGATCAGAACACAGAGTACAATGGATCTCTTGCTTCCTTATTCCTGAAATTTATGGCTGTTTTAATGTATGTAGCCCTGGATAACTTTCGTTTTTTTGGCTGCCTACAGGCAAGTGGTGCAGTATTTAGAGCCCTGGGTCCTGGAGCCAGGAAGACCTGACTTCATATTCAGCCTCAGACACTAACTAGCTGTTAGTGTCCCCTGGGCAAGTCAACTGAATTGCTGTCTGCCTCCGTTTTCTCAACTGTAAAATGAAAATAACAATAGCACCTATCTCCCAGGGTTGTTGGAGGATCCAGTGAGATAGTATTTGTAAAGCATTTAGCACAGCCTGGCATGGGTTAGGCACTTAATAAATCCATCCTTCTCTCCTTCTGTTTTTCCTTCTTTCCTTCCTTCTTTTCTTCCTTCCTTTTTTCCTTCCTTCCTTCCAATTACATTAAAGATTCAGATTCACCTACTCCCCTCACTTTGCTGGTGACAAAACTGAGATTTCTTTCAAACTCTCAGCTACAAAGCAACTGAGCTGGAATGTAAGCCATCACATTTTTTCCTGTAATTCTTCACCTTTGTTATTGGAATGGGAGAAGCAAGCCCCTCTGGGAAAAAGTACTATGTAAACCCACAGCATTTGTATTATCACTAATTAAGTTTCTAAGATTTTAAAAAAGCAAACCTTGAATTGAAAATTCACAAGGATATAACCTTGTCTAATTAGACTAAAGTAAATGAGAATTCTTATCTTCTTTATTGCCATCATCATCAGAAACATTAATCACCTACAGGATGGAAAATTGTGCTTAGCATGCTAATCCCTATTAAGGATGTTTAAAGTATGAGCAAAGAATGAGGATAGTGTCTGAGGATTTGGGACACATTGATGGAGGTATAGAAAAGCAAGTGAGTTTTAAGGGAGTGGTAAAGATTCAAGGCAGATAGGAACTGTCACTCAATTTTCTTGCACTTTTCAAAAAAAAAACCCTTAACGCATGCTTATTTATAATAAGAACTATCTCAGGTTGGGGGCAGGGGAAAGGAAAAAATAAACTTTTGTTTCTTTTTTTCATTTGATTTTTTTCTCAATGGCGTATAAAAAAAGTTTTCAACATTCACTTTTATAAAATTTTGAGTTCCAAACCGTTTTCTCCCTCCACTTCTACCTCCCCAAGATGGCAAGCAATCTGATATAGGTTATCCATGTACAACGTTATTAGACATTTCCCCAGCAGTCATATTGTGAAGGAAGAATAAGATAAACTTTTGTTTCATTAGACAAAGTTCTTAACCTGGGATCCATGAAGTTGTTGTAGATAGAGAGACAGATAGCTATGGATATAGATATGTATACATATATATATATACATACACACATATATATGTACATATATGTGTTTAATGTATATACAATTATATTATTGCAAAGGAAAACAGTATATTGAAATTGAATTTCAATTTAACAATTATATTAAAAAACAAATATATTAAAATATATTGTAATATTAAATATTATGTAACAAATACACAGTATTATATATTATTAATATAATTATAACACACTTTATAGTAAATATACAATTATACACTATACCATTATTTTATGTTGTTTCTATATAATTCCTTTGTAGTCCTATGTATTTTATGCATTTTAAAACATTATTCTAAGAAGAGGTTCATAGGCTTCACCAGACAGCCAAAGGGGTCCAGTACACACACAAAAATTAAGAACCCCTGCTCTTAGATGAACAACCAAATACAGTTTGATACAGTTTGATTTCTCTAGAGGAAGCAATGGGTATAATGGAAAGATCGCTGAATTTTGGATCAAATCCAAATTCGAACCTTGATTCAAGGCTCAAATCTGCTATTTATATTGTCTTTTTGACCTTGGGCAAATCAGTTTACCTCCAAGGGACTCAGTTTCCTCATCTGTAATATGTTCAAGTTGGATTTCATAACTTCTAAGGTTCCTTCTAGCTCTAAGCCCTAGAATCTTCTGTGCCCTTTTCTCTTGTTACTAGCCCTGTACCTGATTGTTTTCTTCTCATGAAACCTTCTTTCTTCCTGCCTGAGATTGCCACATTGGGGTTTTTTCTCTTGGCCAATACATGCTAAATTTAAGATCAGCCGTATAGGGGACATCCAAGTGTCAATTTTATTTTTCCTTTGTGGTGTATTTAGCTTTACAGAAGTCCAGAGCTTCATGATTCCTTCACTCAATTGTACCAGAGCTGACAAATCATATGTGTACATAACATGTGTATGCACACACATACACCCTCTCAAATCTTTGTATCATGTAGCTTGATTTACCCCTTTTTCATATTGTAAGGATTATATTTCTTTATGGGTGTAGATGTGAACAGAAGGAGATGTGAAATACAAGAAAAATGAACTTGGATTATCTGGAGGCATCTCCTTTTGTTACCATCCTGTACCATCCTGTTCTCTCTTTGATCAGCCCATAATTGACGTGGTTCTGCCACTCTTGGAATTTAGATTACTTTCCCTTGGCTCTTAGTGTAACTTTGTCTCTGATTTCTCAGATGTGCTGGATTCAAAACATTCATCTTCAGATTTTTTACATTGGCTCCTTCAACTATGGACTAGACCAGGAAACTGAATAACCTCTTCCAAGGGGAGTCTTAGGCCTAATCAGAAAGCCCACATTTAGTCCTGGTTTTCCTCATTTCTTTACTTGTATGATCTTGAGCCAAGATACTTAATCTCTTTTTCACCATGATTTCCTCTTTTGTCATATGGGAGTAATATACTTACCGTTCTCTCATAGGGCAGCTTGAGAACAAGTTTGTGGAAGTGCTTGGAATCTCAAAGGGTTAGATTATTACACCGCTATCATTTTTAATATCTTTTGTTGTTGTTGTTGTTGACACTTCCTTTTTAAGTTGTCTTTGAGCAGAGTACTTTCCTCCCCAACCTTCTGTCTGGAACCAAGAAACTTGAAAGTAAGACTCCATATTGGGAAATATAACTGAATCTCTCTTGAAGTTCAGTTTGATAAAGTTCCTCTTGGCTTTTGAGAGAAATAGAATTTTAGAGCCAAAAGGAACCATGGAAATCACCTGGGCTAGCCTAGATTTACCTCTTCATTTACTCCCTCCATCAGATAGTTATAAATTCTTGTGAATACTCCCTCCAAATTATCTCATATCTAGAATTATCCTGACCTAGTAGATGTAGCATTGGAAAAGCAACTTGAAATCACCTGGTTCAACACCCATATATCTATATTTACATGTATGTAACATATGGGTATTTATAGATAATTTCCCCAAAATGACCCTTGAAAATAGGGTAAAAGCCCTGGTTAAGATAAAGCTACAGTGGAAAGAGTGCTAGGTTCGGAATGACCTGAGTTCAAATTCTGGCTCTTCCACTTGATACTTTTGTTCATTCTTCAAGAAGCAGTGAAATACAGCCTCTTCTATGAAACCCTAGACAGCTAGTTGGTGAGGTGGATAGTGTTGGGCGTAGTCAGGAAGACTCATCTTCCTGAGTTCAAATCTGGCCTCAAGACACTTACTATGTGACCCTGGACAAGTCACTTGACCCTCTTTGCCTTGGTTTTGTCATCTGTAAAAGGATCTGGAGAGGGAAATGACAGATCACACTCCAGTCTCTTAAAATCCCAAATGAGTTTACCTACCTAAGGTCATAGGACTATGGATTTTGAGCTAGAAGTAACTTCTCCCTTGTTTTTGTTGTTTATTCATTTTATTTGGGTCCAACTCTTTGGGTTTTTAAGATACTAAAAGTGCTTTGCCATTTCCTTCTCCAGCTCTTTTTACAGATGACAAAACTGAGACCAACAGGGATAAGTGATTTACAGCTAGTAAGGATCTATGGCCATATTTGAATTTAGGTTTTTTGACTCCAGGACTAGCATTCTATCTCCTGTACCACCTAGCAGCCCCTCATTTTACATATGGGGAAAATGGGGCTGTAAAAGGTTAAGACCTGGCCAAAGTCATACAATTAATGTGTGAGATAGGGTTTGAACTCAGCTCTTCCTTACTTTAATAGAACCTAGAACTCTATCCACTGTACCACCTACATCAAGATAGTGGCAAGAATATAGGAATCCTAACTCCCCAATTGTGAACATGCTACAGTAGAAAAGAGCCCTGGCTCTATTTGGTTGTCAGAAGACCTCTATTCAAACCCTGTGCCCCTCTTTCTATTAGTACTTGTGTGATGTTGGGGACATCACTTTACTTCTCTTACTTTTTGTGGCTTCAGTTGTAAAATAATGGAGGTTAGGCTAAGGGACCTCCAATGTCCCTTCCAGGCCTAGATCTGTGACTACATTTCTTGCTGTAGTCTGTTTTATGTGTTTCATAAAAGTGGGAGTAATAAGGTATCCATCCCAATAGATGGGAACAAAAATCCCTAGACTTAAGAGCTGCATGAGTAATTCCTTGGTTTTCAGAGTATGAGCTTCCTTGGAGGAGGAAGACAGTTTGGAGACAGTTTTTAGTCTCCAGGACCACCAAACTTAAGTAATTTGAAAGATGAAGATGAGCCTGCATCTGACCTGCCTGCAAATTACAGTATCTGATGCACCAGTGGTTCTCATCTTTCTGAAATCTGTCACAAAAAGGCTTGTTTTTTGCTCTGCATCAAAGCTGTCAGGTGCTGGGGGTGGGGAGGGGGGATTGGAGGAGGGGAGTTGGATTGGGGGAGATGGAGAGGATAAGGTGCTGGAAAAATGTAATTTCTTTCAAAAATACAAATTTCACTCTCCAAAGATCAAAGGGTTAGGCTACTTTAGAGAAAGTTACTCTGGCTTTCTCCAGCTACAATGCAGAATAACAGTTACATTGTTAAGACTTAAGCTAAGGCTAATTTGCCTCATTTGAATCTGAAAGACAGCCCACATCCTTCCTGTTGCCCTGTAAAGAATCTGAAAAGGAGAAAACAGATGTATTAATATGTTTTATGCTCCTCTTACCCCAATGGCTCCCTCTGCCCCTGTCTGCAAAAATACACACACACACACACACACGCACACACACACACACACACGCACACACACACACACACACACACACACACACACACGACCCGAAGAAAGACAAAAGACCCAAATGCTAAGGAAAGAATGCCTGAGGTTATTCTCGTGAACTTGCTTCTCACCATGGATTTCTTTTTTTTCATCATCTTTTTTTGTTGTTTTTTTTTTTTGGTCAAATGTGGTTCTGCAGATAGGAGCTCAGGCGAGGTGTAAGTGGGGGGTGAGGTGGGAAGTGCAAGTTCATTTTTTCCATTCTTCAGTAAAACTTATCTTGAACAACAGACTTGATACTGAGACTTGCTTATGTAACAGCTAACCCCGCCCCCTGTTTCCCCTACCCCCAAACGCCAGAATGAAGCTTTCTCACCTTTAGTGACTCAGTGCTTTTGAAGTCCCTTTCTTTTTTCTTCAGAATAACGCTTCTGAATCTGTGGGACAGCTGAGATCCGCAGCCATTTCCTTCAGTGATTTGAACCAGATTTCTAATTGGCCTTACATACTAATGAGATGGTGGAAGTTCCATTGTCATGTTTTGAGAGCCTTTCCCTTCCCTCCTGTAGTTCCTTCCCACCATCCCTATCCCAACCCTATTTTGGGAATCTACAAAGATTCATTTCCCTCATCAGTACTTTTTGTTGTTCTTGTTGTGTAGTAACAATGCATAGGTCAAACTTGAATCTACTCCTGCACTAAAGGCTTTGGTCTGGTATTTTTAGTGTTTGGGGCATAGATTGCCTTGATTTCAGCTATTGAAATCCACAATTTAAATGAGTTCAGACTTAGCAAAAGAAGGTGAGCATGCAAAATACAGCCACTAGTCATCAGAGAGGAAATCAGGCAGAAGCTTGACATAGCTTGAAGAGTTCAAAATATAAGAGAAAAATATCTGTGATGTGAGAACTGCAGAGAAAGGAATTTTTGAGTTTAGAAGGTTTTTCTAAGGTCTTCTAAAAGTCTCCAGACATAGGCTAGATTTGCATCTGGCAGTATTGTGTCTCATCTTCCACAAATGACCTCCCAAGGTCAGTCCTCATCCTTGGACTCTGTGATTTGATCTTTGATCACACTTTATGGCATTGTTGTTTAAGAAATGCTAGTAGACCCTGGGTACAAAAACAATTATACAGCATCCCATGCTAGCCTGTCACCTGTTTCCTTTGTTACCTATGTTTTTCACCCTTTAAAAACATAGTTGAACTTTACAAATGCTCTAAGCTTCATGTAATTTGCTGGCAGACCAGGAACACTATCAACAAATAATTATCCATGAAAAACAAAAGCAAAAACAGCAGTAGAACAAAAAGAAATAATTGCTCCATTCAAATTTCCTAGGATATTTTAGAATCTTTTTGTTTTGTCATTTATTAAATTCCTGATGTGTTTATTACGGGATATTCATTTTTCCCTGCTGAATTATGATGTTACCATAAAAAAAAAACATATTTTGCTCTAAAAGCCTAATAGTCTCACAATTTCTATTGGGAATTTAATTTGTCCATTTTAAATAAATGCATATATCTTTATAATGTTGAGGATATTTCAATAATTCAGTAGGTCTGATCTCATTGGTGTCATACTCCTTCCAACAGTGAAGATTGCAATTCATTCATGCCCATTGATCTCCTTGTCTTAAGTTTCACTCCACTCCAAATTATCCTGTACAGGGCTGCTAAAGTGATTTTCCTAAAGCTCAAGGCTTGCCATAACACTCTCCTAATCAATAAACTTCAATCGCCTGCTGTTTCCTATAGGGTCAAGTATAAGCTCTTCTGTTTACTTTTAAAGCCCTTCACAATCTAGCTCCAGCCTACTTTTGAAACCTCATTTTACATTACTTCTCTTCACATGCTCTGAGGTCTAGTCAGATTCCTCTCCTTTGCTATACCTCACACATAACAGACCATTTTCTATTTCAGCCACTTGACTTTTTCTCTGCCTTGTCTGGAATATACTTCCTCCTCCACCTCTTAAAAGCCCTCATTTTTTTTTTTCAAATGTAAGTCACCTTGAAGCAGTTAGGAGAGCACAGCCTTGGAATCAAGAAGACCTGAGTTCAAATCCAGCCTCAGATACTTACTAGTTGTGTGACTCTGGGCAAGTCACTTAACTCCAATTGCCTCCAAAACAAAAACAAAAATAAATCACTTTCTACATGACATCTTTCCTGATCCTTCCCACCCAATCCCCCAAACTGCTGGTGCCCTTCTCCTAAATCACTTTGTATTCATATTGTATATACTTATATAATGCATTATTATGTATAATAATAAATAAAATATAATGAGCCATATAACAAATATAATTATAAAATATAATTCTACAATGATATAATAGTTATGACAATATAAATTATAAAATAAATTGATGCAGTATATAATACTATATACTTATAGAAGAGGCAACTATCTGTCACAGTGAAGTGAACACTGGCCCTGGAATCAGGAAGACCTGAGTTCGAATCCAGCTACAGACATATACTAGCTGTATAGTTCCTCAGTTTCATCATCTGTAAAATGAAGAGTAATAATAGCACCTACTTCCCAGGGCCATTGTGAGGATCAGATAAAATAATATTGTATAGCACTTGGCAAACCTTAAAATGCTATGTAAATGCTAGTTTTTATCACTGTTTATATACATTTTCTCTCCACTCCTCAAAGGAATGCAAACTCCTAGAGGACAAACTCAGTTTCATTTTTGTCTCTGTATATCCCCTAGCACAAAGCACCTGACACAAAGCCTACACTTAATTACCAGTGGTGGATTCATTCCTCTCTATGATTTTCTGTAAGTCCGATATAGAGGATCTCCCCATGAACTAGATGGAGTTCTTCTTCTGGTATTTCGCACACATCAGTTATCCCTCTGTTATCTGGGACTCTCACAATCTAACTCTCCCACTTCCTTTTCCAGTCAGTCATACATCTCCTTGACATTTTTCTCCCACTTCTTACACTTAAGTCGCCAGAATCGCAGTGAGAAGTAATAGGAAGAGCACTGACATTAGCCTATCAGGCCTTATTTAAATCCCACCTCAGATGAAACTGTGTAACCTCTCTGTGTATCAGTTTCATCATTTGTAAAATGGTGAGAATGAGCTCTGTAATGCTTCATTCACAGGATTGTTTTGAAAATCAAATAGGATTATTTATGTAAGGCACCTTTCATAATTTAATAGCTATTATTTTTATTGTGACTTAACTGCCACAGTGTAAAAGCAGCATGGTAGAGTAGAAAGAGGGGCAAGCTAGGTGGCACAGTGGATAGAGCTTTATGCTTAGAGTCAAGAAGACTCACCTTCATGAGATCAAATCTGACCTCAGATATGTACCAACTGTGTCACTCTGGGCAAATTACTTAACACTTTGCTTCAGTTTCCTCATCTGTAAAATGAGCTGGAGAAGGAAATGGCAAAAATCATTCCAGTATCTTTACTAAGAAAACCTCAAAAGGGATCACAAAGAGTCAGACATGAGTGAACATACACAGATACATACACACACTGAAAAGAATCCTGGATATAGAGTCAGAAGACCTGCACTTAAATTCCACATTTTATACTCATGCAATGTTTGTGTGATTTTGATCACCTCACTGCTCTCAGATTCATTTTCTAGATGGCCACCAAAATCTCAGCTTTTAATCTATGATCCTGCTTATACCTGCTATGTATCTTTCTGTTCCTATTAGTTACTTTTGAAGGCAGTGTACCATGGTATGATAGTGAATTTGAGTTTTTAAGAGTGGCATTCAAATCCTTCCTCTGATGGGTCACATACTCTCTTGAGTCTCAGTTTCCTCTTCTGTAAAATGAGTTAATGATAGGTGCAGTTTTGTAATAGTAGTGAAGATCACATATGACTGGGTGGGTAAAGCATATTCTTATCCATGGTAGTGTCTTAAAACTAAATTAATACCTTCTCTGTCTAATTCCTTTTGGTTCAGAAAAGATTTGAATTGTAATGCTCGAGTATTTCACCAGTTGTAGTTTTCATGTCAGAGAGACATAAACACAACAATATACATGGAGTAAAAGACGTAATACTTCACCCTTTGTTCAAAACTGTAGATATTAAAAGCACATTTTCTTAAACCATAAAGTACTTATAAGGCTATAATGACATGGTGGACAGAGTGTTGGGCTAAGAGTTGTAAGACCTTGTTTTAACTCCTCCCACTGTTACCAGTGTAAAGTCACTTTATTTCTCTCAAGCTCAGTTTCTTCTTTTGTAAAATATACATGTAACTCTTCCCTCAAAGGGTAATCGCAAGATAGATTAGGTGGTGGTAGTTTAAGTAGGGCAGTGGATAAGAACGTTAGACTTAGAATCAGGAAGCCCTCAGTTAAATCCCTCCTCAGACACTTAACTGTGTGACCTTGGGCAAGTCACTGAACCTCTGTTTTTCTCAGTTTCTTCACCTGTAAAATGGGGGTAATAACAGCATCTGCCTCCTAGGGTTGTTCCAATGAGATAACATATGTCCACTTGTTTGTAAACTCTAAAGTGCTGTCTAAATACTAGTTATTATTGTGAGATAACGAACTTTAGAGTTCTAAATAAATTTCAGTAACAACCATCACAGTCTAGCTTGTGATTCAACAGAAACACTGGGCCTAGAGTCAGAAGCCCCCAAATTAAGTTCTTTTTTGGTACTTCCCAGCTGTGTGACTTCGGACAAGTCATTCCATCCCTCAGTCTTATTTCTCTGTCTGTAAAATGGCCATAATAATCCTTATACCACCTGCCTCACAGGGTCCTTATGAGGACCAAAGGAAATGATGAACCATAAAGCGTGACAGAAATGCCAGCTGTTACCATCATTTCGGTACTTGAAAGAGCTGTGATTTCTTGGGTAGTAGTGCAGTCTTGGAGAACGGTTAGAGTTAAAATGTGATGACCCTGCATGCAATCTGGGGATAAGACTTTCAGAATTCAGCTAGTCTGCTCTCAGAAAAGAGACAGAGAAACTGCCCCTGGGCTAGAGAAGACTTTGCATCTTTGTAGGACCTGCCACAGTCCTTCCAGACCCAGTCACTTGCACTCTGTGCACCATCATGAGGCATCAGAATTGTTAATATCATTGTTGTCCTCAGAAACCCAGATCTAGAGTCTGAAGAGTACTCAGAGGTCAGATGAGTCCAGGCCCTTTATTTCAGAGAGGACAAAACTCAGGCCCAAGAATCATCATCATCATCATCATCATGTTGAGGATAGGAGTGATAAAGAGAATAATAATAGCTAACATTTTATTGATTACATTTTACAAATGAGGAAACTGAGGCAAACAGGTTAAGTGACTTGCCCAGGGACACACAGGTAGTACCTGTGAGAGGCAAGATTTGAATCCAGATCCTCTCGTTCTAAAGCCAGTGAGTACTCTTTCTACTGTGCATTACTACGTTATTCCGCTACATAATCTTCACATCTTACTGACCATATTTTATTAGTAGCTCCTTTCATTCCCTTACTTAGTACATGTATACCACCTTATGAATTTAATCTGTGCTAAGATTTCATTCTCTTTGGTTGAATAACTCTGACTATATACTCTGAATCATAAAACCTGAAGATAAAATCTCTATAGCTTTTCAGTATGCCAACACAGTCCTTTCTTACACACATACATACACATACACACACACACATACACACACCAATCTTTTGGTCTGTAGTATAATCTGTCATCTAAGTCAGGGGTTTTAATCTCTTTTGTATCATGGACTCTCTTTGACAGTCTGGTGAAACCTATGGGCCCCTTCTCAGAATAATGTTTTTATATGCGTAAAATTTTAAAGAAAACCAATTATATTGAAATATAAGTTATCAAAAAATGTACAGAGCCCCCAGGTTAAGAATCCCATCAAATTCAACTGCCTTATTTGCAAATACGGAAACTGAGTCCTGGAGAGTTGAAGTGATTTGCCCAAAATCAATAATTGGGTGATAGCTATTAGGTGGCTCAGTGGATGAGAGCTGGTCCTGGAGTCAGGAAGACCTGAGTTTAAATATGGCCTTAGACACTCACTAGCTGTGTCACCCTGGGTAAGTCACTTCACCTCTATTTTCCCTTAATCCACTAGCAAAGGAAATGGCAAACCACTCCAGTATCTTTGCCAAGAAAACCCTATACTGGGTCATAAAGAGTCAAATACATCTGAACAACTGGAAAACAATATTAGTTATCTGATTTAAACTCAAGCCCTTTGACTCCAGTGGTCTACACTATGGCTTCTTTTCCTAGTAAGCTCACCTGATATCAGCGGTACTTATTAATAAACATAAATCTTTTGCAAAATTATACTCTTGGAAAGAAATTCCAAGCCCTGGCTCAGATAGAACTGCAGCGTGTGATCCATTAGGTTTCTTGCCTTCCTCTCATTCCATAGAATTCTACACTTCCTGGATGTCAAAAGTTCACTTGCCAGCTGCAGCTGTTTCCTGTGGATAGTGTTCTAAATGGTTCTTATTTATGAGATGTCTTCTACTGTAAGTGCTATCTGAATTAATATGGGTTCCACTGTCCGTAACCCAAGTTGATCTAATTTGCCTTCTTCTAAGAAATAATTACATTTCTCTTTAGATATAGTACTCAACAGCATCTTCTGTTTTGACCTGATTGAAATGTATAACTTTAAAATGGGTAAATAGGGAAATCAAAGAAAGTCATTTTGTTTTCTATTTATTTATGAGCCCTGTCTTTCCTCCAGGCTCTTTGGGCAATGGTAGCCTAACAGATAGCAATGATGTGATGTAAAAGTTAAGATGTCATTTACTAAGGAGCTGCTCCAGAAAAATGGGGCAGCCAAAGAGCACCTTGGGCACGTTGTTTCTGAAAAACTGAAAATCCCCAAGGAAAACAGCAAACCTGCCAGATTTTTTTTAAACACATTATCCAACAGGCTTGGAATCGAATCAGACCTTTCACAGAGCAGGGAGCTTTATTTTTCAGTGTGTGTGTTCAAACGATGTAACAATGGGACCATTTGAACCAGAATGAGTAGTCCAACAAAAAGAGTAGGCAGTCGGCAATGATGGAGAGAATTGTTGATTCAGTTATCCTGGTACAGTCATGAAAATCTAGATGCCCCTCATTTCCAGGATAAATAAAGACTGCAAAAAAAGGACAAATCAAGTTTTTTTGAAGGCCCCAGCTATTTTCTTCTTAATAAAAAAATTTTTTTTTACTATAAATCAAATATCTCTCAAAAGTAATCAAATGAGAAAAATAAAAGAATAAAATCAAATCTAAAATAATGGTTTCATTTAAACTCTTTAGCATTCATTAAAAGGGATTTTTGTGTAAACTTTTAAAAGCAATCACAATAATTCTTTATTTCCTGTGACTCCTTCTGGTCTGTCATCTGTGTACTTAAAATTTTTGTGACTATCATTTTTACTCAGTCTGTGTGTGTCCTGATTCTGGGCCTTTGTTATTACTCTCTGTAAATTTCTTTCCTTATTGCTTTGCACTCATATTTATGATTTTTATGACACAATAATATTCTGTTACATAGATATCTGTCAACAAGCATTTATTAAGCACCTGGCACATACCAAAAATGTGATTATACCTATCATAATAGTAGCTAGCATTTATTGAGTGTTTTGAGATTTGCTAAGCACCTTATTTGTATATTATTTGTAATATATATTTGATCCCTCACAACAGGCCTGTGAAGTAGATGATATTATTAACTCCATTTTACAGATGAGAAAACTAAGGCCTAGAGGGGTGAAATGATTTGCCCATAGTCCCCCAGCTTATAGTGTCTAATGCAGGATTTGATCTTTTCTATTCCTGACAGACTCTGGATCCATAGCCACAACTTAGTTGCTAAACATTAGGGATACAAATATATTAAATGAAACAATCCTTATTGTCAAGAAACTTACAGTTATACTAGGAAGACAAGAAGAACTTTCAATCAGTCTATCAATAAACATTTATTAAAGATTACTGTGACCAAGTATGTGCTAAATGCTAGGGGTATGAAAATATACATACAAATGATGTATGTAAGTATAAAAAAAAAGAAAGAGAATAAACACAAAGTAGTTAAATACAAAGTAATTTGAAAACGAGAGAGGATACTAGCAGTTGAGGGTAATCGGGAAAGACTATACGTGGAAAATGATTCATTTAGCCATTCCTCAATCGTTGAACATTATTATTTGAGATTCTTCCTATTTCTTCCAACATTCCCATAGGTGTGGCCATAGAATTCCTGAATGTTTCACTTAAAAATACAGGGGACTCTTCAGGCTTCAGATATTTCTCAGTCATCTGTAGTGAATGTGGGATTTGGATTCAGAGGACATGGGCTGGAATCCCGACTCTCCCACTCCTTGTGGGATTTCTGAGTCAGTTTCATCCTCTGTAAAATGAGGTATTTGGACTAGGCGACCTCTCTGGTTCCTTCCAGCTATAAATTGATCAACCTATTTAGAAGCTAGGTGGTGCAGTGGTTAGAGCACGAGGCCTTGAGTCAGGAAGACTCATCTTCCTGAGTTCAAATCTGGCCTCAGACACTTACTAGCTGTGTGACCCTGGGAAAGTCACTTAATCCTGTTTGCCTCAGTTTCCTCAACTGAAAAATGAGCTGGAGGAGGAAATGGAAATGGCAAACCTCTTCAGTGTCTTTGCCAAGAACACCCTAAATGGGAGCGTGAAGAATCTAGCCTGAATGAAATGACCAAACAACATCCAGGAACTAGAGAGAATTTTATCATTTTCCAGATTTTTGCCTGTTTCTCTTCTTTTTTGTCCCATTGGCAATTTGCGCCCTACCCTGATGGGTTTGCTACCAAAAACTGCTTTGGCAACAATAGAAACAAATTTTATTTGAAATAGTTTTTGAGCTGCTTCATGTAATTATTAAAGTGGGGTGCTGATGTGGGACTTGTGCCCAGCTAAGTCCCCAGTAATAACTTTGGGAAGTCAAAACAACTGGTCAGCATGAATCAATTATCAACTATTTTAAGCATTTTCTTTGTACCAGTCACTCTGTTAGACACCAGGGATACAAATACAAAAACAGGACAGTCCTTGTCCTCTACCAGGGAAATAGAGCATTCTCACAGATAAGAAAATATTGGATATTTTCAAAATAAGTACACTGTAGCATGGAGGGAGCCACCCACTGCCACCTAACACAGGGTCAGGAGAGGTCTCTTGAAGAAAGTGACTAGACTTGAAGAAAACAGGGGGATCTGGAGTATAGAGTGAATGAGTGTATTTATTTTTAATGGAAAAGAATGTTTTATTAACATAAAACCCACCTTTAAGCTTTAAATAACAGCAATAATAGTATTTATAGATGGTTTTAAGGTTTGCAAAGTACTTTACATACGTTAACTCATTGGATCCTCATAACTATGCTGTGAAGTGGGTACTATTCACTATCCCCCTTTTACAATGAAGAAAGTAAGACAGAGAGAAGTTAAGTGACTGAGTCAGGATTCCAGTTCAGGTCTTTCTGACTCCTAGTCCCATTCTCAATCCACTGCAACATCTGACTGCCTCACAATATTATAACATGATATAATAGAACATTATATGATATGATCTAATATGACAATATACATATACGCATAGATACAATAACATAGTGCTTACTGTACACGAGACACTGAGCTAAACACATTCCAATAATTATTTCATTTGATCCTTACCACAACCCTGGTAGATAGGATGAGGAAACTGAAACAAACGAGGGTTAAGTGACTTGCCTAGGATCACACAGCTAAGTGTCTGAGTCTATACTTGAACTCAGGTTGTCCTGACCTCGGGCCTGGCCCTCTATCTGCTACATTACCTAGCTGCCTCAAGATATATGATATGCTATATGATACACAATTCAATATAATATGAATTTATAACAAAAGTAGCCATATTAATAACATTAATGTGTTGGATGAACTTTTTATACAAAGTTTTCAAAACATGGTGTTTTCTTTTATAATGTTCTTATATAATGTTCTTTTATAATGTTCTCCCAACCCCTCCTCCTCCACTGACCAAATTTAAAAATAAAGACTTACATAAGTCTGGCAAAACAAATTCCAACGTTGACCATGTCTAAAAATGTATCCTCTTTGTATTTTAATTCGTCATGATTCATCTTCATCCTTTTGTACTCAAAGGTTTATCATAGCATTAATTGATCAGAATTCTAAAGCATTTTGAAGTTGCTTTTCTCTATAATGTTATCATTGAGAAGGTTGTTCTAGTTCTTCCCACTTTGCTGTACCCCACAGTTGATGGCAGTCTTCCTTACGTTAGAGATTAGCATTGTTGTGAAAATCAAGTAAGATGACATATGTAAGGACTTTTCCACAGCGACTGGCACATAGTAGATGCTTTATAAATGTTAGTTATTATTGCTCTGAGCCTTTTTTTATTCTGACAACTGTATTTTAATATAACTGGTTTCCTTTGTAATCCTATAAATTTTATTTTATTCATTTAAAAACATTCTGGGAAGGGGTCCTTAGGTATCAATAGCCTTCCAGAGAGATCCATGACACCAACAAAAGTAAGAACTCCTTATTCTGTGAACAAATCTGGTTCTTTCTGAGGCTCATGTCTCCACTTTCCGTGTAACTAAATAAAACTGTCCCTCCCTGATTTGAACCATACTACAGTGGTACAAGTGGCTGTTCTGTGAACCTTGACCTCCTGGTGTGTTTCTCAGGCTTTGTAACTGGTGAATTGATCTGGCCTTTAAATTCAACTGGTCTCTGAATCATTACCTTCTCTTGTCTGTTTACCCAGTACCATGTCTCTTGTGGATTGAACAACTTGCTATTTAGAGGGAAAGCAGTTAGAAGTATGTACTCCTTATACACGCCTTTCAGATCTCTGTGAACTTATTCTGATTTTTCTGGGTGTCTCCCCTACCCCCTTTAGATCTGGTGACATCTAAAGCATTTCCTGATAGTTCCTTTTAGTAAATAAATCAGCAAACTTTATTAAATACCTACCATGTGACCACGCAATGTGTTAGGTGCAAGGGCTATAAAGACCAAAATGCATCAGGAGTACTCATGTTTATATCCAGCCTTAGATTAATTAGACAAATCGCTTAATTTCTCTATGCCTTAGTTTCCTCGTCTGTAAAAATGAGGAGATTGGATTAGACAGTCTGTAAGATCCCTTCTAATTCTAAATTTATGAACCTATGATTCCCTCTTAGGAGCTGTCTTCTTTCTATTCTGCTTCTCAGTACACACTTCAGAAAGACACTTGCGAATGTAACTGAATCTATGGAAGACACCTACATCTTGTACGAGAGAAGGATGCACTTAGGATAGAGTCCCAGAGCCAGGGAGGACACTGTGTTTCATGGAATAAAAAATTAGACATTGTTTTTATAGTCACATTTACCTCTTCACTTTGTATCCAGTCTTGGCATTTCATTGTGTTCATCTCCTACTATTGTATAAAGACAGACCCTACCAATGTAAGTGAATTCAGCCAAGCCTATTCTTGGATCCCTCCTTATGGAATGAATTAAGCTGGTTTAATAGTAAGAATTTACATTTCTATAGTGTTTTAAAATTTTACAACCTGTTTTCCTTACCTCCAGGAGTGCCTACTTTTAACAATAGATAAGATCCTAGAAAGTTCTGAAAATTTTTGTAATTTGGATACTATTTTAAACACAAAAGAAGGGAGGACTTCCTATTTAATCATGTCCTGGGGTGGACCCTTTAGTAAGTCAATGCATGTTTCCTAAGTTCAGATTTTTGTACAGAACATTTCCTGACAGCAAAGCATATCTGTAAAGCTTTCCTAGATTTGACCCACCGATTCAGTTGTCCAATTAAATTATTCTTTATTGAGTACCTGCTATGTGC
Source organism: Potorous gilbertii (assembly GCA_028658325.1). Classification (NCBI taxonomy): domain Eukaryota; kingdom Metazoa; phylum Chordata; class Mammalia; order Diprotodontia; family Potoroidae; genus Potorous; species Potorous gilbertii. The sequence goes on along the minus strand of CM053770.1, from coordinate 388,923,469 downwards.
TCAAAAGGCAGCGGGGCATAGAGTGCTAAGCTTAGAATTAGGAAGACCCAAGATTCAAATCTCACCTCTGACTCTTACTACTTATGTCCCGGTAGGCTAGTTATCACTTTTCTATGCCTTTAGCAGCTCCCTAGGACTTATCTGTGAAGTCAGAGAAGATTTAATGATCTTTGTTGGTGGAGGGATTTCCCACACTAGGAGCTGCCTGCAACAATGCGCTCCCAGCATCTTCATGTAGTCAGGACTATATGTTTAGTGCTGGCCCATTTCATCCTCTCTCTACAAAGTCTTTGTAGAAGAAGTTAAAACAGTGATAATTCAGCATAGATCTGAAAGGTAGGCAGACTATATTGTCTCAGAATCATAAAACATTTGAGTTGAGTTTAACCTGTGTTTGAACAAAGATCTTCTCTCCCTCATCTCCATCTGATTACTTCTACTTGGAAATGCCCAGTCCATCCAGTCCATTTTTGGAGAATCTCTAATTATAAAATTAGAGGCTTGCCTTATATATCTGTTCCTCAGTTGTTTTGTTTTGTTTTTTAATTGAAAATAGCATTCTTCTTTAATCTAGAACAGACATCAGAGACTTAGTTTAGCCCACTCATTTTGAAATGAAGAATTTGAAACTGAGAAATCAAATGCCCAAGGTCATCTGATTAGCAAGTAATACTGACAATTATATAGTGTTCTAAGATTGGCAAAACACTTTATGTTCATTAAGTCTATTTGGGCCTCACAGCAACCATGGCATAAATATCCCCATTTTACAAATAAGAAAACTGATATTGAGGGAAGTCAGTACATCTTGGAAGCAGAATTTGAACCCAAGTCTACCTGACTTCAGGCTCAGCACTCTCTTCTCTCTGCCTGTTACACTAGGTTTCTGACTCCAAATCCATTACATTTTCTACTAATGCATTGTATAAGGAACAGAAAAAAGCTGCAAGTTGAACATGATGATTCAACCTTGGCTCATTAGCTGGTTGGTTGCTAAGATGGTGAATTTGGGGGCTACCACAACACATGAGGCAGAATTTTAAAATGTCCTCCCTCTTTGAAAAAATGCTTTCACATACATTACCCCCATTTTACCCTCACAATTGCGTCATGAATTAAGCAAGGCAAATACTTTTGTCTCCATTTGACAGAAGAAGAAATCAAGACACAAAAAAAGTCACGAAGTTAGCTCCACTGATCCACAGTTCAGTGTCTTACTTTCTAGACCAGAAAATGGTTTACGAAGATCCAACTTTGTGTTATCATCTGATTCTGTGATTTTATTACCGTGGGAGGACACCCATTGTGGATGGTCTTTTGAGTTGTCTTAAATATCTTGCCCAATGTCACATGGGGTGTGTGGGAGAGAGAGAGACAGAGAGAGCGCGCGCCTGAATCAAAGTCTTCCTGACTCCTAGGTTGGTCCCCTATCCCCTAGGACACACTGCCTCTGAAAGAGCAAATAGTTATTAGAGAAGCATTCTTTATCCCTTATTTAAAAAAAAAAAAGTAAATCCTTGAGGGTGTTCTTTCCAAAGACAAGATAATTCTGATGTCTGCGGAGAAGTTGTCTGCTCTTGAGTTTCACCAAAACCTAAAATCTCTCTGCTGCCTCAGTCTCATGGGCAGTGAAAATCAAGGATGTGTCTTGTCTTACAGAAGAGCCTCATAGAATTGCATCAGTCAATTGGGACTTTCTGGAATAAGCAGTGGTCCACTGAATCTGCTAAGATGGGAATTAGAGCCTCTTTTCCCTTAAATCCTTGCCAACCCACAGGTGTGGGCATTATGCAAATAGGAGCTCTCTGCACACAAATGTGGCAGCTATTTTTGTTAAGCCAGTGTAATATTTAAAAGCAAACATTTAACAGGAGGATAACGGCTGCTGAACCTGTATTTGCAGCTGCAGCTGCTCCATCCTCTGGGGAAGCAAAGATGGAGCTTTTCCAACTATTCATAAAGGGTGAGCGTGGAGGGGGCAGAGAACTTACTCCAGCATAATAGTGCACAATAAAATCTTGTTTCTCGTACTGCCTTCTCTTGCTCAGAAGTTAAGCTACAAAGGGATTTTTCTGCCTTCAGAATCTAGGTTGATATCTCCATGAGGGTCATTCTAGCTACCTCATTTCTTTGATGAGCAGGATCACATGTGTTTGGGAGGAATGAAAGAAAAATGGTCTTTTTAAATCCATGAACAATTAAGGTCCTGTCCGTTCTCGGGGTCCTACGGGTTCCCTGGACTAAAGAGACATTTGTAATTCTATACCCTAAAGGTATGACTATTATTCTTAAAGCAAACCTGCCATTAGAATTAAATTTTAATAGATATCAGACACCAGTCTCGATAGGATTCTCTTGTCCCTTTTCATTCCCTGTCCCCTTTGTCTCCCCTTGTTCTTTCAGACCCTCTCTTGACTACTTTTCCTAGCCTAATCATAAGACAACTGCATGGTATGTTTTGACCTTTTTCTTTCTTTTTTTTTTTCTCCTGTTTGGCCCACTTCCTCAACAATAAGGACAAAGGAATTTCCGCAGTCTCTTGGGATTCTCCAGAATGAGATCTGACCTGCAGCACATGCAGAACATGAAATCTGTGGAAACAGAAAATGTTTTAATGATTATAGTGCCATCTATACAATTTGCTATAAATAAGAGAGGAAAATGCCAGTTTCAAGAAACCAACAAAAACTGGGTGAGGGGAAGCCATTCCATTTTCAATTATTTACTAGGGAAAAAACAACTATAACTAAAATTGTCACTTCTACTGCCTGAGGGCAGGTTCCTGGAAATATAATGCTTGCTTTCTGATTCAAGGGGGGAACACACACACACACACACACACACACACACACACACACACACACACACGTTTTGTGATTGGGAAATGAGTTTCTAGGACAGGAGGGGCCAGCTGCCCTTGACGGAGGGAGTGATCAGGGACCAGTCCACATAAATGGTCATACTGCAGCCTTTCCGTACTGCAGCCTTTCCTTTCAGACTGCAGCCAGCAAGCATCCTGGGGAGAAAACTACCTTTGTTTATTTATTTGTTTATTGATTGATCCATTGATTTCATATTTATGCAGCTGCTACAAGGATTAGGCTTGACACATAATAGGAGGATCATAGAGTGAAGTGAGAAGAAAGGAGACAGATGCAGCAGGAAAATTACTTGGTTTCTTGTTACCAGAATCCAGAATTTACCTGATCAAATTTAACCCTCATCTCTGATTTAGACTGTTAGGCCAACGCAGGGATGGTGAACGATAGAGAATAATCCTAACTGACGTTCTATATAGCACTTTCATGGATCCGAGCCTTGTAGTAGCCCCATGAGGTAGGTATTACAAGTATTATTATACTATTTTTGCATAGAAGGAAAGTGAAGCCTGGAGAAATTAAGTGACTTAAGTAAATGTTGGAAGCAGAATTTGACCCCATGGCTTTCTGATGCTCTGTCCTTTCAGGTAACAGTGTCTTCCTCATATATGTTGTCAGAGATTGATTTTTGAAGATGGAACTTACCTGTTTATGATAGATAATGTACCAACATATTTATTCAGTTTGCTTCCTTCCTTTGCATTGTTAATTAGAAATAAAATGTCTTCCAGTTCAGTTAAAAATGTCATGAGACAACTTTCTTTTAGATATAGTGGCCATCTTTTCAAAAACCAGGATATATAAATTTATACAACATTCCATTTTTCAAATTAAGATCCTACTTTATTTTCTGGAGAACAGCTAGATGATGCAGCAGATAAGAATGCCAGACTTGGTATGAGGAAAACTCTTCTTAAGTTCAAATTTGGCCTCCGATATTTAGTAGCTATGGGACTCTGGACAAGTCACTTAACCAGTGTGCCTCAGTTTCCTCCTCGTAAAATGAGCTGGAGAAGGAAATGGCAAACCACTCCAGTATCTCTATCAAGAAAACCCCAAATGGGGTCACAAAGAGTCAGACATGACTGAAAGTGAACAACAATAAAGCTCTTTTCTTGAAGTCAGGACTATCCATGAAAACTTAGAAAATATGGTCACCATAACCATAGGATACTTAGGAATGACCTCAGTTAAAAACTTTGGACCTTACTTGCTGTGGTTTGTGATCATTTCCTGTACTTCTCTCACAGATGCTCTCATGAATGCCTATGAATTATCCGCTTCTTGTGATATCAGTATCACAAGTTATTGAATTGATTTCGATAATGAGTCCTGTTTTCATGCCCAGAGTAGTAACATGGGTCAGTACACTTTAGCTTGGCTTGAAGCTTACCATACTGTGCACATTTCTTGATCTATTGAAGGTTAAATGACATTGCATTTCTACATTGAATGCAATTGGTTACAGTTTTCCACTGTGTTCTGCTAATGAATTTTCTTTTTAATATCGAGGAAATTTAAATCTGGTGGATGTGTATTTAGTCCTTTAGAGATTTTTAATCACTCTTACTTGTAAAAGAATTACTGTGAGAGGCAGCATGGTACAATGACAGCTGCTTACCTATAAGAGGGGTCCAACAGATAGATTTCAGGGAATAGATGAATTTAGTAACCTTTGTTTCAATATAATTGATTTACTTTTTGAGTCTATATTTATTTTATGCATTTAAAAACATCATTCTGAGAAGAGGTCCGTAGGTCCAATCACCAGATTGCGAAAAGGGGTACAAGACTCAAAAAATAAAAATCAAGAACTCCTGACTTAAAGCATCATTGATATTTATACACAGTGTTCCTAAAGTTTTAGTACAGTTTTAAGCTTAAAACTTAAATAAATAATTTTTAAAGTTAATAAAAGTTTGATAGCTCAAAATTGTACTAGGACTTTTGGGACACCATATATGGTGCTATAGGCTTTACAAAATATCTTACTTACATTATCTCATTTGAACTTCACAATAACTTTTTTTGAGTAGGCACTATAGCCATTATTATCCCTATTTGACACATGAGGAAATTAAGGCAGAATTGGAAAGAGGATTCAAATTCACTTTGTCCTGACTTCTAATCCGGTGTTCTTTTCTTTTCCAGTCTGTCCCTGTCTCTCTCTCTCTCTCTCTCTCTCTCTCTCTCTCTCTCTCTCTCTCTCTCTCTCTCTCCTTCTCCGTCTCCCTCTCAGTCTCTGCTCTGTCACTGTCACACACACACACACGTTTTAATGCTTCTTTAAGCCACAAACATTTACATTGCATAGATATCAAAAATAATAGCCTGTCTCTGGGTTTGTGTCTCCCCTTGGCTTTTCCTATTCTGGAATGCAGGCTATTTCCTGTTAACTTAGCTATATAGTAACATTTCATATCCAATTTCCATCTTTTCCTCTAAACTACTCAAGATACAGAGCTGACTAATTATAGAGACAAATCATGACCCACTGCAGGACTTTAGATTCATACTTTTAACTTAAAAATTTCTTGGTAGAAATTTGGCTCAACCATCTTAAGTCGATATGATCTTATGCCCCTTATTATTTCTTGTTTTCAAATTAATGCTTAATTTCCATATTCCATAGATCCATTGGTCTAAATAATGGCTTACAAGGCATTAGTGATTTCTTTCTGTGAGTTGCCCCCTGCCATGAGTTTAACTTTGTGATGTCTTTATACCTGTCCTGCCAGTTCTGGTACGTTTTATAATGGGCCTACCTGCCCAAAATGGGCATTTACTTCTGGGCCATGACCACGCTGCTCAGAACTGCCTTATTCTCTTTTTCACTGTGCTAGGAAACCTGATAGGCCCAGAGGTTGAAGTTGGTGAACTGGTGGATTCAATTTTTATTAAAATGAAGGAAGAGAATATGAAAAACTCTAGAAGAGAAAACTCTGGTCAGATGACTGAAAAAGTATTCTGTATCTGTCATTTAGGGATATTTTCAAAGAACAGATGTTTAACCCCCTGTAAATGATCTAAGGCATTTTGCCACTGAAATCAAGCTGTTTAAATAAAATTCCAGAGAACAATTTAAATAAGAATCTTCTACCACCATCCCCTTCATGTAACTCTAATATTGATCTTAAATTTCATCCCCAGAGATTAGGAACATTTCTGACTTCTTTCAGTAGAATAATTGAGGACTTATGAAGAGACATACTTAACACCCTTTAAATTTCCCCTTCCTTTAACTAAACCAGCTATTCTTTCAACTCAGTTGACCTATTGACTTACATTCGTTGGATTGACCTGAACTCAGCCGCTGTTTCATGTCTGACCACAGAATCAGAGGACACTGGGAACTCTGAGGACTTTGAAAACAAAGTAGTCGTGAGAAATGACCTAGGAACATTTTCAGGGCTGACCACCCTATTCTCTCCTGACTCTGATTTAAACTAGGCAAAGGATAGAGAAGGCTATTCTGGCTTTACTTTCCGATAAATCTGACATGGCTTTCCACCATCCCCAACAGCAAACAAGATTCCAAAACTCCGTTAGCCTACAAAAAGTCTGCTAGCATAGCCAAACCAGTCCTTATGGCAGCACTATTTTGGTGAAATGTCTGCTGTCCTGTGGGGAAAGATATAAATTGAATGACTGATTACATTTTGGAGCCATGGTGGAGGGGGGGGGATCCATGTTGTCAAGAATATACTACTTGTGGCTGCCCCCAGACCCATCTAAAAACAATAATTTGCTTCTAATGCATGGTCTTTTGGATTGTTCCTGCAGTAGTTGGTCCCCTGCTCCCTCATGGGGCCTCAGTCAACTACCCCTGGTTTTAAATACTTTATATATTGGTCAGAATCCCCTCTGCAAACTATAGCTCGTGGGCTTTGCCCTGCTCCTCCAGGTGTTTTTTGTTATGAGCCAGCAACAAAGGTATTTTATAACACATCAATGTATAGTATAGTGAATAGTGTGACAGGCCTGGACTCATCTTTCTGAGTTCAAATCCTCCTCAGACACTTACTAAATATATGACCCTGGGTAAGTCACTTAACCTATTTGCCTCAGTTTCCTCATCTGTCAAATGAGCTAGAGAAGGAAATGGCAAACCATTCCAGTATCTTTAACAAGAAAACCTCAAATGGTTTCAGACACAACTGAAAATAACTGAACAACAAAAAATACAGTAAAATTACAACAGAACATTTTCCCTATAACATTTAGCTCACTTTCCCACAAAAATTCAATCCTTAAGAAAAGTGACCCTGTGTAGAGCCTGCAAGTGTATGCATGGGTAGACATTGTAGAGAGCATTGTGGTCTAGGCATCTAAATGAAAGATATCCCAGCAGAAAACGCATGGGAACAGGATGCAGGAAAAATTCTTTCTCCTGATGTTGCAATGCTGCAGTTGTTTTCTGTTAATGTTGGACCTCAGCTATAGTTGACAGCAGTGATGCTGTCTTGCAGGCTACCTGCTATTCTGTCCTCCACTTGATGGAGATAATGTGATTAGTAAACCTCTTCCTTCAAAGGGGAGTCATGACTCTCCTCAGTCAGCCTTCTCAGCCAGCTATTAATACTTACAGGCAGAAGAGAGAGAATGTTCAGCAAAAAGAGAAATGCCGAGGTGATACTTCTCATCTCACTGTGCAAATCTAAACATTTTATGTGCTTCAAAGGGGAAAAAAATATCAAACGAGGGTCTTTAGATAAGATTAATGGAGCTATATAGAGTTGGGAGATGGATGGGGGAATACAAAGTAAACACAGTGAAGGTATATGAAGTGGAATCCCTGAGGTTCAGCAGCCATTAGGGAGGTGGACTTACTGGGATGTTCTGTGAAAGAAGGAAAATATTAGCAGATAATTCACTATAACAAATAGTACAAGTACTTCCAGCGTTCTGCCTGAAGCAGTGTTTCCTGTGAGCCTGTCTATTCCCATGCTCCATCAGGATAGTAATATATAATCTGCTCCCATCCCTTTGGAGTAATAGTAAGCTTCTAGAAAAGAAGTAGTAATTCAATAATAACTTTATTTTAAAACCCTTCTCAATTGTCACAAAACCTATTATATTATAAACTATTTTGTAGGACTCTTTTCATTTTACCTTTTTTAAAAACATTTAGAACTTGAAAAGTACTAGTTGATTATAGGAAGTAATGCTTTCAGACTGAAAGTATCTCTCGTTTAGGGGATGTCAGTCAGTCAACAAGCAATAATTAAGCCCTTGTTATGTGTCAGGCACCGCATCAAGTTCTGAGGATACAAAGGTAAAAACAGGCCCTCCTCTCAAGGGACTCACATTCTAATGAAGTAATAACATGTAAATAGCAGTGCATACCAAGTAGCTGGAAGATAATATGGTGGGGTGGAGGATGGGAGGCAATGCCGCTAGGTGGCACAGTGGATAGAGTACTGAGCCTGGAGTCAGAAAGACTGGCCTCAGATACTAGCAGTGTGATCATGGGCAAGTTACTTCACTCTGTTTGCCTCAGTTTCCTCATCTGTCAAATGAGCTAGAGAAGGAAATGGAAAATCACTCCAATATCTTTGTCAAGAAAACCCCAATTGACACAGAATTGGGGTCACAGAAAGTCAGACACGATTTTAAAAATGACTGAACAAACAACAGTATCGGAGGGGAAGGCACTAACAACTAAGCAGGGGGACTGAGAAAGGCCTCCTGCAGAAGACAGGGTTTGAGCTAATTTCTGAAAGAAATCAGGGATCTATGAGACAGAGGTGAAGAGGGTGAGAGTTTCAGGCACGTGAGAGACAGTCAATTTAAGAACACGGAGATTGAGACCTGGGAGAGGGGCCCAGAAAATGGCTAGTGTGACTGGATCACAGAGTACATTGAGGGGTCCAGTGTTAGAAGATGGAAAAGGTAGCAAAGGGCTAGGGTATAAAGAGCCTAAACACCAAGCAGGATGTTAGGTTGCATCCTGGAGGTGAAAGATAATTTTTTGAGTAGGAGGGTGACATGGACAGACCTACACTTGTTTGGGAAGATTACTTTGACAAGTAAATAGAGGGTGGATTGGAATAAGGAAAACTTAAGGAGAGATCAGTTAGGTAGTGGCTGTTGGTCTTATTCTGCAGGTGATTTGGGATTATCTGGGAAATTCCATATGCGTGTAGTCACAACTAAATGATTCATTTTTTTAAAAAGCCTGAATTATAAAAATTGGGAAGAAAGTATAAGAGGGTACAGAGAAATGTGTTAGAACAAAACATACCTACTTGTTCTTTTTCATTTATAATTGAGTCCTGAAGCCCAGACAATGAAAATGTTCTTCAAATTAAAATTAGATAAAGCCATCCATGGAAATAGGTCTCTCCTCTTCCCATATTTCCTCATTAGTTTAAAATTTTCTGCAGTGTATATCCTAATTTTATTCATTATCCTTTTGAAAGTTCTCTACAAGTCCTGTATATGTCTGAGTTCAAGTTAGGGTGACCTTACCAGGCAGGTCTATTCCAGGCATTGAAGGGCAGTAATGAATCTGAGAGAATCCCTCCAGTGTAGTGTCCTTTCCATTCACTGATATTGCTTCTATGGGTCCTCACTGTAAAATGGCCATCCTCATAATGGCCATTATGGGGATGTATCTGTTCTACGAAGGACTTAACTTTACTCTTAGGGAAAGAGCTGGAATAGCCCCTCCATGAATCAACCATAACCATACCCTCTGTACCTTACTTATCTTCTCAGACTTTAAACTTAATTGCTACTGCAATTAATCAGCTGGCTCTCCAACCTCATCCATATGAGTATTTGTGCAGTAATACACACTGCAACCCACCAATGCCTTCTCATTCTGTGCCCATATCTGCTACAAGTCTGCCACAGGAACTTTACCAGTGATGTGTTGGAGCTGGCTCATAGCCAACTGTTAATAAAAATCAGAGCTTAATTAATTGTTTTGTTGCTTGTCTAGACTTAGAAAAGGGATAAAGAAAATGCTAGTGATGTGGATTAAACTTAAAAGTATGTGTATTTTTCCTTCCCCCCCATAGATACCAGATAGTTTTAATGATTACTGCCATATGATATAGTTTAAGATGTGGTACTATTAAACCTCCTTTGATTTTTTTTCATTATTTCCTTGATATTCTTGTTTTTTGGTCCTCCAAGTAGATTTTGTTATTATTTTTTTCTAATTCAGTAAAATAGTTTTTTGGTAATTTAATTGAAATGGAATAGAATATATAAAATAGTTTAAGTAAAATTATCATTTTTATTGTATTGGCCCTGCCTACCCATGAACAATTAATGTTTTTTCACTTATTTAAATGTGAATTTATTTGTATAAAAAGATTTTTTTAAAAAATAATTTTGTTTATATAGTTCCTGAGTTTGTTTTGTCAGGTTTAATCCCAGGTATTTTATACTGTCTAGTGTTATTTTAAATGGGGTATTTCTTACTATCTCTTCTTGCAGAGTTTTCTTTGTGATATTTGTGTGGATTTACTTGATAAAGTATAGAGCATAGAGCAGATTGTTATAGAAGCATAGGTCTAGATCTTGAAGAGACCTCGGAAACCATCTAATCCAGCTCCCTCATTTTATAAATGAGGAAATGGAAGCCCAGGGTGGTTAAATAATTTTTCCCCAAGTGACATAGGTAGCAAGTATCACTGATGGGATAAGAGGTGTCATAGTAGTAGAAAGAGTAGAGAACTGGGAAGGAAAGAGTGATGACAGGAACCTCTCCATTTATACTGTTTGCATTTTCTCAAAACTGAGTAGGTTGGGAGGAGGGGTAGGGATATAGGTAATGATAATTAATCAACAGAAGAATCAGAGTGTCATTTCTCTCACCCCACCTCCAGTTGTGATCTTTCTCAAACTGAGCCTGTTTGCTTTTGTTGAGGTCAGTGAGGCATTGAGCTCTGGCTTAGCAGTGGGGAAAGAAGCCCAAAGAGAGGAGCAAACAGTACCATAGCTGTCTCAGATGAGCTGTGTGGCTTCCTTCAAACTCGCTTGCATAATACTGCCTGTATTTCCCCCAAGTGTAACCTCTTCCTCCCTGTCTCTTGACCCTGTAAACATTTTGTCTGCCCCTAAAATAGATTATGTCCATCCCCACTCCCTCCTAAGATGAAACTATACTAAACCATTTGTCATCCTCAGCTATGTATGGGTACATTGTTGGTACGGAATATCAATAAGAACTGTGGTGAAGGAAATGAGCCAGAACTTTTAGTATATGATGGATATTTAAAAACACATACAAACAGTAGTCATACAACAATAGGTTCTCTGAACTCTGTGTGTTTTAGTTGGAACATAGAAGCGTGTATAGAAATGTACGAAGCAGGCATTCATCCCCATACTACGTGTGTTCCATTTTTTAATTCCTGATGGGAAGGTGTGGGAAGATACAAAGCAGGGCTCATGATGGATATTGCCTGAGGTCAGCAGCAGAAAAGTAGAACTGAGCAAAAGAGACAAAAGGAGAGATCTGTTATGTGGATAAAGAGACTGAATAGGAGAGCTGGACAGAAACAGGTGGGGGCAGTTTCACAGAGCAAAGAGCAAGAATTTCATTTTCCTTCATTTAGAGGTGTTTCTTATCTTTCTGCTGATTTAGATCTATGTGATCTCCCCCATCAGGATGTAAGCTCTTTGAGGACAGAGACTGTTTTAATTTTTCCTTTGTGTCTGTAGTGTTTAATTCAAGACCAAACACGTACGAAGTGAGCGCTTAATAAATGGTTATTGATTGAATGATTGATATTCTGTCACCATCAGAAAAATTTTAATTGCATTTAGCATCATGTTTTACCATTCTTTTTACATTGATAAAGGATTCTGAAGTTCTGTAAGATATGCTTCCAACATATTTGCCAAAAGGAAATTTATTTTCGATGAAAAAAAGACTATTTGAATGTACTAAAACTGGATTATAAAACCAATTTCTCCAATGAGATCACAGATACAAAGAAAACCTAAACTGCTACATAACTAGTCATGATAATGACGATAATTACCGAGAAAGAGCCCTACCTCTAGGAGCTCACAGCCTTCTTCATGCAGCGCTGACACGGACAGAGAGAAAACATCACTATTCATCTACTCTGTGACCCTCTGAAAGTCACTTAACCCAGCCTCAGTTTCCTCATCTGTAAAATGAGCTCCAGAAGGAAATAACAAACCACTACAGTATCTTTGCTAAGAAAACTCCAAATGGGGTCACAAAATCTCTCTCTCTCCCTCCCTCTTCCCCCTCTTCTTTCTCTTTCTCTGTCTTTCCCACCTCCCTCCCTTTTCTCTCTCCTCTTCTCTTTCCCTCTCACTCTCCCTTCCCCCTACTCGATGATTTCTGTGAACTTTTGATTTCCCTCTACCGATAAAGGTAAGTGACTACTCTATGTTTTATGGTCTCAGAGAACTGCACTGATAATTGAACTCCCTCAGGGTCACAGCCAGTATGTCAGAAACAGGACTTTAACAAAGATCTTTCTGACTCCTAGACTGGACTTCTAGCCACACTGCCGCTCTTATAGGTCGATTTAAAGAATGTTTGTTTTCCCTCTTTTTAGTTCTCTGTTATAAAGAATTGCTGTCTTGGAAGAAAGATACTTTGGGAAATGTAAGTGATCTGAAAACTATTGTAATAACAGGTTACTTAGCGCCCTTTGGCAACATCACCAGGATTAATCATAAATTCTTCCCAGATTATAAATCCATCTGGGCTTCTTATCTTGTTTAGAGTCAAATCCAAAACACCATAGTGCACAGTAACTTTAAATACTTTATATAAAGATGATCCTTAATAATTGAATTTACCAAAAAATATGTAATTGGTGAAAAAAATAAAGTCTTACAAAAAAAAGAATTTACCAAAAGAATCAAGAAAGAGGTATCCAGAAAGTGTATTTACATTGCAGATAGCTTTGTTGGTTTACATAAAACTGTAAATATTGGTTAACCTTAATTCCTGAGGCTAATGTTGGGGGGGCAAAAAAGACAATCTTAGAAACATTAAAAATAGACAGATGTAAGTCAATAGATGCAACTGAAAAGCTTCATCATAAAACTAATAATAAAACCTGGCCTGGGCTGGTCTGTACAAGAAGTAACAAGATGAAGAAGAGAGTGTGAAAAAAGAGGAGAAGAAACAGCAGCAACTTTGGTCTGAATTTTTTGTGTTCTCAAACAACAAATCTCCAAGGTCACTTTGTCAGCTGTCAGATTTTATTTGCTCATCTCCCTAATTCCTCCTCTGGGAATGCTGAAACAAAGAAGGAAAAGGCTACAGCTTTGGAGCCATAGTACTGGGAGTACCCAGTGTGTGTTCATCTTTCCTTGCCGAAGAAGACCATGCCATCAGAGAAAGGATGACATGACTTGCCCTTGACTTTGTTTTGAGTGAGGAAGGGCTATGCAGGTCACCAGCCTCACTTCTCCTCCAGTCATCTGAATCCAGTGACCAGATATCCATCAGGATAACTGGAGATGAGGCAATTGGGGTTAAGTGACTTGCTCAAGGTCACACAGCTCATGAGTGTCATGTCTGAAGTGAGATTTGAACTCAGGTCCTCCTGACTCCTGCACTGGTGCTCTATCCGCTGCTGTAAAAGCAAGCACCCTGACACACCCAAGAGGGCCTGATATCACAGGTTCTTTGATCTGCTTTTCTAAAAGGAAAGGTAACTTTTGAGGGGTCAACAATCACTTTAATCAAGCACATGTATCATTCACTTGGTTGAGGGTGAAAAAGTCAGCACCCTGAACTTCAGAGAAAATACAGAGGAATCGAAATCAACAAGACAGGGCGACCATCTGTCTGATAAATCAATAGACTGAGAGCTGTCTGACCATACATACATAGTTACCAGAGAGAGAAGCACCAACACCTGGGTTTCCAAAGTGGGGTGGGGGAGGGTTCCTTAGTGGCTGCCCAGAGTTTCCTCTGGCCAAACAAACACTTCCAATGAGTAGGCCCCAAAGTAAAACCTCACCTCTGAGTATTTATACTCAGAGCCAGAGGGCATCACAACCCTTTAGAAACAGTACCCCATTAACAAAAGATATGGGCCTTTCTACAAATCTCCCCTAATCAAACTCTCCTTAATGGGCAGACCCATTAATGGGTGGAGAAAATCTTTAATCTCATTAGCATTACAAGTGCCCAGGAGAGATTTAGTTTATAAATTAGTAGGCTGAGCATAAACTTTCTGTTGTCAAGAAAGTGAAAACTGTCAGTCAACCTAGAAAGGGAAGTCCTGGAATAAACCACTCTTAGAAAGAGGAGAAGAAGACAAATGAATGTGATCTCACTTCCCTTTAATTTGCTACAGTTTCTTCAGATCTGTTACATAAAACAGCAGAAACCTTTGGGAGGGTTATTTCTTAACTTGAATTAATGAATGAAAAAGATTATTATCCATACTGTACATATGCCAAACACTGTGCACACAAGCACTTGATAGACAAATTCAAAAGCAGATATAATCCCCACTTTCATGGTTCTGGTATTCTAATAGGAGACTTTGACAGATGCGGGGTGTTCCAGGAGGGTTCTTTTGGTTTGGAAAGTGGAGACTGACACAATCTTTCTGATAGCAGTGTCAGTACTGAGTTGATTATTGGTCCAGGATTGAAAAACAAGGGGTAGGAGTAGGGGCAGGAAGATGGCATGGAGGGTTGGAAGTTTTAGAGCTGAAAGGATTAAATCCTCCAGGATATGGGCTCTGGTCTGACTATTCAAGTGGTGAAAAAAGAACCAGGAAGTAAAATGAAGCATGGTTACAGTCAGTTTAGGTGACTGGAACTTTTATAACCTAGTTTAGATGGATGATATGTCTAATCACATGTTAATATTCAGTCTTTTTTTTTACAATTAGGTAAACCAAACCCAAGGCGGAGAGGAGAAACCTTTTTTAATGCAGATGGTGGTAGAGAAGGCATGGTTAGGGTAAAAGAAAGTCGGTCAATTGATGAGCATTTATTAATCTCTTACTATCTGCCAGGCAGAGTACAACTTTGGAAGAAGAAAGGCCTAAACAACAGTCTGTGCTCTCAAGGAGCTCATATTCTAACAGGGAGACAATGTGAAAATAACTGGGCACGTATATGAGATACTATATAGTGAGCAGAGGGAAATTAAACTCAGAAAGAAAGGCACTCGCAGACGTGATACAAACTCAGGTCCTTTGACTATACTTCATCACTCTTTCTACTATACCATATTATTTTAGTTGTGAATAGTATTTAGAAAATACAAATCTTGAAGGAGAAACAAGATACCCTAGGTACTGGTAGAGGGGAAAGGGACAAGAACAGTATCTAAGCAAGATATGAAAGCCTTGAAATAATGAAGATGGAGAGAGTGTGTGATGCACACACAGAGCCATTTTTTTTCCCACTACACTGTCAATAAGCATGTTGAATCAGCCTTGGTCAGAACGAGTTGTGGCAGAGCAGGTGTTTTAGTTCATTTGCAAGTGTGTATTATTTAGGGGCTCTGTCACTTGCAAAATCCATTTGGATTGCTTTGAACCAGAACTGGGACACAGGGCAAGCCAGACCCAGATCTCTCTCACCTGGAAGTTTCTAAGTCAAGCAATTAGCTAGTTGATTATATGAGCTCTCAGGGTAATGCTGCATCTTATTTAGTCCTTTAACAAAGCTGCAGCTTGGATCCAGGACTTAATATTTGTTGGTGAATTACATGTAGGCGGTAGGGTATTTACTCAACAGGTCAGGATTCTGACTTTAATCGCTGTGATGTTGGACACACCTGCTTCTTTCTCTGAGCCTTGGTTTCTTCACCTTTCAAATCAGAGGTTTGTGGGTGGTACAATGAGAAGACCACAGGTTTTCAAATCAGCAGAAAACCTGAGTTTGAATTCTAGTGAATTCTGTGGCCTTTCCTCTGATTATCTCCAGTATATCCTGCCGATCACTCGTTTGTAATTAGTTACCCCTTCCACATCAAGGGAGTTGATCTCAAAAATCCACCTAAAACTTTTTGGCTCTTCTTTTGTACCAGAGAAGAAATCTGAATATTATATACATATTTTATGTCTGAATTTCTATGCATTTTCCGTTTTCCTTTGGTTTTTGTGTGTTATCTGCAACTTCTGCAAAACTCCCCCCAAATCCCCATTTAATTTCTTATTCTGACCCACAGTTGGGGAAACTTGAGACATGTAAGGGATGACTAGTTGTTTGTATGTTGTTTCCCCTCTTAGACTGTGAGCTCCTTGAAAGCTGATACTGTTTACCTTTCTTGGCATCCTCAGCACTTAGAGTGCCTGGCACAGAGTAGGCACATAATAGGTGTTTATTGAGCAACTATGGCATTGGGTTAAGTCTCTTAAACTCTCTGGAGATCAGTTTTCTTATTTGTACAATGGAGGGTTGGACTAGATTGCTCTTCAGTCGTTTTCACTTATGTCCAATTCTTCATGACTTCATTTGGGGTTTTCTTGGCAAAGATACTGCAGCTTTTTGCCATTTCTTCCTCCAACTCATTTTACAGATGAACAACTGAGGCAAACAGGGTTAAATGACTTACCCAGGGTCACACAGATAGCAAGCATCTGTGGCCAGATGTAGGAGTTCTTAATTGGGGGTCCTCAAACTCTTAAGGAGTTACTAGAGCAATTTCAGGGGGAGGGGGACTCCTGAGGAGTCCATAGATCAGTTCCCTGTGAACCAATATAGGGAAGCAGTTACATCTTTATTTTTACTAACCTCTGACTGTAAATTAGCATTTCTTTTCAGTTTTTAAAAAACAAAATTCTAAGAATAGGTCCATTTGTTTTCAGATGTGTCCAATTCTTCATGACCCCTTTTTGAGGTTTTCTTGGCAAAGACACTGAAGTTATTTGCCATTTTCCTTCTCCAACTCATTTTACGGAAGAGGAAATTGGAGGCAGAGAGGGTCAAGTCACTTACCCAAGGTCACAGCTGGTAAGTATCTGAGGCTAGCTTTGAACTCAGGTCTTTCTGACTCCAGATCCAGCATGCTATCTTACCTGTCAAGAATGGGTCCATAGGTTTCATCGATCAATCCATCAGTAAACATTTATTAAGCATCTGCTGTGTACCACTACAGTGCACAATTCCTGGTACACAGTAGATGCTTAATAATATCTTCCGCTGAATAATCTCTAAAGTCTCTTTTAGCTTTAACATTCCAAGATTTTAAGAGTCTTAATAACTGATCCATGGTAATCATGGACATGTTATAGTTATTGTCCCATCAGGGATTTTGTTCACAATTTAAAAAAAAAAATTTTATTGCTCTCTTTTGTTCTTACATCACATTCATTTTTTTTTTTTTAGCATTTCCCTCCCCCTCCCCTTACTCCAATAAGCCATCTCTTGTAATAAACAAAGAGAAACAATGAGGGGGGAGTAGTCCAGCAAAACCAGCCAGCATATAAACTCAATATATATAATCTATGTATAGTCCACATCTATAATCCCCCACTCTGCAAAGAAGGGAAAGAAGTATATTTTCTCATCTCTTTTTCCAAAACAAGCCTAAGTCTTTCACTTCCCTGTCTTTGCTTTAACTCCTTTTGCCTCATAGCAACAGGCTACAGAAGCCCCCAAACCAGCAAACTTTTTATCCAAGAATTCAAGTTATAGGTCCATAGTGGATTGATAGCCATCATTAGTCTGAGGAGTTAGCCAATGTTCCGAGTTCAATGCAAGTAGAAACATCAATCTAAAGGTGAATATGCTGCTCATCTTTGATTGTATCTTTCCTCACTGACTTGATGTAAGTTAAATTGTTTTCTACTTGAAAAGGAGTAATTATTTAATGTTATTTTTTAAATGTTATTTTTTTTGGGTGGGGTCGGGGAAGAGTAGCTAGAGGCTGGAGCATCCATGCAGGTAGGATCCAGATCTGGCCTGGATGCAACCATCTATATTAATAAGGCTTCTGGTGGTGAAAGGCCAGGAGTCATTTATGATCATGCAGCAAGCAAGAGGTATGTTCAGAGAAATACAGCAGTACCAGAATGTCAGTATTCAAAGGAAAAAAACAAGCATTCGCCTGATCTATAGTCAGAGTCCCAGGAAGTAGATATCGCAGTAAACTGAGTGAATACAAATGATGTACTTCTCATTTGCACATGCTTAGCACAAAGACCATTCCTCACACATTTTTCAACTTAGCATTTGAGGTTAACCCTAACTCTCGATATTCATCATGAGCTCTGATAGTAGACAGCTCTCTGCTGCTAGTAGTTCCCATGCTGGAAACAGCTGAGTTTGTACACTGATAGTTTGTGCCCTTTTTGACTCCCATTTGTCCTTGTCTTTATTTTTTTTTAATTTTTTTTTTTTATTCTGAACTTAAGAAATAAAACAAGCATTTTAGTGGTATAATTAAAAAAAAGATGATTGCAGATGAAACTGTGTATCTATTATGTGCGGTTTGCTGTTCCTTTTAAATATATAGTATGTAATTATGTATGTATACAAGTATGTAACTTGCTTTTTTCCCCTTTTTTCTTCCCTCTTCATCTCCACTCTAGAAATGGCTACCATTGGACACAAATATGTACACGAATGTAAAATCATTTTATACTGTTTATCAGTTCTTTCTCTGGATGCAGATGGAATCTGCATCTTCATAGGTCCTTTATCCTTATCTTTAGCATTGACCATATTTCTTGGACATTGATCCATCAAATAATAACATTCAGACTTAAAAATGAGAGATTATCTCTGCTTTTTAGAATATTCCCTAGCTTCCTCTAAAACTCAACTAAAGTACTCCCTCCTACATCTGGCCTTTCTTGATTCCACCAGCTGTTAACAACCCCCTCCCAACTCAAATACCAATTACCTTTGTACATATTTTGTTTACTTACTTATATACATGCAGTTTCGCCCATAGAATATAAGCTCCTTGAGGGCAGAGACTTTCATTTTTGTATTAGAAGTATTTAGCAGAAGTGTCTGGCAAACAGCAAGTGTTCAATAAATATTCATTGATTGATGGTGGTTATTTAAAGACAAGAAACATTAATTTCCCTTCTGGAAAAAAGGGACTTGAAGGATACTATTGGCAAGTGGGACTCTTAGGAGTACATTTCCCATATCCTTTCTCCTGAACATCAGAGTAACCAACCATGTTCTCATTAGGCAAATTCTCTTATGGGGAGACAGAAGACCTGGGTTCTAGTTCCACTTCTGAAGATAACTGTCACTTAACCTTCCCTCATCCTGTTTCTTCATTAGTAAAATGAAGGGAATTGATTAGATCAGAGGTTTCCAAACTTACTTGGCCTACTGCCCCTTTTCAAAAAAAAAATTACTCATTGCCTCACTGGAAATCTACTTTCTTTAACCCTTTAGTGGTTTTTTTTTTTCAAATTTATGTCATTTCAAGAATATATATGATTTTTTAAGTTGTACAGATTAAATTTAATAATTTCTTGTAAATTTTTACTACTATAGTAAATTTTTGATGACATTATTACATTATATAACCACATAGTATCATATTGTAAACAAGTCATTATACACACATATTCCTGCTGATGCATGTTGACCTTCCCAACATGTACAATACATTTGCCTACCAACACTTGCTTGTTTAGATCTATTGGTGAACTTGACCACAGATTGGTTATAATTTATAATTTGTATTTTGTGTGTTTATTTGGAAAATAATGTAATCACCATGACTTTAATTCTATTACACAGCAGATGAAACATGTACAAATGGTTTTTCAAAATTTTCTTATCTTCTTTTTCCTTATGCTTCCACTGCCCCGTCATTTTTATTAAACACTTCCCAATTGCACGAAAGGCTACTACAGGCCCCCTGGATCATTCCAGTCCTCTCCCCCATCACCCATGAACCTTTATATTAGATAGCCTCTGAGGTTCCTATCAGCTTTACATTTATGAGCTCATGATTTTGTGAGTTATAAATTCCAACCCTATATGTAAGAAGCTATAGAGCCTCTCTTTATCTACTTAGATTCTTGTTTCTTAAGGAGTCTACATTTTCATTTTTTTGCGGAGGGGTGGGGAGTACAGTATTTACATTCTAGTTCATTTCTTTTTATTGTTGATTAGTCAAATCTTCTGACTAACTTCAAATCCTGGGCCCTTTCTCCTTCTACATGGCTAAATGGAGATCATTGGCAAGTATAATAGTAAAAGTAGACTTTCTTTGACCTAGATTTTCCATGGTGGTAAAAGAGGGGAGGGGTGTTAATTGCATGTGAAAGTGAATTTTATGGAGTCCTGAAGATGAAAATGACTAATCTAATATCAGAATCAGATTCCTCTCTTACAGCATGCCTCCCACTTTGTTTGAAGTGAAGTAGTGGTAGTTGTTGAGTCATTTCAGTCATGTCCGACTCTTTGTGACCCCATTTGGGGTTTTCTTGGCAAAGATACTGCAGTGGTTTTGCCATTTCCTTCTCCAGCTCATTTTATGGATTAGGCAATTGAGGCAAACAGGGATAAGTGACTTACCCCAGGTCATCTAGCTGGTAAGTGTCTGAGGTCAAATTCGATCTAAGGGTCTTCTTGACTCTTGGCCTGGTGCTCTGTCCATTGCCCCACCTATCTTTGAATTGGAAAGAGAACCATTCATTCCTCAGACATTCCATTACACTTTTGACTAATCTCTTTTAAAAAAAAATTATTTAATGGTCAGATCTAAACCTAGGTCTCTTCTCCTTTTTCCCCCATTGCTTCTGAAACCAAACAGAGTAAGTCTTAACCCCTCTTCCATGTGACAACTTTTCAAATAATTAAACCACAGTTGTCATGTCTCCCACTGAGTCTTCTCCCATCTCACCATCCCCAGGTCTTTTGACAAGTGCCATGATCCCAAAACCCTTCATCTTCCTGCTTACTCTCCTCTGAATGTTCTTCAGGCTATCAGTGTGTTTTCTAAAGTACAGCAACCAGGATGGAACCTAAAATTTTATTTACATAATTTGTAGTATTTACCTGAACATTTGTGGTTCTATTCCCCCCAGAAGTAATATAAATTAATTTTAAAGCATCCAGTTGTTTAAAAAAAAATAATCCATTGCCTGAATAATCCATGTTCTTTCTAGATATCATATGCATTTGATTGTATAGTTCTGTTTAGTTCTAAAGAAATAAACATCAATCTGAATCTACACAAAGACCTATCACTTTTTATATTCCACAGGGAAAAAGTATCGTGGGCTCCCTTCTTTTCTTTTTCTTTCCTTTCATGCCCCTCTGCCTGCTCAGGCACATGATATCAGTGAACACTCCAGGCCGATGGAATTGTAAGTTGAGAGAAAGAAGAATAAATGAAAGATTTTTTAAGGCAGCAGGTCATCCCAATAGTCAAGGACCCAGAGTTCGTGGGCCCTTCCCCTCTGGCCGTGTTGGTTGTTGGACAAGCCTTACTTGGAATTGTTGTCTTATTGGTAGAGGAGAACCCTAAATGCACTGATTACTTATTTATTTGCATTCTTCCCAAAAGAGTTGCAGGGCAGCTTTGAAATCCTAACTCTTTACAAGGGAAGAAAATGTTGTCACCCTGGTGGTAGTGTTTCTTTGTAACTTGGGTATAACACTCAACATCAGATCAGTTTCATGGCTCCCCCTCTACCACCCCCCCACCAAAATATAATAAGCTTACATTCCTAAAACACAATGCAAAGGCTTCACATCTAAATTTTCAGAGCAGTGGGTTGGGATAGCCTTTGACTTCAGAAACCAGTAAATAAACAGAAAACAAAGAAACTGGCCAATAAAAGTAATTCTCTAGACTTAGTCCAAAGAGAAGGAACTGTGAAAAGACAGAAAAATAAGTCCTGCCCCTTTCCCCCCCCCCTCAAATTCCACTCTACTTCTTTAAAGAATGTCAGTCTTTTTGACTGGAACTGGCACACGGAGGAAAACCCAAAAGAATTCACTGTCTGTGAAAGGATGAGGCCACAACATTTACAGAATCATCTGGCACAAAATTCAATAGAAGCCCGGTAGAGTCACTTTTGTTTGACTTGGTGGACTGAGGCTCCTCAGCTTTCATTTGCTATATTGGGGTGGGGGGTGGGAGGTTTGATTACGCCTGCTCTAACAGCCGCTTTGTTAGAATGCATTTCCTTGTGGCTTTGCCAGGTGACCTCTGACCCCACCCCACCCCCACTCCAGCACCAGGCCAGTTCCCCCAACAACAACTGCTCCTTAAACAAGCCAAGCCAGTGAAGTCAGTCTTTGCTACTTTGTCCAGCTAGGACACTGACTTTCCTGTTTTCTATTTTCAGGCAGTGCCCAGAGTCCACATTTTTGGGTTTTTGTCATTTTTTTAACCTTGTTTTTTACAATCCAATGACAAAGAGAGTGGAAAGATGCTCTGATGACATAGGCGTTAGGAAGAAGCATATTTTTGCAGAACTGTCAGTGTCAAGATGGTGAGGGTGAAGAGGAGCCAAACCTTTTGGCTATGCAGGCTAAGGTCACTATACTGGCTTTCCTTTCCACCCTCAGCACATTTGAGATGAAAAGGTAAATAAGCCGAATTTCCATCAGCAGACTCTAGAATACTTGGACATCAGGAAAGGATGAAGGGTGAGAAAGAGAAGGACCAGAGGGGTGAGGGCAAACTCTCCCTTCCCTTTGCCCCTGTGCCAGGATAAGGCAGCTTTGACCCCGCCCCCGGGAAGCACTGACATAAGGATAAATATATGCTTCTGGCCCTCTCTTCCTCCCTCTCCTACTGACTGTTAAATACTGGAGCATCTTCCTCAAAATGCCTCCAGTGCCTGTCTGTGGGACTGCCTGGCAGGTAGGAGGAACTACCTTATGGCAATGCTGTTTCTTGGGTATTTCAGTAACTAGATCTTCTTGGATAAGCTCCAAAGCACATCTTCCTTCTACAGCATTGTTACTGAAGCATCAGGGTAATCTCTCAGGATTTCTAGTGCTCAGGGCCATCAAACTCTTGAGAACCTGCTAAAACCATCTACCTTGGTCTCCCGGCATATCAGGACTCCACCACCTGCCAAACAGTGCCCCACATTGATTGTGTGTTGTTTTGACTTTTCTGAGCTTTCAGTTGAATTTTCTACAACTATTCACCTAAAGTGCATTCACCGCCCATTTCCTGATTGACTCCCATACTGCCCACCTCTTCCCCACCCTCTTCTACAAACTGTGAAAAATCTGCTCCCAGATGTGGTGAAAACTGAGTCATAATGAGTCACATGGTCCTCTTAACACCCTTTCTCCCCTTATCCTCACCTCGCAGAAAGGCTTCTAAGAAGAGTCCCAGGTTTTCCTGATCTACAAACCACTCCATTTATAAATTGGTATCTCACCTCACATATGAATATATTACCTCATGTATATTCTAAAAACTGTAACTTACACAGGGAGCTATTGGGGAGGGAGGAAAAGAGGAGAGAACTTTAACAAAGCCTTGGAAATTGCATGTAGCATGCTAGTACAGATCAGGTCAAGTCCAGGTTAGAACATAGTGGCCTTATTTTTATCTTCATTTAGATATTCACATGCAAACTCTGAACTCAACCTACACACATAAGGAAACATAAAATTAATACAAAGATTTTTAGCTTGGATGGGAGGTGAGAAGACCTGAGTGAGTCAAGAAAAGACTTGAAAAAGTTAGCTCTTGAACTGAGATTTGAAGATAGCTAAAAATTGTAAAGGGGAGAGATAAGAGGGGAGAGAGGAAAATTCAAATAGGATAATTCTGCTCTAGTGTGGGGTATCCAAGGAGTCATTGATAGGCTGCCCAGAAAGTTAGCTGGAAGCCAGTTTGTGGAGAGCTTTTAGTACTAAACCAAAGAGTCGGAAAGGTTGCTGTTGGTCATTCATGTCCAACTCCTCATGACCCCATGAACCAGATTGTCCATAGGGTTTTCTTGGCAAAGATACTGCAGTGGCTCCAGTGAATTAAGGCAAACAGAGGTTGAGTGACTTGCTCAGGGTCACATAGCTAGTCAGAATGCTCTATCCACTGAGCCATCTAGCTGCATCCATCCTAGAGATCCTAAGGCAGCTGGTGGTGCAGTAGCTAGAACACTGGGGAATCAGGATGCTTTGAGATAAAATGAGGTCTCAGATACTTACTAACTATGTGACCCTGAGCAAGGCACTTAACACCTATTTGCCTCACTTTCTTCCACTGTAAAATGGAGATAAAAATAGCACCTGATGATCAAATGAGACAATATTTGTAAAAGTTCTTAGCACGGGACCTAGCACATAGTAGGTGCTATATAAACATGCTATTCTTAAACCTCCCCTTTCTGAAGCTTCTGTAACAGATGAGTGGCATAGTGTCACGCCTGTACTCTTAACATCCAGCCAGCTGTAATCATCACTTATATTGCTTTATTAAGTACTTTGAATGACTGTCAGTGAATAGAAAAATAAATAGAAGGAAAAGGAGAGGCAGAGGCTGTGGACTGAGCTTTCCAGTACTGGGGTTATTTGGGTAAAATAGGAACTATTGTTCCAGAAGGGAGATGGGAGACCAAGCAGAAATCTCTTAAAGAACTTTTGAGAGTAACTTAAAAATCATCCTATTCCTTTGCTGTGTGCTATGGACCAAGACTCATCCTCTTTACTTTTAAGAAGGTCCTGGCAGATACATACACAGGTGATCAAATGAGTTTATTCCTGTTTTTCCTGTGCTTTGTAGTCTTTCATTGCTTTTCAGTGGGCTCAATTCTACAACCATTGTGTGCCAAAAGTATCTTTACTGGTCGATGACAGCCTAGAGAAGGGCCCTCTCCCCTCTAAGGTCATGGCTCCTTTAGTGGAGCCAGGACTGTTAGCTCCTACTCTTCCTAAGGCATGTGACAATTCCAAGGAAGAATATATTGTCTCAGGCACTTAACTAGCTATGTGACCCTGGGAAAGTCACTTCACCCCATTTGCCTTAGTTTCCTCCTCTGGAAAATGAGCTGGAAAAGGAAATGGCAAACCACTCCAGGTTCTTTGCCAAGAAAACCCCAAAAGGGGTCATGAAGAGTCAGACACAATTGAAGTGACTTAAACAACAAATCAAGAATCACTAGTATGTCCAATTTATGAAGGACATGCATTCCTAAAAAGTCATTTAGGAATCTTTTTTAACACTCTAGGAGAATTCCCTCTTTAAGAGAATTCCTTGGGAAATCATTTTGTAATTATGGGTCAAAAAAAGTGCTCTTGCTTTGTTAAGTTCATAATATTGAATACAGAGTTTCCTTTTCTTAAGGCAGGGCCACATACAGAGCTCTGGGTCACCCTTTCTGAAAGGCAGGTCAGAAAGGCCAGTGTGACTGTTAGTGTCACCAAAACCATTCATTCAGAATGTCAGGGAGAGAATGACTCACCCCACATGGTATGGTCCTGACACCTAGACAGAGTGAACTGTCACTGGCTGCGGGGTGTCAGTGATGTGGCTCAGCCGTGGGGCAGTGGCCTCATTTAGTCACGCTTTTGAAGCCTTTGCCACAGACACAGGAATCCTCCCACACAAGCTTCTACTCTCAGCCCCTTCTCTTGCCATATCTCGGCCACATCCACCTAGTTATCTACACACACACTCACTCACTCACTGATTAGAAATCACAGGATAATAGACTTTTAGGGTTGAAACCAACCCCAACGGCCATCTAGCCCATAACAAATGCTTTAAAAAGACTCTATGGCACCACACAACTCACAGTGGTCAGCCAGGTAAACTTCTGGGGAGAAGAAACCCACTGAATCCACTTTTGGACAGCTCCAACCACTGGCAAATGTTTCTTAACATAGAGCCTAAATTCTCCTCTTAACATCCATTATTCCCCATTCTGCCCTTGGGACAGAACTTGCACATGACAATCTTTCACATATTTGAAGTCATTCCTGAATCTTCCCTTCTTCCAACTAAAGGTCCTGAGTTCCTTCAGTTGACAAGAAATGTGAGGCCATCCACCATTCTGGTTGCTTTTGTGAGACTGGAATTGGCAGCCCAGAATTCAAACTCAGCCTCCAGTGCTTACTACCTGTGTGACCTTGGGCAAGGCACCCACCCATTCTTCATAGGCCTCAATTTCTCCATCAGCAAAAATGAAGGGGTCAAACTAAATGGCCCTATGAAGTTCATACTTATGTTGTATTGGCAGGATTCTAGAGTATGAAGTTGAAAGCCTAGATTCAGGGTGATGGTATATGGGATTCCCTTCAGGAAAACAGAAATGTCCATAGCTGAACTCTTTCATATATATATATATATATATATATATATATATATATATATATATAATATTTTTCATTTTTTCCCTAATTACATATTATAACAACTGGATTTTTTTAATTTTGAATTCTAAATTCTGGCCCTCTCTTCCTCCCTGCCTTCCCCACTGAGCAACATAAATTCCTGTCCCTTCATTGTGCAACTAATTTGAGATTACTTAGCCATAGCACCAATTATATGACCTGTGAGATATTCCATATTGAAGAAATGAAGCCAAGAGTATTTGCATCTGAAATGTACCAATCTACAGCCCTTGCCATCTCTTCCTCTTAGCAGTATGGAGAGACCTATCAATTTCAAACAGATCGGAAAGACTGAGGCTGGTGAAAGCTCTAGTGTGTGTGGGGGTGGGGTGGGGGCAACGGGGAGACTTCTTCCACCCCTACAGAGAGCAATTCAACCGTAATTTACAATCTTAGGCTTTTAGATTTGGTAGACTCTAAGAACTATTTACTGTCCCTAACATGTGACATTCTATCTCCTTTCTGTGTGCCTTTACACAAACAGCCCTTCATTCCTGGGATGTGCTTCCTAAGAATCCTTCAGCTTCCTTCAGAGTTCAGATGCGATCTCCTACATGGAACCTTTCTGATCCGTTTTCTGTACATTCCTCCTCACCCCCACCAGCTGCTCATGGTTCCCCCTGAAATTACCTTGTCTTTTACTTCTATATATTTTGTATCAGTTGAAAGACATCAGTGGATAATAGACCTGTGTTCAGATTCTGCCTCTGACACACACTGGTTATACTACCCTGAATAAGTGAACTTCTCAGCACTGTAGTAGGCAACATTATTCATTAAAGTTGCAGGGTAAGATGCCAGGCTGCACTAGTAGACTTTTCTTACCTAGAAAATTTTTTGTTTGTCAATGAAATTCTTGATCCAGTCCCTATCCCTCTGATTTGTTCTACTTACATATGTTTAGTGGCACAGTAGATAGAGCAGTGGGCCTGAAGTCAAAAAGACTCATCTTCCTGAGTTCAGATCCAAGCTCAGACATTTACTAGCTGTGTAAGTCACTTAACCCTATTTGCCTCAGTTTCCTCATCTATAAAATAAGCTGGAGAAAAAAATGACAAAGCACTTCTGTATCTTTGGCAAGAAAACCCCAGATGGGGTCATGAGTCAGACTCCACTGAAGTAACTGAACAACAGATGTATCCAAGTTGTTTCCCCTCAGAGAATGTAAACTCCTTGAGACTAGGAACAGTTACATTTTTGGTTGTTGTTCCTCTAGATCCCCAATACCTTATAGAATTCCTAGCACATAATTATATATAGCCATAGCATATAGTGGCCTAGTATAGATCAGCCAAGTGAGCTGACAGTCTGAAAGTGCAATAAAAGATTAAGTGGTTTGCTCATAGGCAGCCCCTCTGTATGAAAAGCAGGACTTGAACCCTTTCTTATCCCCTAAGTTGGGCCTCTCTCCACCAATCCAATTTGTATTAGACTGAACAACCAGTCTTTCTCTACCTCCATTTTTTCAGCATTGGCTCTTTGAGGAGCTGGGCCTCGTTGCATCCAGAAGTCTAGTATTTGTCCATAACTCCTCATCCGAAGCAGCTCTGAGGATCTCTCTTTTTTTTTCTTTCTAAAAAACAAGGCAGTGTCTGACATGGCCCTGTGGTGGGGGGGATGGAGTTCTCATTGTCACTGTATACTTCCAAGAGATTAGGCAGGGAGGGAAGAGAGGCATTGTAGATGAGAACTGACCAACTCGAGGGAAAGCTTTTCCTTTGATACCATGAGCCCCCTAAGGCAGCTTTGTGGCACACTGTGTCGGAGTACAGATGTGAGCCCTTCCAGCCAGGGACCAGACAGTCTCAGAGACCTCAGCTAGGAATCTCCTGGATGTGGCTTCGCATCCTGAAGCATCCCGCTGCTAAAGGGCCTGGGACGGTGACCCTCCTAGACTTTCTGCTCTCACCCACACAGTGACAAGTGGGAAGGAAATTCTGCAAACATGGGGATTTAGGGATTCTGGAAAAATAAGGATCTTCAATATTGTATTCTTCTTTTCTTCCTTTCTTTCCCTTCCTTCTTATCCTAGACGTGAGGGTGACATTTTTCCCCCCTATTAAGTGTAAGCTAAAAATTCTCTTCAGATTTTTGGAAGATTGAACTGACCTCTAAAATTTTTTTTCTCAACATAGAAAAAGATTCCTCCAAACCTTTTGTGGTTATTTCAAGATTTACTTGGTTTAAGAGGTCTCACCTCTCAGTGGAAAGTGCTCTGGACTTGGAGCCAGAGGATTCAGGTTCAGATTACTGCTCTGCTAAAGACCCCATAACCTTGGGCAAGTCATGTAATTTCTTTTTCCTATAATCTCCTTACCAGGAAAATGAGAGGGTTTGATTTTATCCGTGACTTCCAAAGAAACTTTTATCTCTACATCTATGATCCTATGAGGCCACTAAATGACACAGTGATCTGAGAGTCTGACAGTCTGAAAGTGCAATAAAAGATTAAGTGGTTTGCTCATAGGCAGCTCCTCTGTATGAAAAGCAGGACTTGAACCCTTTCTTATCCCCTAAGTTGGTCCTCTCTCCACCAATCCAATTTGTATTAGACTGAACAACCAGTCTTTCTCACCAGACCTACCTCCATTTTTTCAGCATTGGCTCTTTGAGGAGCTGGGCCTCGTTGCATCCAGAAGTCTAGTATTTGTCCATAACTCCTCATCCGAAGCAGCTCTGGGGATCTCTCTTTTTTTTTCTTTCTAAAAAACAAGGCAGTGTCTGACATGGCCCTGTGGTGGGAGGATGGAGTTCTCACTGTCACTGTATACTTCCAAGAGATTAGGCAGGGAGAGAAGAGAGGCATTGTAGATGAGAACTGACCAACTCGAGGGAAACCTTTTCCCTTGATACCATGAGCCCCCTAAGGCAGCTTTGTGGCACTAGACCTGCAGTCCATATGACCTGAGATCAAATCCAGCCTCGGGCACTTACTAACTTCATGACCCTGAGCAAGTCACCTAACCTCTGTGCTTCCTTTCCTCATCCATAAAATGGAAATAATAGCGACATCTATCTCAAATGGTCAGATGTGGTGGGGATCAAATGAGATGATTCATAAAGTGCTTTGCAAATATTATTAGTCTTACCCAGTAAGTAGCCAAGTAAATGCTAACGTTTCAGCCAGTAGTGACTATTAATACAAAAAGATGCATTAAAAAAACACAGCCGAGAAAATTTCTCATTCCGCCTTTCCCTTCCTCATGCTTGCAAGTATCATTTGGGCATCTTTTTGTTCTCTTGCCGATCACCTCTAGAGCTTGGTTTTAATTGCTATCCTCATTCTGATAAGTAGGGAGCAGATAAAAAGAAAATGATAGTAGTACTGGGAAAGATGCCACGGATGGAGTGCATGCCACTGTGTGTCACCAAGCTCTGATTCTTTCATACTTACCCTCCCTGGCTGTATCCATCAGCACCTCTTTAAGGGGCCCTGGGTTAGCAACAAATATTTTCTCTGTGGACTTTGATAGTAGAACCACTCAGCTAGCACAGCTCAACAGCAAGCTGTCCACATCCAAGCCTTCATCCTACTCTCCTTCCTCCCTTTTCCCCTTCAGTTCTCATATTCTAAGAGGATTTGTCATATTCTTTTTTGGAAAACCTCCATCTATAAAATGAATGGATTAGAGTAAATGATTTCCAAGTCACCTTCTGGCCCCAAATCCTGCACTAACACCAACCTTTTGCTCCTGCACCTTCTTCTTTTTCTTCTTTTTTTTTTTTTTTAACATATAGTGACCCCACAGGATTAAAATGTTTCTTGAGATGCCTGTGATGTCACAAATCTCAGAGAGCTGTTGCATTTTTTCTCCCTTTCTCTGAAGTGACTGATGGATGTGGAATGAGTGTGGATATGTGTGTGTGCTTAATCAGGGGTGCCCAGCTGGCAGAGGAGGATTCTACTGCATACTTTCATGGGGGAGGGGAAAGAGACTAGAAATTTTGAAGCATATTTAATTTGGATTAAAGCTGAACTCTTCATTTTATGCTTCTGAATGCTGCTCTATAATTCACTTGAGAAAGATGCCCGCCTTGGGCTACAGTATAGATCTCAGGAGATCCCAGAGAAGTGAAAGAGACTTGAAACGCATCATTTTGTACTTGTTCAGTAAAGGGTGGTGGAGACAGGACTTAAAGCCTGCAGGAGAGTTGGAGGAAGTGGGAGAGAAAGGATCAAATGAGAAAGAAGTGAGAGAGCTGTCCGGTTGAATTCATGAGTGAGTAGGTACGTTCAGTCATGTCCAGCTCTTTATGACTCTATTTGGGGGAGTTTTCTTGGTAAAGATACTGGCATTATTTGCCATTTCCTGCTCCAGTTCCTTTTACAGATGAGGAAACTGAGGCAAACAGGGTGAAGTGATTTGCCCAGGATCATGAAGTTAGTAAGTATCTGAAGCTGGATTTGAACTCACAAGTCTTCCTGACTCTAGGCCTGACGCCTTGAGTACATGCATGCTATCTAATTGACAGAGCTGCTTCTGAGATCTTTTTTTTAGGTATGGTGTAACACAGGTGGTCACAGAGTTTAAGCACATCCACCCTTCCTCCCTTTGCCTCTTGGCTTCTTTGGCCTCCTTCAAAGTCCAGCTGAAATCTCACATTCTCCAGGAAGACTTTCCTGATCTTCATACTCATGCCTTAAAAGATTCCCTCTGTTGGTTCTTTCCAATCCATCCTGTACATATTCTTAAAAAGCTGTTTGCATATTGTTTTCCCCACTTGACTGAGCTTCTTGAATTGTGTTTTTACCTTTCTTTCAATCCCCAGGGTGTAGCACACAGTGCCTGGCCCCGTAGTAAGCATTTAATAAATTTTTATTGATTGACTAACTGATGGCTCAGAGTTGACATACATCAAGAACCCTGCTAGATATCGATGAGTCCCTCCCCTAGGGCAGCACAGTGGTATATGTAAACAAGTTCCCACCGCAATGCAGGCATAGACTGAGCCATATAGCTGAATGCTTTGCAGACATTTTCCCCTTGACTCATCTGCTTAGAAATTTGCAGTGTGGCAAGGAGCCCTATCAAGTCAGGCTCAGCTCATTTGGCTTCTTCTGGCTTTTATGTCAGGAACTGATTATCCCTGCTGCCCCAGGTGGGAGGAAAGAAAATACAAAGCTTTACACAAATATTTTCACTGTAATTAACTTTTCGATGGCTTGTGGATGTGCTTGTGGATTTATTTCAGTTTCTTTTCATTATAGAATTCTTTTGCAATGGTATGGAAGGGATAAGAAAAGTCTATGGAGAAACATTTTCTCCCTGATTTAAAATTCATAATGCAAGGATGCTAGTCTTGATTTGAAAGAAAAATCTGTTTTCCCCTCAATTATATAAATCCAGACCCTTTTTAACTATTGCATAAAATCAGACTGCAAACTCCTCAGATTATAAACTTCTAGAGAATAAAGAATGTCATTCCCACACCCACCCTCCTTTTTAAAAAATCCTTAGTACCTAGCAGTGTAGGACACCCAGCTGGTTAATAAAAGCCTTAGGAATTGAATTTTGGTATATTGGGATATATCCAATAAAGATTGTAATTTAAGTTCCCCAACCACTACAATACAGAAAGTTCTTATTGTTAAGTGGTATCTGATTCTTTGTGACTCCAGTTGGAGTTTTCTTGGCAAAGATAATGGAGCAGTTTACCATTTCCTTCTCCAATTCATTTTACAGATGAGGAAACTGAGGCAAATAGGGTTAAGTGAGTTGCCCAAGGTCACACAGCTACTAAGGATCTGAGGACAGATTTGAACTCAGGTCTTCCTGACTTCAGACCCAGCACTCTATTCATTGTAAGTCATCCAGCTGCCTGACATCATACTGAAACTGCTTTCTCACAAGACCCCAGTAATTTCCTCAAGGCCAGATCCAATGGTCTTGCCTCAGTCATCCTTCCTGACTTCCCTGGCTACTTTTTGACCCCTTCCATTATTTCCCTCCTTAAAATTCTTTCTGACTGTCCATGATACCATCCTGGTTTTCCTACCTGTCTAACCACTTTTCAGAATCTTTCACTGGCTATGAGTCTTCCTCCCACATTCTAAATGTGAGCATCCCCCAAAGTTCCGTCCTTTTTCCTCTTCTTTTTTCTATTTATGCTTTCTTCCTTGGCATTCAGACCCACTCCCAGAGCTTCAGCTATGACCTCTATACAAATAAATCCTAAACCTTTATCTCCAGTTCCACATTTCCAGCTGCCTGCTGGAATCTACACTTGGATGTGTCTCCTGCATTTCAAACTAAGCATATCTAAAACTAAATGTTTTATCCTCTCCCCTCCACCCCAACTCCTCCTATAGCTCTATTTCTGTTAAAGGCACCACCATTTTCTCATTCATTCTGGATCAAAATTCCAGAATCACCTTGATGTCCCCTCCAAATCTAGATCTATGATCCTTCTTCTCAATTCTGGTTGACATCATTTTAATGATAATAACGATAGCATTTTTACTCTCACACAGTTGAAAGGTGTGCAAAAGAATATGGACTCCTAATGTGCTTATGATTTATTGACTATAAAAAAGAATCATTTTTTTTTGATAGAGCAAATTAGTCAATCGGTAAGTGTTTATTGAATGTCTGCTATGTGATAAGCAGATCCTCGGAACTGAGAAACAAAAACAAAAATAAAAAGTCCCTGCCCTCCAGGAGCTTAAATTCTGTTTGTGGGCAGGGGAGGGGAAGCCACAAGTGTACTTTAAAGTATGTACAAAATAATGCAACATACAGGCAAGGTGATTTGTGGAGGAAAGCAGAGAGATACTAGTAGTGGGAAGGAAGGAAGAAGGCAGGGTGGGGATAGGGAAGGGCCTCATCTCATGTAGGAGGTGGTATTTGAGAAGAGTTTTGAAGGTTCTGAGAAGCAGTGGTGAGAAAGGGGCATTCCAGATTCAGTGGCACAGAGAGATGAGTGATGGATTGTTGTGTGTAAGGAGCAAACAGCAGGGTTCCCACTTTGGCTAGATCACCTAGCACATGAAGAAGGGAAATAGAGAGTTGGAAAAGAAAGTTGGAGCTAGGTTGTGAAGTCCTTTAAATGACCTAGTGAGGAATTTTTGTTTGATATTAGAGGAAACAAATTACATTCTGGGAAGATGATAGAGTAGGTCAGAAATTTCCAGGCAGTCCAGATTTCCTCCTCAAAGAAGCCACAAGCCAATGAAGTTTATTGAACTAGGTGAAGGATATGGTCAAAAGTTGTGCTTTTGGGGCACCTTTGTGGAAATACAGATGGTGAAAGAGAAAGACTTCAGACAGAAAAACTAATTAGAGGGTGACAGAGTGAGCTAAGAGTGGTCCCTGAGTAAATGGAGAGAAGGGGATGGACATGAGAAATGTTGTGGGAGCAAAATTGGCCCCTATTGGAGCAAGATGAGTGAGGAGTCAAGGATGACCCCAAGGATATGAACCTGGGTGACTGGAAGGATGGTGGTGCTCTCAGGAGCAATGTAGAAGGTGATTTGGAGAAAAAGATAATGAGTCTTGTTTTGGACATGTTGAGGTTAGATATCTATGGGATAGCCAGTTGGAAATGTCCAATAAGCAGCTGGTAATATGAGATGTGCTCAGGAAATATGCTCAAACTGGATATATAGAACTGAAAAAATGGATAGAGATGATAATTTAGTCCAGAGAAGCTGGAAGGGCACAGAGAAGAAAGAGAAGAGAACCTAGGACAAATACCTAGGGATACATACCCCTAGGTGGCAAGTAAGATAGGGAGGATGAGGAGAAACATGCAGATGGGTAAGAAGAGAACCAAGCAGTAGCATGAAATAAAACCACAAAGGAGAGACTATCTTAGGGGGAAAGGTGAACAGCAGTGCCAGATGATCCACAGAATTGCAACAAGGTGTGGCCTGCGTTTTTGTTGCACTAATGCAAGAGAAGTAAGGTACCATAGTGGAAAAAGTGGTAGATTTGGAATCAGAAGACCAGAGTTCCAGTCCCACTCATCACTTAATCCCCTGTGTGTCTTTGTCATAACCTCTCAGAGCATCAGTTCGTCCTCATCGGTAAAGTGAAGCGTTTGGATTTTTAACCTCTAAGGTTCCTTCCAATCCTAAATGTGGGATCCTGTTATCCTGTGAAGATTCCTCAAAAGAGATCACGTATGGTGGTGTATACCTTTTAATCCCTGCTTCAAGGAGGCAGAGGCTGTTTGCTTAAGCTTGGAAGTTCAGCTGAAGTGGGCTAAGCAGGTCTGGTGTCCGCACAAAGTCTGGTGTCAATATGGTAATTACCCAGGAATAAGGGATCATAAGGTTGCATAAACATAGGTGAACCCACCCAAGGTGAAAATAAGGCAGCTTAAAACTTATGTGCCAAGCAGTAGAGAGATTGGGCCCGTGAGTGGCTACACTTGTGAGATTGGGAGATCAAATCTGTGAAGGAGGGAAGAAAGGAAGGAAGGAGACATAAGAGAGACAACCTCTTCTGTGACCCTCCAATTATTAATATTAAGCAAAGCATAAAACTGGGAAATGCATATTTGCCACTTTCAAATAGGAGGTGTAACACACAGTCCAAGTTGCAAAGGGACTTAACTGGTGAGGTCCTCCAAAGCCTCTTTATTTGTAAATGACATTGTGATGACTGCTTCAAGCCCAGAAACATTACAGAACCTCCTAATTGGGGATCTATTCGGGGTCAGCTGAGTGACACAGTGAATAGAGCGTCAGACCTGAAAGTCAGGAAGACCCATCTTCATGAGTTCAAATCTAGGCTCAGACTAGCTGTGTGACCTTGGTCAAGTCATTTCACCCTGTTTGCCTCAGTTTCCTCATCTGTCAAATGAGCTGGAGAAGGAAATGGCAGACCTCCCTGGTATCTTTGCCAAGAAATCCCCAGATGGGATTACACAGAATCAGATACAGCTGAAACAACTGAACAACAATCATTCAAAAGTTTCACTTAACTTCATTCAAGAAAAAAACAAGCAGATAGAATGACTGTTGTCCAAACTACTATAAGCAGTTGGATAGACAAACCATAGATCTCATCTATCAGTATCATCAGTTTCATCTCTGTGGAACAGACGTTCCTAAATGGACAATAAATTAGGCCTGGAACTGAACCGGAGGAACAGAGGAGGCAGAACTGCCTGTGGGAAATTGCATAGTCCCTTCAATAATGCCAAACTTCTTGAAACTAAGGCCCAATTTTTTTTTTCATTCCAGTGTTCTTCTAGTGATTTATTATTATAACTCACGGAATAGCAGTCTCAAAAATATTTTTTTTTTTGCTGAGATAAAGATTGGGAAATCTTTATTATATGTATATGTATGTGTTTGTGTGTATGTATTTTTATGTGTGTATATACATACATACATATAGAGAGAGAGACAGTAGAGGGGGTATGTTGGTCATGAGTAGACTGTAACACAATAATACAATGTAACAGAAGAACACAAGGAACTATTCAGGAAGAGTGGCAAAAAAGAATGTCCTTAGAATAATATGTGACCAGACAAAAACTCTGGGGCAGTTACATAGCAAGACAGAGGCAAAATGGATGAACAGCCCACATGTGATCCATGAAGTGAACTGTAACAGGGTTACCAGCATAAGTCACCAGGATGGATAAGCTCTGCCCTGCTGGAGGCACTACTCACATGATGAGATCCTGCCATGAAGGGTTGAAATAATGAGGAGGGTTTTGACAGGGGTGGAAGTTAAGTTAAAGAAAGTTTTTCTTTTTTTGTTTGGGTGTTGTCTTTTTTTTTTCTTATATAGGGCAGAAATTAGGGATAGTTCTCTTTTTTCTTTTTTTTTCAGAAGAAAGCTACAGTGATGTTATTAGTTCTTACAGTTTGATTTAAACAAGCCAAATCAAAAATAAAAATCCCCTCTAACTTCCTTACTCATTCTTCTCATCAGAGTCTTGGTGACTTCATGAAGAAGAGGGAAACATTAGTTGCATGATAATCGCATGTGCATGATGAAGCTGGCCATATGTCCGAGGGTTTTAAACTTTATTTTGCTCAGTGGAAATAGAATAATTAATTCTGTGACTTGAATGTTAGATAGAGCCTCTATGGAGTACCCGTGGTAGAATGAGGTCAAGAACCACATTGAAGAAGGCATGAATAAGTCACACTCTTTACCCATAAAGGGAATTCTCACATCCATGAGATAAAGATTTATTTTAAAAAATCATAGGATTTATTGCTGGAAGAACCTTAGAAAGTCTAACCCTCTCATTTTACAGGTGATAGAGCTGTATCCTCCAAAGAGAATTCTCCTGCCACATGGGTATAAACATCAGAGCTGGGATTCAGTTTCAGATCCTTTGACTCTAAAACCAGTGCTCTTTCCACTATACCATGATGATTCACTCCTGGTACTTTATATGTGTTGCTATATAAAAAGCTGCCTGGATCAAGGAACACTTCCAAGTAGATCCCTTTATAAAAAGGATTATCCTTTTATTTTTTTTTAAGTAACTTCTGCCATAGAGAAATTAAACAAAGAATGAGCAAAATAATTATCAATTTTTGAGGCAACATTAGATACATTAGGTCACGCCTGGGAGAAATTGCGTGTTTCCTAATGGAAACTCACTAAATTCTTTTACCATTAAGTTAGAAAGCATGTTGGACAGAGTGCTGTATGTTAATCTCAAGTGATTTGCATGTAAATTTGTTCCGGCTTTGGTGATCTCAGCCTGAGCTTTAGGTGGCTCATTTCCAAACATTCCTAATCTCCAGAGCTGACATTCACATGCATATGTATTTATTGAGACACGTATCATGAGAAAGTTTCAGGACACTCCAGTTCTTTCTAAAGCTGCACTTCTGGAGAGATTGTGCTTAAAAACAGGGCTACTAAAAGTCAGCATAGTCTCACCCACATTGACCTGCAAGACATTCTAGAGAAACACATGTCTTAGTTCTCACTCTTCCTTGCCTTGAGTTACTTCCAGCATCCTTCCAGTTGTTCATTTTTCTGTGAGTTTATGTAATTCTGCATCATGTGATTTTTTTTTTTTGCCTATTTAGTTTCTTTGAATCAGGATGGACTATTTTTCAGAGCCCTGAATGGAAGAGACTAAGCAAGTTGTGCCAACTCCCATGATTTCCATAATATTGCATCTAGGAAGTGCCAAGGTTGGAGCTGTCTTGGCTGTCCAGACTTCACATTTATAAATATGTCAGGGCATACACAGGTGGTGGCCATTCTACCAGTGATGAAATCTGTGGACATAGTGGCTTTGGACCTTTGTGGTGATTGAGAACCAGAGGCAGTAGGAGCACCATTCTCCTCACTTCCAAAAGATTTTTTACTAAATCAATAAAGTCTTTGTGTTGTACTGAGTCAAAACACAGTAACTGAAAAATCCTCATTTACATCAGGCATTCCCAGAACTGGTTCTACAATAGCAATGCTAGTTAATTATGGATAGTTAACTGTTAATTTAAAAAATACCACAATATTCCCTCAAGAAAAATTGATTCTAAGTTATATACCCAAATATGTATGAATACTTACATAAAATTATATATAATGAATTTGAATAATAGATTTATATATATAATGTTTGTTAGGTATTAACCTGTCGATTGAATTGGTATAAAACACTCCTAATGTGGAAATTCCTCCACAAAACTTGTCTGTAACTTCAGAGTCTTAGAGTTAGTTGCATGTGTATGTATTTTATATAGGGATAGCCAGTTGGCACAATGGATAGAATGCCATGCTTTGAGTCAGGAAGACTCACCTTCCTCAGTTCAGATCTAGCCTCAGACACTTACTGTGTGATCCTGGGCAAGTCACTTAACCTTATTCACCTCAGTTTCCTCATCTATCAAATGAGCTAGAGAAAGAAATGGCAAACTATTCCAGTGTCTTTCCCAAGAAAACTCCAAATGGAGACAAAAAGAGTTGGACATGACCGAACAACAAATATTTATTTGATGTATAAATAAATATGTGTGTGAAAAACACATGGGTTCAAGTTCTTCCTTTGAGGGTTACTAAGTATGTGATGATGAATAAATTATTTAACCTCTCAGTGATCTTAGTCCGAGCTAAGCTTTGAAGGAAGCTTAGGACAGGTGAGGAAGGAGTGCAGGCAGGGAAGATAGTGAAAGAGTAATCAGTATCACTACTCCAAAAAAGGTGAGTCACTGGCCCAGACATATTATTTGCCAAAGGACAATTTTATAAATGGAATCATCCTTTTTTCTAGCCTTCACAACAAAGCAATGAAAAGCAAGTTTTGTTTTTGGGGAGAAAATACACCAAAGTCTAGTAAAGAAGCAATTCCTTAATTCCAACATGTGGTTAGAAAGTGTTGGAGGTGGAGAAGATGAAGGTTAATGGATATTTGAAAATTTAATTATTTTTTTAAATGATAACTTCATTTAAAAATGTGTCGGCTGTCACGACATTCCACAAACATTTTATAATAGGACCTTCTAGTTTGTGCCATTTGTGGGTTTTTGCTTTTTTGTTTTCCATTCAGGAACTATTTCTTAACTTTGATCTTTATCATCTTGTTTCTTTCAGTAACTCACTGAATTTAGTCATGACACCCAGAAATGTTATAGTATTTCTCTGTTTCCTTTTCTTAGGTTTTATAGACTGTTGATGGGAGATGTGGTGCAACTTGATTTACTGAATGGGCTTCATACTAGTTTGGGGATAAGTAAAGGAGAGCAGTTCAATCCGTGACTTGTTCTTGGCTCCTTTTAGCCTAATTCTAGCCCATCTCTCTCAGACAAGTGTTATGTTGTTAGATTATAAAATACTTGGAGCAATTTGGAAAAAAAGCTGTTGCATAGTGAAAATTATAATACATAGCAGTACTATTGCCTCCTGAGTGTGTATCAAACCAAGGTTGAGCATCAATTGATTGAATCAGCATTTGGGCCATTATTGCCAATTAGTGACAGCATTTTTATTCATCAGATGTGTTCATGATTGGTGTGTTAAAGACACTGTCCTAGATCTTGGGGACACAAAGATAGATAGGAAATTGAACCTTCTTCCAAAAGGTTCACTCTTTAATAGAAGAATGAGAGATGTCCTCAAATAATTATTTTAAGAGAATGTGATAAGTGCAAAGGAGAGGTCCAGGCAAAGTGCTATGATAAGTTGAAAAAAGAGAAATTGTATCCAATAAGTGGAGGTGAGGGTGGAGTCTTAATGCAGGAGACTCCTGAGGTGGACCTTGATTTGAAGAAAGAAGTTCAGCAGGTAGAGATGAGCTGGGATGGGAGGGAGCCACGTGTAGCATTCTCTGCATGAGGGGATGTTGTGAGAAATATTATGAACATGAGGGAAGGCAGGAAGAGAAGGAAAAAGAACAAAGAGTAGCTCAATTCAGGTATGTAGACTTCATGAAGGGAAATAATATGAAGAAAAAAGCTGAAAAGGTAATTTGGAACCAGACTGTGGAAGTCCAAAGGTAATACAATAAAAGGTTTTTACTGCCTCTAGAAGGTAGTAGGTTCATTCCTCCCATCACTAGAAGGGAGTGGAAGTCTTTACGTAGAAGGTAACACACACACACACACACACACACACACAACACAATATGTGGTATAGTGGATAGAGTGCCAGGCATAGAGTCAGAAAGATTCATCTTCCTCATTCAAATCTGGCCTCAGGTACTTACTAACTGTGTGACCCTGGGCAAGTCACTTAACCCTGTTTACCTGAGTTTCCTCATCTGTAAAATAAACTAGAGAAGGAAATGACAGGTCACAAAGAGTCAGACACAACTGAAAAGTGACTGAACAACTATATAGACAGATACTTCTATATATACGTATATCTATATGCATATATAAAATAAGTGACTATATATACACACACACACATATATATATATATATACACACACATATAGATGAATAATACTTCATCAGAAATGTTGCATCTGTACAGATACAGTTAAGCCAAGATGACCTGTAAACTTCCTTCCAGCTCTGAGATTTTACAATGATGAGAATTTTTATATAGTGATTTAAAGTTTACAAAACATGTTATATCCATCCTCTGAGGCAAATACTACAGGTATCAGCATCCCCATTTTACAGATGTGGAAACTGAGGCTCAGAAAGTTTGAGTGACTTTTATGTCATCACAATTCTATCAGAAGTAGAATTTAAAACCAGGTCTGCTTGGCTCAAGACCCAGAAAATGTATCAATAACACCCCCTCTTCAGTCCTGCCACTGCATTCAGAGGGCAGTGGTGTGGGAATAGAAGACTCGTGTGATCCAAGAAAGGCCCATAGGTAGCCATTTGAAGGATAAATAAAGGAGAATAAACTATGGCAAGATGACCAGTTAGGAAGCAGTTATTAATAGGCTAGGTAAGAAGAGATGAGAGCCTGAACCAGAGCTATTTGCAATGGAGGAGGAGGATTTTTTGCTCATGTCCCTCACTAGACTAAAATTGTCCAAGAGAATGCTTACAGCAACCTTATGAATGCCAGCCATCTGTTGAGTCATGAACTAAGCAAGTTCATATATGTATGGTGACCGCTGATGTTAACATGCCTCCTGCTCTGCCTTCTTTGTCTTTGTAGGAATTTAGAGAATGGGCTGTGTCCAATGTAAGGATAAAGAAGCAGCCAAACTGACAGAGGAGAGGGATGGCAGCTTAAACCAGAGCTCTGGCTATCGCTATGGGACAGACCCCACTCCCCAGCATTACCCTAGTTTTGGCGTGACATCCATCCCCAACTACAACAACTTCCATGCAGCTGGCGGCCAAGGGCTAACTGTCTTTGGTGGTGTCAATTCTTCTTCTCACACCGGGACCTTGCGGACGAGAGGAGGAACAGGTAGGCCTCCAGCATTGGCTGTTTACTTTTGAGTGGTGTGCAGTTTAATCTTTGAACCCCAAAGACTTCCTATTTGTTGAGAGTCACTGAATCCCAGAGATGAAAACACTGGAGGAAATCCATTCTTCCACTTTTAAGATTTGAGGACTGCAAGAGGAAATGGGCCTCAGTGTTTCATTTGAAATACAAGTCAAAATATCAAAGAGATGAGAAAGGAAAAAAAAAATCCCTGGCCCTCACCCCCCAAATAAAGCATTATCTTAGAAATTCTTTCTGGAAGACTACGTGGACCTTATCAAAATGGTTTACTTGCCTTATGGGCTGTTCACTACCCTGCCAAGATCAACTTTAGAGTTTTCCCTCTATCTTTTTTATTTCTACCTTAATCCTCAGTCTAGGAGATTATAGGCTAATTTAGTCTTTGCTGTTTCCCTCATCCCCCAGTCTCTTCCTATGACTTACCCATTCACTTCTGTTGTTTACTTAAGTTACTCATCTACAATTCTTGGCAAACATGTATATTTAAGGCAGGGATCCTCAACCTAGAGTCCATGAAGTTAGGCTGTTTTATTTTTTTTTTGTTTCAATAGGCTTTGTTCAATACAATTTATTTTCTTTGCAATCCTATTTATTATATGCATTTAACCATTTTGCAATCTTATATATTATATGCATTTAAAAATAGCTTTGCATGTCCTGCTAAGTCAATTATCATATTCTCAGATCTTCATTTTCCTGCCTTACATTCATATTTCACTGTCGTATTTGCTTATTAACTAATGCTTTGTCTAGTGTTGGGTATTTGTTTGACAAGATACCAGAATGTTTCTTCATTTATTTTTATAAACTTTTGTTTTCTAAAACTTTTCCACTGGTTGATGTTTTATCTGATTTTACTTCATTTATTAGAAAAATTTTGAAGAATATGGAGTCTTCATCCATCTATCAAATATTTATTAAGTACCTATAGTTTGCTCAACAAGCATTGTACTAGTACAAATAAGCCTGATTTCAGCCCCTCATCCCTTACCCTCTTCATTCAGATGATATTTGAAATAAGAATGTCTTCTTTCCCTATCTGCGAAATAGGAGATTTCTTAGGGTAAGTAAGAACCTTTGTCCCTTCTCATCCTGTGTCCATGCCATAGTTAATTAATTTACTTAATTAAATTTACAAAGGGAGTATACTTAGTTTACAAAGGAAGTATATCTTGAAAGGCAAAATTGGACACACTTAGTTCACTTACTGAACTAACTCCAACCACCCAGCTCTCTGAGCACCTGCTGTGCAGGGGGAAAGAAATGCTTACCTCACAACAGTCATTTGACTTCATGATGAATGTAGCTTTCCTTAAAAGGATGAATTCTAGAGACAGGTTCTCAGGCTATTCATCCCAACAACCTTGATCAAGCATGAATGGAGAAGAGAGAAGATTGGCTTGGGGGAGAAAAGAAAAAGGGCAGGCCCCATAGGGACAGCCTGTCTCCCACTGCCCTTCATTCGCGCAGGAATGAATAAATCAATCAATTGGCTTACACATATTTAAAGCAGGGCTTCTCAACTTGGAGCCCATGAACTTAGGGTTGGATTTTTTTATGTTTTGATAACTATATTTTAGTGGAATTGGTTTCCTTTACAATTCTATGTATTATGTATATTTTAAAACATTATCCTGAAAGGAGTCTGCACATTTCACTAGACTTCCAAAGACATCCATAACACACAAAAATATTAAGAATCATTGATTTAAGGTGCTTTTATATAGCCAAAATGGTGCCTGGCCAAAAAAAGGGGGGGGGGCGCACCATAATCTCCCATGTTCTCTAGCAATCTGTGACACTTAATTTTGTCAATTCATACCCTGTTTGTGTAGATACCCTCTCAGATAACTCAACCACACAAAGAGTAGGAATTCTTGTAATTAGATATGCAAATCATTGAAATCATGTTTATATATTTTTCTTGAATGCAAGAGAATCTGTTGTCACCAGCCCTAATCTAAGAATAAGATACTATTTTACTCCCATCACAACATGAAATCCAAAAATAAATTGAGAAGTAGCATGGATAAGTTTTGCTGCCTTGCTCTATTAATGATCTTTTACTTCATATCTGGATATTA
This sequence comes from Potorous gilbertii, assembly GCA_028658325.1. Classification (NCBI taxonomy): domain Eukaryota; kingdom Metazoa; phylum Chordata; class Mammalia; order Diprotodontia; family Potoroidae; genus Potorous; species Potorous gilbertii. The sequence continues at coordinate 388,880,392 of CM053770.1, read as the reverse complement.
TGAATAAGAGGTAGTGTGATACAGTGAATAGAATTAAAAGCCAACCCCAGATTCATGAATACCTGGATTCGTGTCTTACCTCTGATATATGCTAGTTATATGCCCCAGGATAAGTCAGTTACTCAGTATCCCAGGCAAACTTCCAGATCTATTGATTACAGGAGACTTATAAAACTGTATGGGTAGAGGGTATTTCCTTATCAGGAATTCTCTATATTAATGAAATTCCAGGTCAAATCCAAATGTAACTATGTATAGATTGTGTGAGTGTATGTACATGTATGTCTGTATATGTGTACATATATGTATGTGTGCATACATGTATACCCTACTTCCCCAAGGAGATTACAAGGTTCACAAGGGCAAGGATAGAGGTTATACTTGAATAATATATTGCCTTACATATAGTATTCTTTAATACATATTAATTGATTTTTATAGAAGAGGGAAAGAGAAATTTAGTCATGGGCCCTAAAATGCCATCCATGACACAAAATAAGACTTTCTTAATATAAATTTAGTGACCTATTTATATGTTCCATGAGATGATCAGGGTGAATGACCATTCAGACACCCAAGAGGCCCATTTTTCAGCAACATACCAAATAGCCTCTTTTCTAACCGTTCAAAGAAACCTGAAGAAAAGAAAATGATTGCCAAATGAGTTTCCTTTTGTATGGTCAGACTGCATACCTGATGAATACCAATTTTCCTGCAGGACATCCCTCTTTGGACAGAATTGAAAGATTCAGTACCACGTGCTCCCCTAACGTTTTGAATGGTCTAATTGGGACAGCTGTTGTCTTGAAACTACCTCAGGTGCAGAGTTCCTTACTGAATGACAGAGAAAGACCTGTTTCATGAATTCTTGCCATCACAGGCACTTTGAAGTGTGGGGAAATTTAATTGAGAAGCCAGAGCAAAGAGAATTAGAAAATTGACCCAACAGGAAAGAAAGACCTCTTTTCTGTTCAAAGCAGCGTGTGTGTGTGTGTGTGTGTGTTTGTGTGTGTGTACATATATATGGAGTATGTACTCCATACAGTTGAAGTTAAGTAACTTGCCTAGGGTCATACAGCTAGTAAATGTCTGAGGCCAGATATGAACTCAGGTCTTCCTATACTCCATCCACTGTGCCACCTAGCTGCCCCACAAAGTATATACTATGATGCAAAAAGATATCTCTTTTGGCAGCAGTACTACTAGTTATGGACAAATGAGTAAGGGCGAAGTCTTTTTCAATGAAATGCACTATGTAGCCTCTTTAAATGAAATTGACCCTTACACCAGCAACAGCCACACCTATTTTCAATGGAGGTAGCATTGAGCACCCATTCTGAAATGGATTATAGGAGTAACTCTAGGTTATATCAGACAGTCAATCAGCCAGCCTCTCTATTTGGTTCCTATATGCCAGGCACAGTCCTAGGTGATAGATACAAAGACAAAAATGAAATAGTGTCTGACTTCAAGGAGCTTATATTCAATTAAAATGTACCCTAATAAGATCTGGTATCAGAGCAAATATTGCTATAACCAAGAGAATGAAGGCCAATTTTACTTAGTCCTTCAACAAAACAAGTTATTGTTGCAATCAATTCATTACAGTACTTATGAAATGCTCATTTCCATAAGCAAAGCACTGGGGAGATAAATACAAAGAATGAACCATATGCCTGCCTTCAAGTCTTGTCTCAGACTTATGCCAGGCAAGCTACTTCATATTTTAGTGTGCATTCCCCCTCCCCAGGCAACTCTGTAAGACTAGAAGTTTGCTTTGGTGAAGGGAGTTCCTCATTAGGAATTCCCTATCCCAATAAAGTAACAAGGCTCATGCAAAAAACAAAAAGTCATCTCATGTTCATTCAGAGATCATGTGTACAGGTCAGATTTGTGTTTCCTTGAACAAAGTTTGCAAAGTAAATTAAGCCTAGTAGATATAACAAGCAAATATACAAATGTTAGTACATTTTTGTTTCCATACAGTCTCCCCTTAAGACTGTGAGCAACTCAATGGCACTTAGCACAGAATGTGGCATATAGTAGGCATTTAATAAATGCTTATTGACCCAATAATTCATTTTCCCACATATTAATCGTGATATTATATCTTGTAATGGCCTTGTGGCGTGATGAAACAGTATTTAACCATATCACCACTGCCAACAGCTTTAGGGAGAAGTGAGCTATTTTACTTCATAACTTTTTTCTCTTGGCAGGGAGGAGGAAATGGAACTCATTTCTTTGAATCAGTACCTTCTTCTGTAATCTCTGCTTTTGGTTTGTTTTATTTTCCCAGGTGTAACCCTTTTTGTGGCCCTTTATGACTATGAAGCACGAACAGAAGATGACCTGAGTTTTCACAAAGGAGAAAAGTTTCAAATACTTAACAGCTCGTAAGTTTGGGAAGGGCCCTTGAGGAATGCGCATGCCTTTGGCTTTGGGGAGGAGATTTTTGTGCTATCAATTCTTAGCTTTTCCAGATGTGAGGAAGGCAGTGGAAGCACTCAGCCAATTAAGCAAGCCAGAGCAGTATAAATTTGGGAAAACAAACACAATTAGTGACCCCATGCAGTGTCCCATGAAACTACACCTCCAGAGAGTTTTTGAAGTACCCCACAATAGCCAAGCATCCTGCTCTATCCATCCGTAATTTCAAAAGCCTGGCACATGACTTGGCTGCCTACACTAGGCATTGCCTAGAGAATTCCCCCCCACACATTTCAGACGTTCCACTCTTTAAGACCTCAGAGCAGACAACAAATTCCTTCTGTTTTCAAAACTCCTAAACATTCCAATTAGTGAGATTTGCAGGGGCGTTTCCAAATAATGTAATTTTGTGAGTGACTGAAACCTTTGTAAGATGGGAAGAGAAGAGATCTCACCCACTCCAGTGTGTGACTGCGATATACACATTTTAAATGTGGTCATCAGGAGCCCTGGGGAAGCAGAAGAAGACGGTTTAAAAGAACAAATGGTACAAAATTGGTTGGCACATTTGCATTTTATAAATGCATTTTATGCCAGGCTTAGTATTGGTATTGGTTAATATACTCTTGCCATGAAATTTCTTCTTTTAAAGGATAGAGGAAATACCGATCACATCCCCACCTCAGGCTCCAAATATTACCTAGAGGAGATGAAATCTGACTGAATCAGTATGTAGATTAGAGTCCTCTGGCCAAATCTAAGCTTCCTAGAAAATAGTAGGGGAATATATATGGTAAGGAAAGCCTTTCCCCAAAGACTGGTTTCTCTTGACTAGTGCCATCACTAGTAAGTGGAAGAAAAGCCAGGTAGGAGTTTTTTTCATAGATGCTCAACTCTGATTTGCTTTTATTTTCACTGTGGTTAGTGGTCTTGCCAGGATCATTCCCGCAAAGACCAGACTCCCACTATGTTTTCCCAGTCTTCACACAATGAAAAAGCTGGGCTTTGCCTAAAGTGGTTCTCTTGGCCACTCCATAGGTTGGGAGAGCATGGGAATAGAAATAGAAAGGAGGTACTGGAGAGGACTAGCATTTTATACAAATGTGATCTCATTTGATATGCACAACAACCCTAGGAGGTAGGTTATTATCTCTATTTAATAGTTGAGGAAACAGAGACAAATGGAGGTTAAGTGACTTGCCCAGGATCACACAGCTGGTAAGTGTCTTAGTTTGGATTTGAACTCAGGTCTTCCTGACTCTAGGCCCAGCACTTTATACCCTGGGCCACCCAGCTGTAGAGGTTGCACTGTTTATATTCCTTGCCTCTGGAGGAAATGAAAAAGGGGGAAAGGTATTGACAGTGAATAGTCGCAGACACTAACAATTCCATTTTCCTAGTGAGCTGAAAACCCAAACCTTCTTAGTGAACTCAAATCTAGGGAAGGTCGATGGAAACATGCCACTCTAGGATGAGAAAACTTGCTTCCTCATGCTCACTTTAGGCAAATAACTCACTTGGATCTCTGAAGTCTCGTCTTCTTACCCACAGGTGTTCGTTAACATCCATGAATCAGAATTCATCACTAAGTGTGGGGGAAGAGTCTAGTGGGAGAGAGAGAGGTTTAGAATGCTGTTGTCACATTATTTAGGTTTGGACTTTTCATGCAGCATTTGTGAGAAATTATTCTAAGAAACTCACATTTGTGTGGTACAGGGGGAAAAGATTAATTCTGGAATCAGAAGATCTGGGTTCAGATATCCCCTCTGATGTATTTGTGTGACTGTAATCTGCCTGGGCTTCCATGATCTTCTCTAGAAAATGAAGGGATCTCATTTCAACTCTAGATCTCTGAACCTTTGAGGTTTATAGAACCCCTTCCTCACATCATCTCAGACATGACAACAGCATCTCAGAAAGAGCACCGGACTTTGGGTTAAAAGAGACCTGGGTTCATATTCTGCCTCTTAACACTTACTAGCTAGTAAGTTGACCCTGAACAAGTCTCTTGGTTTCTTCGACTCTTTTCTCACCTGTGAAATGGGTATAATAAATATACTGACCTTTCAGGGTTGTGGTGAAGATGAAATAACATTGTAGTGCAAAGCCGTGAATCCTTAAGAGCTATAAATTCCAGCTACTACTCAGTTTAGCATGCTAAACTGAGACACAGAGGAGTTGAGTGATTTGTACATGGTCACTAATGGTGCTAATAAGTGTCCCTCAGGATTTGGAGGTTGGATCAGAATCCATATCTCCTGACTCGGAGTTCATGTCTCCTACTGTTTTTATCAGATCGCTTCTTGGTTACTATCAAGCAAGTGCTTACCTTATGCCAGGCCCTATTCTAGGCATTGGGTATATAAAGAAAAACAAAGGAGCATCCCTCAATCAGCTTACATTCTATAGGAAGAAACAATATGTGTGCATGTATACACAAGGTAAACATTTACACATATGGATGGATGGATGGATGTGTACATTTGTTCTTATTCAGTCACTTCGGTAACATTCAATTCTTTGTGTCCCCATCTGGAGTTTTCTTGGAAAAGATGCTGGAGTGTTTTGCCATTTCCTTGTCCAGCTCATTTTATAGATGAGAAAGCTGAGGCAAACAGGGTTAAGTGACTTGCCCAGAGTCACACAGCCAGCAAGTGTCTGAGGTCAGATTTGAATTTGGGAAGGTAAGTTTGGTACTCTATCGACCATACCACATAGTGTGTGTGTGTGTGTGTGTGTGTGTGTGTGTGTGTGAGTGCATGCTTGTGTATGTATGCACATCTCAATAAGTTGTTAGCTTCCACTTAAAGACCTTTTTCAGTGAAGGGGAAAAATGAACATACCACCCTCTGAAGGCAGTAAAAATACCCTTTATTGTATTATTCATGGACTTCCACAGTCTGGTTACAATTTACCTTTTCAGCTTTTTTTTTCAGATGAGTCTTCCTGATTCCAGGGCTGGTACTCCATCTACTATGCCATCTACCTGCCCATTTATATACACACATACACACACACACATCTATACACATGTTGTTTCCTCCTGTAGAATGTATGCTGATTGAGGGCAGGGAATATTTCTTTTTTGTTTGGTTGTGTGTGTACGAATATACACACCTATCTGCATGTGTGTGTGTATAAAATTATACTTGTATATATACAATTATGTAAGCATATACATTATATATTGCATATCCATCATGTTTGTGTGTGTGTATATACACATATATACACAAACAAGTACAAGTAGTGTGTGTGTTTGTATATATATATGCATATGCACCCACAAGTAAAAGTTGTGTACACATAATTATTTCAACATACATGCAAAATAAATATGTAAATATAAGAAAATGATAATGAGAAGAAGGCACCAGAAGCTTCGAGGAGATGAAGAAAGACCTCAAATATGAGATAATGTTTGACAGGAGCTTTGAAGTAAACCAGGGACTCTAAGAAGAAATAGTGAGGAAGGAGCATGTTCCAGGTATGGGAGAAAACCCATACGAAGGGAAAAAGACTGGATTTTGTCTGAGGAGCAATAAGACAGGCAGTTTTGCTGCTCCAAAGATAGCCTGAAGGGGCGTAGAGTCTAAGAAAACTACAGAGGTAAGTTAGAAGTAGATTGTGAAAGTCTTTAAATGCCAGACAGAGAAGTCTACGTTTGACCTTAGAAATGATTAGAAAGCCTCTAGAGTTTATTGAGTAGTGTAGTTAGTTACCTGTGTTTGGATCTGTGCTTTTGAAAGTAGAAAATGGATTGGAGAAGGGACAGAGTCGAGGCTCTAGTGCAGAGAAGCGACAAGTGCCTGAACCAGGGTTTTGGCCATGTGCATAGAAGGGCCCAGATGCTAAAGATACCAGAGAAGTAGAAACTATAAGACTGCTTACTTGGTTGAACATCTGAGATGCATGAGCGTGAGGAACCTTGGATTACACTAAAGTTGCAAATCTGGGTATCTAGAAGGATGGTGATGACGTCAGTAGCAATGGCACTTTAGAAGGATGGTGAGTTTGGGAGAAAGGGAATGAGTTCTGTTTCAGACATAGTGAATTTGAAATTCTTGGGACATCCAGTTAAAAATGTTTACTAACCGATTTGTGACATAGGACTGGAGCTCAAGAAATATACTCAAGGTGCATAGGTAAATTCAGAATGATATTTAAACCCATGGCAGCCGACAAAAGAACGTAGAGAGAAAAGGGCCTGGTATAGAGCCTCAGGGTGCTCCCCCAGTTAAGGGTGAAATATATAGGTAATGATCCAGAAGAAGTGGTCAGATGGGGGGAGGGAAGAACCAAGAGAGAACAGAGAGGAGAGAGTATCCAGGAGAAGGTGGTCAAGCATATAGGTCAAATATTGTAGAAAACTCAAGAAAGAAGGATGAAGTCTGGTGAGACTAGGCCACCAGACTTGGCAATTAAAGATCATTGTCAACTTTGAAGAAAGAAGTTTCAGTTGTAGGAAGCCGTAGTCCAAAGAGTTGAGAAATAAGAGGAGAAGAGGTAGACACAATGAGTGTTAATCATTTTTTTGGTCAAGTTTGGCCATGAAAAGGAAGAGAGAAGGGAGAGTAGCTTGAGAGGTTATATGGCCAAGTAAGGGTTGATTGATTTTTTTAAAGATAAGGGAAACTTGGGAGTGTTTGTAGGCAGCAGGGAAAAAATTAGTACAAAGAGAGGAATGGAACATTAGAGAGAGAAGAGGGCTAATTGTGGGAGCAATCTGGGAGATGCCAGAAGAATCTGGGATCAAGGTTTAAGTAGAGGGGATGGCAGCCTTTGCATCAGAGAGGAGCAATAAGAGCCTGGTGAATGATTTAAAGGGGCCTTGTAATACAGGGGAAGGGAAGTTCTCTTTAGTAAAGTATAAAACTGTGAGGGTGGAGAGAAGGGTTTATATGGGAGACCTGAAAAGAAAGAAGAAAGTCTGGAATAGCCACTGTGGGAAGTGTAATGAATGGAGGTTATCAAGCACATCTGAAATGAGGAGGGAGATTATGGGGTTTAGATTAACAGTAGTATTATATCCCTCCCCTAGCCCCCTCCTAGCTCTCTCTGTCTGGCTCTTCTCTCTTTGTCCCTCTATCACTCTCTTTGTCTCTGTACATACATGTATATATGAGTAAATATACATACATACATGCTTATACATACATGTGGCCTTCACTCCATTCTTCAGTTCCCTGTATTGCTTGTTAATGTCCATTAATGCTGAATTCTGAAACAGACTCAGTTCATCTCTTCTCTGCTCTTGATATTTCCGTTTCTCCTATTTAGAGCCACAGGACATTCGAGTGATAAGGGACCTGGTCCGATACCCTCAGTTTACAGATAGTGAACCAGGGGCTCAGTGAGGGAAATGTCTTGTCCCAAGAAACACAACCAGTTAGTGTCAGAGATAGGGTCAGGAGGAAGGCTTTCTGATTTATTGTCAAATTCTCCTAACACCGTGCCATGCCACCTCCCCTAATTTGTTTTGAGTTGGGTTAGAGCTTTTAAAACAGTTTGAAAAAAAAACTTTACAAAGTGAAAACTAAGGCATCCTGGGAGATCTTGCCAGCCTCTCTGTAGCTATGAGATTATTAGTGATAGCAAATGGATAGAAATATCCAAATAGTTGGGTACATTTTCTCCTCCCATTAGCTAATCTGGTCCCTCTAACTTTGTCTTTCCATAACATAAACTAAAATTAAAGAGAAGCATTCAAGGATGAATCTGACTCCACCCACATCTTTCTTGTTGACCATTTGTATTGTGAGCTCAACTTTTTCTACGAAAAGTAGATATTATAAAGTTTCTCAAGTTGTGTATAAATGTGTGTGTTACTGTTTATACAGCGCTATCTCTTTATCCTGTGACTTAAATGCTGCAATTCCAAGGTTATTTACAAAAATAAATAAATAAGATTTTTGTCACACATGTGGCAGAAGTCAAATATATGCACAGGGGAGAGGGAAAAACATGAAGCAATAAAGCAGTAGAAGAACAGATGGCATCTGTTTCCTTCCTTTACCCACTCCTGCCTGACCCCTCCCCCTGCCCCTGGCTCTTGTCAGCTGGAAAGATCTAGTTCTCACAGGGCAGCTGCCACACCTCCTGGTGTGTGTCCTCCCACTCCTTGGCTGATTGAAAGGCAGGATCTGGAGGCCATGGGGTCCCTCCTGTGTAGGAAAACAGACCTTGGTGCCATCAGATTCATTGAGCTTCCCAGAATGTCAGAGATCATCTAAGCCAACCGGTCCTTGATCAGAAATCTCCTCTGGGCATCCCTCAATAAGTACTCAGGGATCCACTCCCTCATGAGGCAGCTCTAATTCCTTCATCACTTCCAGCTATTTCAATTTCATCACAAATGAGTATGACACTACTACCACACTGGAGGTAGAATGTAAACCTACCTGAAGGTAGGGATTACCATTTCTGTCTTTATCTCCATTCCATAGTGTGTCTATGCCTTGGACATAACAAGGCTTAATGAATGTTAATGAAATGAAATGGGGACAAGGTATCTCATAGATTCCTGGGATCCATGATTCTTAAATGCCAGATTTTCTCTCAGTATAAATTTCTCTCAACAGATACATAAGCATCAGTTAAAGTTGACTACATTTTATAAAATAGTTCTGCTTTCCCCTTCAGACCCCACATCATGTTCACCGTTTGTGAAAAATAATGTATGATGGCCTCAATTAAAGTCCAGCTTTTCCCCCATCATTTTCTTCATTTGTGAAAAAATAAGTACCATGTGCGTTCAACAACATTTTTTTTTAAGTTTTATTACCTATTACTATTTGTGAGGTCAAATTATTTTAAGTTGTTTTTCAACTTGAAAAGTCCATGGAGATAAATCCTGGTTTAAAGTATCATTTGAACATTTGGTAAAATAAGTATTCATGTGCTGTCCAAAGGATGGCATGAGTCAAGTTGCCATTTGTAAGATGGATAATAGCCAAGGAGGTTTTTTGTTTATTTTTTAATTGAATTCCAATTATAATAATAAAATGTGTCTTGGCTGCATTCCATGAACTTGAATACAGCCCTAGTTGATTTAAATTGGCAAGTATTCCCTGGCTACATCAGATCACCAGGTGCCCCATGATCCCTCAAATCACAAGCCCTTTTTGCCTGAAACTTGGGAGGCAAACAGGATATAAGAACAAGCTTTCTTGATGGTCCTTTGGATTCAGAATGGGGAAAAGGGTCATAATATTGAAAAACATCATAAGGGCAAGACTTAAAGGAGATTGTGATGAATTAGAAATATCATAAGCATCATTCATTCTGGATTAAAGAATTAATGTAGAATATTGTACAAGAAGTATAGCCTCATTTCTTTAAGAATGTATTCAGAAATTCCACAAACAATTATTAATTATCTATGATGTACAAAGTATTTCTTACTAAATCCTAGGAATAACACTGCCCTTAAGAATGTTGAATCTTCCCAGGTGGGGAGTTAGGCAGTCATATCAGTCATGTGTACAGAGAAGTAACTAAATAAGGAAGGGAGTGATTATGGGGAAAAGAAGTCCAGGCAAAGAACTCTAGGAATCTTTGAGGAAGGAAAGAACATGTTTCCTAGTAGAGGTCTTTGGTTAGGAGACAGAGACCTATAATTTCATTGGTTTAGGGTAGATGCAGCTGGCTTGTAGCAGCCTAACCCAGAATAAGATGTAATTGGGAAGTATTTAACAAAATAAATAAAAATACAGTTAACCATAGATAATGTTAATATGTGATTTTCTAAGCCAGTCTATGTCTGCAGGGATCCTTATGTATGGTTCAGTGACCCCTTTTGTAGTTGAGTTTGACACCAGTGGTATAGGGATCTCCCTCTATCAATGCAAACCAACATTTTCTCTATAACTTAGAGTCACAGCAAGTTTCCTAGAATACCAAACAGTCAAATGGCATGCCCGGGGTCACACAGCCTATATGTGTCAGAAGCAAGACTTAGACCCAAGTCTACTAGTAGACATCTTACTTTACTGAATGCTTAAGAACGGTTTAATATATCAGTTGTTATTATCAGAATAGGTGTTTCTTAGATGTATTTACTTTGTGAACCTGTTAATTTGCTACTATTAATCCTACTATTAAATTTGTTCTGGCTTTTTTGGTTAATAAATAGGCTTCACTTTAACTCCTGTATATTACAAAAACTCTTTTTACTTAGAGGTCTGATTACTGTGTACTACTGAGCAATACTACTAAGTTGTATATTATAGATAATTAATTGTCATTGTGCATATTAATATTTTTAGAATTTTTTTAACACATTCTTAAAAGAAGGAACCTATATTTCTTGTAAAATATTCTGTAATCCAACCTTTTCATTAATTCAGACTGAATGTACAGTACTTTAAAAAAAAATGTATAGGATCATAGATTTAGAATTGGAAGAGACCCGAGAGGTCATCTAGTCCATTAATATCAAACTCAAATAGATCCCTGCTAGGAGCTTATTGACTTAGAAAACTAAAATCAAAGTTATATTGTATTTTTATTTATTTTGTTAAAATTCTCCATTTATACTTTAATCTGGTTCAGGAACAAGAGGGCCCATGAGTTTGATATCTCTGGTCTAGTCCAACCCCATCAATATACAGATGAAGAGCAGAAAAGTAATTTACCCAAGATCTTCCATGTATAAGAGCCTGATTTCGACTTCTGAGTCTAAATCTAGCACCTGTTCTTCTACACCAAGTTGCCCCCTGGCATTTATGTAGCATTGTATGGTTTACAAAGCAAATCTATACATCGCTGCATTTGATACAATCAAATGAAATAAGTACCATAGAAGTTTTCCCCATTTAACAGATGAGGAAACAAGGCATAGAGAGGCTAAAAGATTTCCTTGATCATGGTTACTCAACTAACAAGTGTTTAAGGTGAGATTTGAACCCAGAGTTTCTTTCTTTCCCCTCTGCACAGTGTGTCTGAACTAATTGTAGATCATTTTGGTCAAAAGCTAGCAGTTTGGCTCAAAATTAACATGAAATAAAATTTTAGTCTTCGTTGAAATGTTTAATATAGGGTTTGAATGGGAAATTATTTTATCCATACCATTTCAACTGAATGAAAAGATTAGATTGGATCCCTATCAGCAAATGTACTGCATAGTATTTGTACACTGTCTAGAAAAGTTGACTTTCTTTTCTACCGTAAAGTTGATGCATACTTTAAAAAATTAAATAAACCGGAATTCACTTGATAAACATTATGCTGTCTTCAAAACTAATCCCCTGTTGTTAGCATTTATTTCCCCCCCCATCACCATTTTGGAACATTTTCCCAGGTATGCCTGCCAAGATTTTCATGATGAAATGTCTCCATCTAGCGGTTCTTCTGGGCAGTAAAGTACTGTCTCTAATGGAAGATTGTTGGACCATATTGTACTGAAAGGCATTTCCCTAAGCACAGGAATTTTAAAATATGAAGCACAATATTTAAAAAGAATGAAGGCTGAGAGCTTTCTTGCTGTGTGCCGGTGTAGCTGTATTCATGCTGTCTCACTGTCCTATTTCTTTAGGCATAGAAATGGAAGACTGATTAAGCCATTGGAAGACTCAGTTTCATAAAATCTGACCTTGTAATGATAACCAGACATTCACATAATGTTTTAAAGTTTGCAAAATACTTTGCATATATTATCTCATTTGAACCTCACACCGTCCTTTTGAGTGCACGGTAGATATTTTTATCACTGTGTACAAGGAGGAAAATGAGCCTTAGATTAAGGGGGAAGAGAAAGGAATACTCATTTATTAAACATCTAGTGTGTGGCGGGCGCCATGCTAAAGACTTTACAGATATTATCTCATTCAGTCCTCACAATAACACCGCAAAGTTGGGGCTGTTATCCCCATTTAATACATGAGGAAACTTAGGCAGACAGAGGTTAAGTGACTTGCCCAGCATCACAGAACTAGTCGATGTCTGGAGTTGGATTTGAACTCATACCTTCCTGACTGCAGGCCCAGTACTCTATCTTGCCCATGGTCATATATAACCAAGGAAGTATCAGAAGCAGGACTTAAATCCAGGTTTTACCTAAGACAAGCTTAACTCTGTCTGCTACAGTACATTGCCCTTGTGGAAACAATTGTGATTACATTAATCTGTTTCTGTATTTTTAATGCTGTGGAAAAGGAGCTTCCTTCAATACAATTTCAAAATTACTTGAGAAACTCATGTAAAATTAGTTTTCATGCAGCCATAGACTCCCTTTGCCGGCATCATATTTCTTGTGGGTTGTTTTGTTTTGCCAGTTGAAAGCTCCATTAAGCATTTTCTCACAGCTGCATCCGTGGCATAAGTTGGCTTGGTGCCTTCTACTAAACCGAGTTTGCTCTGGTTTTCAGTTCAGTCCTACCTGGGGCTGTTGTTGCTTGGTGTAGTCCCTGAGTATTGTTGTAATTCTTTGGCTCTATGGAGTAGTACTGTGGGATCCAGTCTGCTCCTTAATACTGGAGGCTGGAACTTCTCTAGTTAATGAAGTCAGACTGAGGAAAATCTTTAACAGGGCCAAAAGCCAACACATTTTCTTCCCTGGCTGAGTGCTTTGAAACTGAGCCTTGCAGGAGCGTGATAAAAGACCTGGGATTTCTCCCTGTTGCCTCCACAGACAAAAATGGAGCCAGGCAGAGAGAGAGAAACAGAGACCGTCAGACACCGAGACAGAGAGAAACAGGGACAGAGAGACAGATAGGAGAGATACAGAGAGAGAACATGAGAGCATGTCTATGTCCCTATTTGATCCAATGATATTCAGTACTACTGAACCAAGATTGAACTGCTAACTCCTCAGGGCTAAGGATTGTACCTGGTGCCACTTTTTTTACTCTCTCCTACTCCCACCTAGCCCAGTTCCCTGATCACAGTTGGACACTCTCCAGAGACCCCCAACCACCTCTACTAATAATAATTCCCATCTACACAAGCTCTCATGAGTTTCAGAGAAGCATCATTTTCACCACAACCTTGCAAATTCTCCATTTTACAGATGGAAAAAGTGAGATTGTGAGCGGCCAAATGACTTGTCTGTGACCACATAAAACTAGGAAGTGTTTGAGTCAGAATTCAAACTCAGATCTCCTGACTTCTTAGCCTTTCTACTTTGCCACATGACCCGCAAATGAAGACAGGGGGTTAGAGGGAAGAAGGCCAGTCCCTCTGGACTGTGACCGTAGCCTGCTTTTTGATCTCCCTTAACTCAACTCTCTTCCTGCTCCAGCCGGCCCTCTGTTTCTGTTGTGTTGTTTCAGTCATGTTCAACTCATCTTGACCCCATTTGAGATTTTCTTGGCAGAGATACTGGAATGGTTTGCCATTTCCTTCTCTAGCTCATTTTACAAAATGAGGAAACTGAGGCAAACACGGTTAGGTGACTTGCTGTAATGTAATTAACAGAGTTGAAGATCTCCCCCACCCATTAACAGGCCTCACCTGGAGCCCACTGAGGGGAGCTTGATTAGGGGAGGCTTATTTTATAGGAAAGCCCACACCTTTTATTAATTAATGAAGCACTGGATCATGAGTGTCCTGCCCTCATAAGCATTGCTTTGGGGGCTTGGAAGAAGGTTGTGCCAGGTGAGGTTCTGGGTAGCCTGCCTCCCTTCTCCCTCCCCTTTTGAAAGCCCAGATGTTGGTGCTTCTCTCTCTGGTAACTATGTATGTATGTAATGGTCAGACAGTTGGAGCTGTCTGTTGATCTGTGATGTATGCATTGCCTATGGTCCAACAGAAGCCCTGTCTTGGTTTTTATTTCTCTGCTTGTATTTTCTCTGTTGAATGTAATTAAAGAAGATTGTTGACCCCTCAAAAGTGCTTTTGTTTTAGAAAATAAATCTAAGAACCTGTACAGCAGTCCCTCCTTTGTATGTCAGGGGAGTTTGCTGCTGCACATTCTCAGGGTCATACAGCTAGTAAGTGTCTGTGGTTAATTTTTGAGTTCAGATCCTTATGACTCCAGGTCTGGTGATCTACCTACTGTGCCACTTAGTTGCCTAGTCTGTCCTCTACTCACCTGTCAGATTGTTTTTCCTTATGTTTGTGATTTCCCTCAGAGATTATCCTCTATTTATTCTGTCTGCATCTTATTTGTACATAATTGTTTGCATATTGTCTCCCCACCCCCTTTAAAATATGATTTCCTTGAGTGCAAAAAAATCTTTTGCCTTTCTTTGTATCTCCAGTGCTTAGCACTGATTCATAATAGGTCTCTGATAAATGCTTGTTGATTGCCCCCCTCATATTATGTTCCTTAGTGAACTAAAAAACCACAAGTATTCAAGGGAAATTTAATCTTTTATTTATTAAATGATAGGAAGGTGGAGAGTGAGAAAAGTGTCAACAGCCATTCAGACTCTTATCTTCTGCTGCCTCTCACGTCCTTCAATAAGCCATATAGACTGTAACTCCACATGCCTAGGAACAGCTCCACTGAATGCTTGTGAATACAAATGAGTATAACTGGGAAAAAAAGATTCCTTTGGTGAATTTTTCATTTCTCTCTCTCCCTCTCTCTCCCTCTCCCCCTCTCTCCCTCCCTCCCTCTTCTTCCCTCCCCCTCCCTCCCTCTCCCTCCTTCCCCCCCTGCCTTTCTTTCCCTCCCTCTCTCCCTCTCCATACACACACAATGATGCTGTTTTGCAAGCTTCTCATACACCATCCTCAAATCAGGAAGGATTACCCACTCTGTCCATGGCAATCTCTAAGTAACACCCTCTTCTCCTCCCCTTTCCTGCCCCCTTGTGGCAGTCCTTGACTTGAAGGGATTTGACTTCTAACACTGCACATAGCCCTGAGAGCAGGCAGCATGTGGATTAAGATACTTATTACTCAACTAATTTTGAGAAAATGGATGCCAGCCAACCTCAGATGCAGCAAAAATCCGGTAGATTTTTTTACGTGCCTGTGCTTGTTCATGGAGAATTTCCAGTGGAAAGAAAGCAAAAGGCAGCTAAGTAACCATTCCTGCATCAGGTTTCTCAAAAAGCATGAAGTAGTGTGCCTAAATTTTTCCTTTCAAGTAAAGGTTTCTTTACCTGGGACCTGGAAACTTCTAGAAATAAATTTGATAGCTATATTTCAATATAATTGTTTTCCTCCGTAATCCTATGTATTTAACTTCATTCATTTAGAAGTATTATTCTGAGAAGGGGACCAGAGATTTCACCATGACCTCAAAGGAGGCCATGACACAAAATGGTTAAAAACCCTGGCCTTAAAGTCTCCTCAAAGATACATATTAAAATGTCTCCCAACAATAATGTTCCTTCATCTTCTAATGTGTTGAAGTAAAAATAATGCAGAAATTAAGAATAGCATAACAAGGATATAGAGTGGGTTATTAAATATACTATATTAATATACTATAGCATATTGGTAATTAGTAATTCTGTAGTATATTAAATGTAATTGTGATTGTTTATAAAATTGCCCTGTTTTATTTGAGTGTACTTAGAAAGTTGTACGTTGTATAGAATATAGGTTCACCATTTTAGTTTATTAAATACAGCATTTGTAGAGATTTAGTGGGGGAAGCTAGGCATCAAGAGCATACTTCACTATTATAACATTGTTTCTCTGGGAAAATCTGATCTAAATTCTATATCATTTAAACTTAGAACATCTTTTCCAGAATACCATGAGCATAAGGATTATCTTCTAACTAGATTCATGGCACATCATATGTGCAGTGAAGTTTATTCTCTTGCTTTCCATGGGCATGCTTGATTTCTCTTTGCATATCAATGTAACACTGTAAACTATAATAACGGAGATCTCCATGAAGGTTTCAGTTCAATTTTCCATTCCCAAATGATTTACCTGCATTTTTCAACCTAGAATAGTTCATTTTTGTGGAGATCTAGACAGTCCTTTAAGATGTTTAGTGATGTTTGGGGTCTGTCTTCCACTGTGTACTGTCCCACAGTGTAAGTGCCAAAATCTCAAGAGTTATGTACCTTCCATGGAAGCGTCCCCAGCCCTACCTGACATATGAGAACACAAATCTTTATTCAGTTTATAGTTCATTGACCTGGAGCTACTAGTACCCCCCCCCCCAATTATCTCATTCTGTGTAACTACCTTGTGTTTATTTTGTATATGCTTATATATAGACAAAGGATCCTTCTTCTCCCAATAGAATGTAAGCACCTTAAGAGTAAGGAGTGTTTCATTTTATTATAGTCTTCGCATCTCTAGTTCCTACCACAGTACACCAGGTACATAACTGGTATTTAATAAATTGTTGATTAGTAGAGCTTTCATCAGTGTCAACAGAAATAGGGCAACACATGACTTAAGCTTGTGCTCATCATTACAGGAGATACTGGAATTTGGGGAAGGGGAAGAAGCATTTATTAAGCTCCTTCTATCTTCCAGGAACTGTGACCAAAGCAGTAAAGAGAAGTTATATTGTAAAATGAGTAGTAGAGTGTTAAATTCTATTAGCTATGGATTTCTTGAGGGTAGGTATAGGTACCTAAGTTATCTTTGAATCTCCAGCATCTATCAGGGTGCCTGGCATTTAGTAGGTTCTTAATAAGCTTGTTTACCGATTTGTATTCCTCACAGTTAAGAATACTGCACGTAGTAATAACTCTTAATGTATATTAATGAATGAATAATTAGGAAATGCCTTCTAATACCTTAAATATGTATGATTTTGTAATAAAAAGTTGTATTAAAGAATTGTATTAAACTGTATTGTATTAGAGAAGGATTTATTAACTTCTCTTTTTCTTTTTCTTTGTTTTTTGTTTGTTTGGTTGGTTTTTGGTTTTGGTTTTTTGGTTTTTTTTTTGATTCTGTCTTCCTGTCTTACAGTGAAGGAGACTGGTGGGAAGCCCGTTCCCTGACAACAGGAGAGACTGGTTACATTCCCAGCAATTATGTGGCTCCAGTTGACTCTATCCAGGCAGAAGAGTATGTCTTTGTTCTTAATTTGTTTGTTTTTACTTTAAGTATTCATTTCAAAGAATTCTTAGCGCATTGCTAAGATAGAGACCAGAGGTTTGTGTTAGCCTTTAACCTTAGCTCCTCTGATCATTAAGTAGCAGCATGGATGTTGCTCTGCTCCAGGACTCGATAGGAATGATGAATATAGGGAGTACATTAATATCCTAGGGCCAAGAAGATCAGGAAGAGGGAACTACTCTTGCAAATCCCTCTGTGTGCTGGAGTGGTAATAATGTTTCCATGGGCATCTCTAGTTGTGAGAGCTAGTGGATCGTGGAGGAAAGACTCCTTTAAAGGGTTTGTATCTTGTGGCCTTTGGGCTCATCTCAATCTTTACTGATTCCAGTCTGGGGCAAGGAAAAGCACTGATCTGCCAAACATAGAAATTTGGTTCCATCACTTGGCATTGAGGCTAATTACCCAACCAGAATAACAGTAATCTGGCCCCAATGGAAGAAAAGTCATGAAAAGCTAGTCTCCATACTAGTCAGTACTAGTTTTCTACTTCACCAAAAATAACGGTTCATCTCAGTTGCCTGGCTTAATCCCCTGTTGGGTCATCCTGCTGCTTCTAATTCCCCTTACATTTTTCACTATGGAGATCTATTTTGTTTCCTGCTTTTAAATGTTCAGTGACCCTGAACTCTATTTCCCTTGTGAATGAATTTCAGCATCAGCGAATGAAAAAAATTACATTTAAGTTTCCAGGCAGATTTGTAAGCCACTTTGCAATCCTGCAGGATAAAAGATATCTCTGAAATGTCATATTACAGTTTTTAACTTCAAAGCTACAGCCTACAACTATGCTTTGAGAAGGGGTTTTCCTCAAGATTTTTGGCTTTTAAAAAGGGGAAGAAAAAAAACCAAAATGTGAGCTAACTTAGTAATAAAAGCAGTGTTAGCAAGTGGGCTTGGAATATGAAATTAGCTGGAATTGAAGAAAACATTAGAGCCTAGCTTCAGCAAGCTTTTCTTCTGATCTGTTATAGCTTACTTATAGCATGAATGCAAACCAGGACAACAAGGATTCCCAGACAATTGGCCCAACAGTCTTCTAAACCCTTTTGGATTCTTTGAACTAAAAATGTAACTTTCAGTACTGTGCTAACTCAGTCACTGGAAGAGTTAAGATGCAAAAAAAGTGATCTCTTCTCTTTGGTGAAATGTTTTCATCCTTAGGAAAATTTGACAATTGGCAGAATGCAGGTATAATGAATTGGGATTTGTTAAGCCAGTGTCTGAAATAAAGTGGCATAAACTATATTAACGAAGGTTAATTATGACAAGAAAAGGCAAGTGAGTCCCATATGGAAAAAGGTCTTTAGTAAGTTTGATCGTTTGATTTATGGGTAACCACATATAAGAGTCCCACAGGATAACAAGGTATGGAGGAGTTACAGTTTACATTAGGGAAGAACTTGCATCAATGAAAGAATATCAGATATATCCAAAATATCAAATATAGAAACCAGGTTTTGTCACATTTGAATATTTTTAAAATTCTTCCTATAGGTAGACTATTTATTGAATTCTCTAGAATTCGTGCTTTCATTTTTCTAGCACCTGGTGCAATACTTGGAACCTAATAAATAAATGTAGCCCCTGTCCCAAAGCATACCTCTTTCTTTACATAAACCTTGACTCACTGAACTGTGATAGGATTTGACAGAACAGGGAAAAAAATATTTTAAATGTGTAACAAAGGTCACTGAGTTACTTCCTATGACATCATATAATAATTTTTTTCAAAATGAATATAAAAAAATTCTTTGCTATTTGATTTTAAAAAAGCCCACAGAAAGTGCAGGCACAGAATGTTCTTGTAGCTGCATCCAAGAGGAATCCTAAGATCAGTCAAAGGCCAGATGTTCAATGGATGCTCTTTGTTTCACAAAATACTACCTACTGGGTGAGAAGAGACATAAAAACAAGCATCAAAGACAACCTTCAGCTAGCTACAGCCTCTGTAATTTTGTGTGTGGGCAAGAAACTACTGAAAATATCGTATGAATTTATTTCTAGTTTGACTAGCCTTTGAGTTGAAAATTTTTTTTTTACTTGAATAAGAGCTTTACTTTTTCCAAGGCCTATCTTGGTTTTGGTTTTATTTTGTTTTACTTTCCTCATGGAATTGTAATTATGTTAACAGATTAAGGGCTAAGGAACATAGGAGCATAGATTTAGAGCTGAAGGTAACCTTGGAGGCCATTTAATTCATAGCTTCATTTTATGGATGAGAAAACCAAGCCTTGAGGTCACACAGCAGTAAATGTCAAGAGTCAAGATTTTACTTAAGACCCTCTGACCCCAGAAAGAGTACAACTTCATTTTTACAAGATACAGGATCACTGCCTTGCTATAAGCAAATAGGATTTTTTTTTCTTTTTGGTAAGGCAATTAGGATTTAAGAGACTTACTCAAGGTCACACAACTAGTAAGTGTCAAGTATCTGAGACTGAATTTGAACTCAGGTCCTCCTGACTCTAGGGCTGATGCTCTATCTACTGGACCATGTAGCTAACTCCTCCTTTTTTTTGCACTTTTTTTTATTAATTCATTTTAAATTTAAATACTAAAACTTGAATACACAATAAGAAAAAGAAACATTATGAGCTTAAATATTAGAACTTAAGGGGGGAAAAAAGCATTGTCATGTGCATGACAGAATATGAGAGGATTCAAAATATACAGCAATAAATTTCCATTTCAAAATAGCCTATATAATAAATACTATACTCAGTTCAGAGCTGTCCATCTTTTCTTTGCTTCCTCTTAAGTTTTATTTTCTCCTGTGCACTTTTTACTTTGCTCTTTTTTCCCCCTTCACCCTCCAAGAAGATAACAATTAAGCGCAGATGATATTTCACATGTGTCTGTACACATGTATAAATATATGTATATACCTATATATGTATATGCATGCATACATATACATACTCTTGCATATGCTTAGATATCTATAACCGTATTTATACCTAGGCATATACATTCGTATGGATAGACCATACTGTACATATCTGTCCTCTGTTTTTCTGAGGGTGGGTAGCCTCTTCCTTCATAAGTCCAGATCTTTCCATAATTTTCTAATTCCACCAACTCATCATTTCTCATACCATAACAATATTCCAACCCTATACTGTCTAGTTATTTTAAATAGTCTGAAACAATATTGATTAATATAGCTGACATATAGTGTAGTCTCCCTGGCAGATAAAAATTTTAACAAAAATTAATTCCTTGCCATCTTTCAAGAGGAGGAACATTTTACTACCCTTCAAGTCTGCTGATTTTTAAAGAATGACTTGATGCAAGAGGTTGAGTAGCATGTCTCAAGCAATTCCCTAGGACTTATCAATGTCATAAGCGGAATTTATGTCAGGGGTCTCTCCCTACTGGGAGATCTCCTGAAGAATTCATAGATTCTGCAATTTGTGTTGATTAAAAACCTGGGAAAGAACTATAAAACCACTGTGGAAAATTAAAGCTAGCAGTGAAGCTGGGTAGGGGCCAGGGGAGAGACAAGGAAGGACTGAAAAAGAACAGGCATGAATATCAAATAAACAAAGACTTGAATGACACCAAAAAACACCAGGAGAGATCGACCAGAAGAGAATTTATATTCAGAGACTCATCACCTTTCATCCACTAACTCAAGTCAAGAGGGTTTACTCTGATTCTGATGTGTAAATGAGTGATTAAATATTTTCTTTCCTTGTTCCTACTTACCTTTCCTAAAAGGTGGTACTTTGGAAAACTTGGCCGCAAAGATGCAGAAAGGCAGCTCTTGTCCTTTGGAAATCCACGAGGTACCTTCCTTATCCGAGAGAGTGAAACCACCAAAGGTATGGGATGATGACTAGGAAAAGTAGTTGCTTTGTCATTATTTACTTTCTTCAGGTTAGTCTGGAGAAGAGACAGAGGTTAAAAACAAAGGCTTGTTTTCTATTGTTTCATTTATTTCTGGACACCATAATTTTAGATAGGTAGGTGACATTAGGTATAAAATCAATCCCTCTGCTACCACCCTTTGGGTAAACCACTTACCAAGGTCAGGGATATTAGAATATAGGCTCCTTGAAGGAAGGGGACTCTTTGCCTAATGCCAGTCATATTGAGCATTTAATAAGTACTTATTAATTGGTCATTATGTAGCTTTATCCATCGAAAGAATATAGAATTTCTAGGCCATGTTAGATTTCCCCTCCTTCAAAAACTCTTGATTTTTCAAAAAACAAAAACAAACCAAATACATAGTTCTATTGGCAGAGGGAGAGTAGTATGTGGCTTCCTGCTGGTTATGTGCTTCTCCCTCACATCCTTTTTCTTATTAATTCATAACAGCCTTATATTTAATACATATTAAGAAGAAGTGGGCAAGGGAAGGTGGGTGAGTGTTTATCTCTCTGGTCAGTCAATTTAGTTATTGGTTATAGGCATGTACTAAATAAATAAAAATAAAATGTTTGGCATGAGGGAGGAAATCGTTATTAATCGGATAAGTGGGGTTTTTAGTTTATTTGGGCATTGTCTTTGTCTACCAGATAGACTATGATTGTCCTAGGTGATACTTAAGCAAGAGAGAAAGGAATTCAGGTCCAGTGATAACCCTTAGCTTGTGTTAATAGAATGGGAATGTGTTTATTAAAAAGCTATGTGCCCAACACCATGCTAAGCCCTGGCAGTACACTCAGGAAAGTGGGACAAGCCTTTACGGGTAGTGCCGCGCACTGGAAAGAATATTGGATTCAGAGTCAGAGGACATGAATTTGAATTCGGGCTCTGCCTCTAATAACTTCAGTGAAATCATTTCATTTCTCTTCAGCCATAAAATGAAGGTATCAGGTGTGGACTATTTTAGAAAAATGGGAGCTGGGCAGTATTCAACTCATTATATTTCTAACTGTATTTGGGAACGAAAAGCAGTGGTAGAATGAATGGATGAATGAAAAATAAAGGAATAAAAAAACCATATATTAAGCACTATATGCCAAGTATTGTACTAAGAGCTGAGGATACAAAAGTAAAAACAATCCCTCTTCTCAAAAATGTTATGTTCCAACAGAGGGCGACAACACAAAGGGGAGTAATGGCCAGACAGGGGCACTTGGGTACTAAAAATTACAGGGATGGTGAGTGGGGACATAGAGAAGCGGATTGACACATCTTTGCAGCAACACTGGAAGAGATGGTTTGATCATGGTTCCAGAACTGGAGTGGCTAGCAAGGCTGGTGAGCAGATGGCTGGGAAGAAGAGGAGAAAATGAAGGATGGTTAGAGCCTGCCTGAAATAGCAGAATGTCTGGCATATAGGAAGCAATTAATAAATGCTCATTCCATTCCATAATATATATATATGTATATATATATATATATATATATATATATAAAATGCAAAATATGTGTGTGTATACAAAATGGCTAGTGTTTACATAGCACTTTGAGATTTGTAAAATACTTTGTGTTATCTCATTTGATCTCATTGTATAATATGTGTACATGTATGCATATACATATACACATATGTGTGTATATGTACTGCATGCATGTATTATGTGTACGCACTATTTATATAGATATATAAAGACAGGTGGATAAATAGATGCACATGTCTTATTCCCCTTCCTTTAAGTTTCCGGAAGGTTGTAAATATTTCATATCTGTTCTCTCTGCATATAGAAGGTATCCATACATATTTATGTATACACACACATTTAGATCTAATACATATTTAGATATAATATAAGCATCATGACACATTATATAAATATACTAGAGAGGTATAAAACAAAGTGATTAGAATGTAAATTGAGTAGGGCTTTTTGTATTGGGAAAGGTTAAGATAATGATGAATGGATGAGTGGAGAGAAGATGGGGTTAAAGATAGAAAGATAGAAGAGAAAGAAAGATAAGGTTAGAGACAGAATGATAGAAGAGAAAGACAGATACGGTTAGAGATAAAAAGAACAGAAAGATAGAATTAGAGAAAGAAAAATAAAAAGTGTATTATGTGTGTGCACATGGCAGTCTTTGCTGAATGATCAAAATAAGTTGTGAATCTTTAAAAAAAAAAAACAACAAAAAGTCAGTCCCCACAGTGACAACAGCTACGGATTCTATGCATGTTTTATAGGTGCCTATTCACTTTCTATCCGTGACTGGGATGATATGAAAGGAGATCATGTCAAACATTACAAGATCCGAAAACTTGACAATGGTGGCTATTATATTACAACAAGAGCCCAGTTTGAAACTCTTCAGCAGCTTGTCCAGCATTACTCAGGTAACTTCATTGCTGTTTAGCTCCTCGGTAATGGTGAGGGAGGGAAACGTTTCAAGTGTTGGTACATACATGCTATGACCACTATTATATCAAACTTTTAAACCTTGAAAGGTATTTTCTTCACAACAACCCGGAAAGTAGGAATACAAGTATTAGTAGTCCCATTTTGCATAGGAAGAATTTGAGGATCTGTGAGTTTAAGTGATTTGCTCTGCTGTTACACAGCTAGTAACTGACTGAGGGAGGACCCAAACTCAGCTCTTACTCCAGCCGCAGTGACTTCACATTGTACTGTACCAGTAGGAGAATGTTTTCTTTGCTCGCCCACATGATAGGACCTTCTCTGGCTGGCTTAGCTAAGCCGTGCTTTCTACTTGCTTGTGAGTCTTCACAAATTTCCTATGATACTGGTTTACATACTATTGTAAAGGCTTCAGGATACATAGAATATAGAAAAATGGAAAGGCTGTGTAGCTACTTGTCCTAAAATCTCCAAAGTGCTTTTCTGTCCACAAGCACCTTAGTGAACACACTCAGGAATCACAGAAACACAATGGTAAGGCCTTTGGTGGCCATCTGCATTGAGGGCTCACATACCCAAATAGGCAACTTTTGAATGAGGGGGAAATAGTTTCAACATGGCAACACTCCTGATTGTCTTTGTCCAGGTAACACTGGGAAGTCAAGTCTCTTTAAATATAAATAACATATAATTAATTAAAAACAATCAACTAGCAATTTCTTTTGACCTACACGTACAGCTTGAAACATTCTAAGACCCAGTGATCATCCTACACATTACCAGGACATTACTCTTATAAATTGCAGCCCCATTCACATTCATCACACACACAACACACAGCACAGTAGCACCAAGTACACACCTACTGGTCTCAGGTTTTAACCAGCAACTGGATAAATTTTAAAAAATGTAGAAGTGATAGTGGTTGATGAGACCCATTTCCCCTCCACCCCCACCTTAGATATGGCAGAAAATTTATTAAAGATAGCATTTCTTCATGAAGAGAAGCAGTGAGGCATGGAAGATAGCAGGCTGGTCTTGGAATCAGGAAGGTTAGCTGTAGGGTCAAAGACAAGTTCCTTAAACTCTCAGCAACCCAAGGCAACTTTCTTCAAGTGTAAGTTACAGAGGAATTGCTGATCTGCAATTACTGGAGGGGGTTTCAGTACTTGGAGCCCCTATCAATGAAATTACAGGTCTGAATGCCCTCCCCACCTTTTTCTGCCCCCTCCCCAAATGTACTTTTGCTTTAGGGGAATTTTGATAGTAATATTGGGAGGAGGGAGGGAAATAGAGCAGAACACCTGAGTTTAAATAATAACACTTGAAATGCCCAGATGCTATGTGGATTCATGAATGTTGAAATCTATTTTATTATAACCACATATCAGCCGCATAGTAGAGTCTCTGGTGTTTTGATTCTTTGAAAACGTGTTGCAGAAGGCACCTTAACAGCATCATAAAGATGAGAAAAGAGATAGTTTTATAAAAAGCAGCAGCAAAAATTTTCTGTCTTTTAAAAAAAAGCCATTTTTAAACCAGTCTTGCATTTATTTCCATGGCCTCTTTTTTTTCCTCTCACTTCTCCTTCTCCCTTTTACATAAGCCTGACCTTATGGTATGGTCAAATAAATTAATTCCTACCCAAACTTCACAGAATCTTTTTCCGTTTAAAAAATAGAAAAGAAAAGAGAAATTGCAGCTATGTCTGGCTGGTCTCCATTTTCTGTGTCTTTTAGAACAACATCATTATCAGCCTCTCCCACCTCTTTGTGCTACATTTGATTTAGTTATAGTCTCTGTCATCCAGACTCTTAGCAAAAGATAGGCCTCTCCAATGTGTTTGTATTTTTTTTCCTGTTTACCAGTTTCCTCTTGCTGCTGACATCACTCCAAAGCCTAAACTAAAGGTCATCTCCCATATTTGCCATCTCATTCTTATCACATGCCCTGTTCTGGACCCTTGAATCTGTCTGAACATATATTCTATGACCACATTAGCTTTTTTGGCTGCCTTATTGACTCATTTAATTTGAAGAATGATTTTTTTTTTCAAACCAGTTGATGTCAAGCCATGCCTGCCTCCCCTCATACTCCTCACATTGTGCCTGAAAAAATTGATTTTTCTTAGAGCCCAAATGTGAATCTTTACATTTATCCCTGTAATCTTATTAGATTTGGCCCAGTTATCTAGCCTGTCATGATGACCCATTGTAGAGGAATCTCTCATATAGTTTTTGCCATCTGAAAATTTGAGAGGCCTTTCAATTAATTATGCCTTAATCTAAGTCATTGATTAAAAAAAAATGCTAAAGATCCTTGGAACAGTTCTCTATGGAAGTGACGTCTGATTCAAATAGAAATGATACCTGAAGCCACATATTGCCTTAGAAAATCATAAATGAACATTATCCATATTGTACTTTATTTTTATTTATTTTGTTAAACGTTTCCCAGTTACACTTTAATCTGGTTCTTGCATCTAAATAGTGTTTGACATCTCTGCTCTATAGACCTCCTTCCAAGTTGGTATTGATGACCACTATTATAGCCTAATGTAGCACTCTAGGTGGTATAGTAGATAGAGTGCCATCCTGGAGTCAGGAAGACTCATCTCCTAAATTCATATCTAGCCTCAGACACTACCAAGCTGTGTGACCTGGGGTAAGTCATTTTACCCTGTTTGCCTCAGTTTCCTCTTCTATAAAATGAATTGGAAAAGGCAAACTACTTCAGTATCTTTGCTAAGAAATTCCAAATGGTGTCACAAAGAGTCAGTCAGATATGACTGAAAACAACTGAACAACAATTATAGCCTGAAAGCCAAAAAAAAAATACCACATCTCAATGTCTTTTAAGTCAGAGGTTGGCAAACTAGACCCTCTACTTGTTTCTGTACTGGAGGAAACTGAGGATGGTTTTTACATGTTAAAATAAATTTTGTTGTATTTAAACATGTAAAAAGCTACTCAGCCCACTGGGCTGGATTTGGCCCTTAGCCATAGTTTGCTGAACTCTAAGTAATCATTGCTTTTAATTTTCTTTTTTAATGTGTTCATGGTCTGTTTTCACACTCTCAAATGTGCCTGAGCTTCTCTTCCTTTTGCTTTTCATTGCCTCCCCATTTTAGTGTTTCCCTGTCCTAGGTCACTGTAATTTTATAGTACAGTGCCTGCCACACAGTAAGCGCTTAAAAAAATGCTTCTCATTTTGACTTACTTAGGAGTCCAACCTCCAAAGACAATAATAGACCGTAGTATCCCAGACAGAGGTATACACTCCACTCTCAAGCTCTGTAGGGTTTTGTTTGAATACCAAAAGAACAACTGGTGAAGTTTGACCTCCTTTCCCCATGCCTCAGGTGCAGTTTTTCATGCTATTAGTTTAGAACAACGTGCTGTTTTGTGAAACCATAAGCTCTAACACTAGAGTTGTCGTAGTAAATATATTCATTCAGAATACACAGGATCCCCAGACTTCCAAGCAGAGGCCTAATGTTTGAGAGAAGGGAGAGAGAAAGAGAGAGGAATGTATTCACGTAAATCAAAGGTGCCATCTGCCCACTTACGGCCTCCACTAAAACATAAGGATGTCTTTTCAAGGTTCCAAGAAAGTATCTAATCAGCATCTGGAGCCGAAGCCTTCCATCTTACTTAGAGAGTGCAGAAAACTCAGATTCAGAGTAATTGGCCATCCTTTAAGGATTGAATGGGGGGGGAAGGGGGGGAGTGGATGACAACATATTTTTAATTTTTCTCTGCTCCATCTCAAACAAATGTGTTTCCGTGTGTGATTTCTAATCCCCCCCTCCCCCTGCCCCAAGATGCTTGTGGTACCCTGCTAACATAACAGTTGTTGTGAGTAGCTATTGTATTGTTCACTGGTGTTGGGTTTATATACTTGTTCTAAGTGTTTTGTTTCACGTATTACGCTTTTCTTTTTCCTCTCTGACTGTTGGCTCCGTTGCTGCTCCTTCAGAGAGAGCTGCAGGTCTTTGCTGCCGCTTAGTAGTCCCCTGTCATAAAGGAATGCCGAGGCTTACTGATCTGTCTGTCAAAACCAAAGATGTCTGGGAAATTCCACGTGAATCCCTTCAGTTGATCAAGAGACTGGGCAATGGGCAGTTTGGGGAAGTATGGATGGGTACGCTGTAACTCAGTTATTCTATTATCATCTTCCCTTTCGGGGAAATAAGGTACCAAAGATGGAAGGTGGAAGAATGCTTTATGACCAGCACATAATAAAAAAAAGTTCCAAATATTTGGGTGATGGAGTAGGCATGCTTTGGACATTGAGCTTTTTTTACTTCAGAAAATTCAAAATTTTATTTACTCTTTGTAAGTTATCACTTTGGGAAAATGGCTTCATTTTTATTGTGATGGTGAGCCTCAATTAATAAACCAAAGAAAGAAGCAATTTTGAAAACTGGCATAAAGTCATTGCTCTCGGTTTCTTACTGAGAATGCACCAAAGGGGGAATCACCTTCCATCTTTTCCATTGCATGCATAATTTTGGATTGTAAGAACTTTGTTTTCTTTATTAATTCCCTTTCCTATAGAGAAAGCTGATGGTTTGTGTTTTAACTTAACTGTGGTTGCCTCAAGTTGTACTCCACAAACCGTTGGATTGGCTAAAGATGCATGGGAAGTTGCACGGAATTCATTGTTACTGGAGAAGAAGCTTGGTCAGGGGTGTTTCGCTGAAGTGTGGTTTGGTAAGGCAGAGAGTGTGTTTTGTTTTGGATTCCCCTTAAGAGCCACTTGGGAGAAAGACTTTGAACAGAAACACACCTGCTTACTCCTCCACCCTGTGTAGGATGCCCTGAAGGATGGAATAAATGGCCCCACTAAAGAGCAGAGTTTGCAGAGCGTAGCTGTCTTCTACCATTCTGGATTGTGGTACTCCAAAGATGACATCCATAGATCTCATTATTTCAGGCTCATCTTTGTGTTGATGATTCCCATGTGTTGTAGGAACTGTTGGCCAGGAAAACAGCATAGAATTAAAGCATTTTTTCTCCTAAGAGATGAGAATGTAAGATGCTTTAGAGGGAAGATTTTCATTCCTTTTGTTGTCAATGAATGATAGGGCACAATTCAAGGGGTCTTTGCCTACAGATTGTCTACAGGTTTGTACTCCACTGACAATCATCCCTGATGAAGGTAAAGCATCCTTAATTGAGTTGACCATGGATTCTTCTTTCCCAGAGTTCTTTTAAAATGGAATGGTATCATCATCATCCCAGCACTTAGTACAGTGCCTGACACACAGTAAGCACCTAATAAATGTTTATTGATTGAGTAATTGATTGATTGATCAATCATCATCATATTAAATATGCATAGAGCATGTCTAACCAGGCTTCTCTAGGTCAACAATTTATCTATTAATACCACACTGCCTCTCATGCGTTCATACATTAACCTGCATTGGTATAGGTGTGGTCTTGTTCAGTCTGAGGCAGAAGCTAGACCACTTACCCTGAAGATCCTAATTAGCAGTTTAATTATGAGGTATTTAAAAATCTTATTTATGAAGCCTAAGGCTCAAAGATTTTAGTAGAATCACACACACACACACACACACACACACACACACACAAAGAATTAGGCCTCCATAAGAGAATGGATTTTTAAACTTTTAAATGAGTATGTTTTAAATTTCTTTACATGCCATTAAGAGTTCATTTCCCATTGCCATTCTACTAGCAGCTTTGTCTCTGGGGATTTCAGAACCATTAAAGAATGCTTCTATAATTAACTCAATTATTGCTGGAGTGTCTTAGAGAAAGGGAAAATCTAGCCTACTGAAAATTATTGGCTATTACTTGGAATGTACTGGAATGTTGCATAAACTGTCAAATTTTCCATTTATTTTTAGGGAACAAATTCTGCCACTTTCTACTTCTCAGCTTATAACCTAATGTTTTGTATTTTATAATAATAAGAACCACACTTCCACCTGGGTAATAGAGCTGCCCAAATAGAATATATTTTTTTTTTAATTTCTCAAATTGGTGTTGCCAAAACTATAAATAAATTTTTACAATTTCACTTAAATCAGTCTTCCTTTTCTAGTCAGAAATAAGTAACTGTTTTAATTACCCAGGAGGAAAAAATTGTCCTTTCTGTATAGTGGCAATTAAAAATCATAAGCCTTAGAGTAGACTCTTGAAGCTAGAAAGGATATCAGAGATCATCTAGTCTAGACCGTCTCCCCTCTTTTTATAGATGAGGAGAGTGATAAAAAACCTAGTCAAGCTGTGTGTCAGAGTCCTTGTTTGAATATCAGGAACATTTACTAAATTTTTTCTTTCAAATTTAAATGTCAGTTTTAGTTTCTTCCTCATGGCTTTTTTAATTTTTCCAGCCTCATTAATAGAATTCTCTTTCTTATTGTGGTTGAGCTTTCATGAAACCTGTACAAGTAGACTTTGTATTATTTTTTTATCAGTGCTTACTGCATGGATGAATCAGCCACAAAAAGGACCCAGTCATGGGGCTACCAAAGCCTGAATTGGGAACCATTTCTCAGCCAAATTCACCCATCCCCAAGCACTCAAGTTCTTTCTAAAAAAAAAAAAATCTAAGCTTAGAATTAGTCTACGCAGTAGACTTTGCCTTAACACAGAACGGTGGGGTTGGTACCCTGATTATCACTGAAACAACTAATAGATAACTCTACTTCCATCGTTGTGGATGGTCATTATGTATGTCGGGGCCAAGGTTTTCAGCTTGATTTCTCTTTCATATTAATGAAACAGAAAAGGAAAGTAGCACTTAACCACATGGGCCTGCCAGAACCAAATTAATGGAGAAAGTGGCAAAGGAATTACGTATTCAGTCATAACCCATAAATAAAACTAGTGTCGATATTTTTTTCTCTTGAAAATATTTGACAGAATCCTTGCAAATGTCTTTGTTCCCCAGAAGTTTTATAGGGCTTGTTAGTGGGGAAGAGGGTGCTGTGGAAATGGAAAGCTGATAATTGATTGTTTTGAGCAAATAGTTGCTAGTTTAAAAAATCATTTTCCCCACCAGAGGATCTCTCATTTTGACTCCATGTTATGGGCTGTCTGTAGGTACCTGGAATGGAAATACAAAAGTGGCCATCAAGACTCTTAAGCCTGGTACGATGTCTCCAGAATCCTTCCTTGAAGAAGCTCAGATCATGAAGAAACTGAAACATGATAAACTGGTTCAGCTTTATGCCGTGGTGTCTGAAGAGCCGATCTACATTGTCACAGAGTACATGAATAAAGGTTGAGTAATGGTTCTCCCTCTTCTCTCTTCATTGGGACATAGATAGGGGATTGGAACGGTGAGAAAAATGGAGCTATCTGCTTGCCTCCTGGTTTCTGCCTAAATCTGGTATCCTCACCAGGGAGACACCAGTTGTGCGTTCATTAGTGAAAAGTTTTTTTAAAACAGCTCAGTCTGTTACTATGAGTCCCCTATGTCCTTCCATATTCTAATGTATTCTTCCTACAAGTGCTGGAGCTCAGAATTTCCCAGTTCTTCCAAGGACTCCCTTACTTAGACTACTAGGCCTGGCTGGATTATGCTACTCAGCTGTTAATCTGGACATTGCTGTTTGGCTTTTATCTGCTTTTTGCAGTGCTGAACACCTTGCGTTAGAAACTGTAGTAGAAGAAAAAAAAAGAAATGTACATGATAACTTCGTTGTCTGTTTGATAGGATAGCAAGTTGTACATAGTATATTTGCAGTTTCATGTGTAATCTTCTGTGTTATTATACTATGTTATGGAAATGCTTGTTTTATTTCATAAACTTAAAAGAAAATAAATTTTTAAAAAAGAAACTGTGGGAGAAGACAAATGAGATGCAGCCTTCACCGTTTCCCCATCATATTTCTTCCTGCTACCTTTTTAAATGTACAGATGAACAGGGTAGAGTGTAAAGAGCATTCTTTATTTCTTTTTTTTTTTCTTTTCCTAATTAAAGCAGTATTGCTGGGGGTGAGGCCAAGGATTACTTTGTTTTGGAAAAATAAATAAACCAAATAAGAAACAAAAGGTCTTAAAAGGAAAGACATTCTACATCAGAAGACACTGTAGTTCTGTTTCCCCCTCCCACCCCAAGTGCTTTCTTTCAAAAAAGATTTGATTTATTTTTTCCTGGCAGATCTTCTGTCCCTGTCTCCAGGGTTTATTTCATAAATAACTTGTATTCCATGATTAAAGCTTAAAAAATAAAAGATGACCACTGTAGTCATGTGGCCTCTGCAAGTGATTATTTCAGTTTTTGGAATTATCCCTGACCCTATTTGGACCCATTTATAATAACTTTTCTGAAGCTTTGACTATTTTGCATTTAGCTTTCTGATTTAAGGTTCAGAAGATTATGATTAATTCACAGGGAATGCCCACTCTACCCGTATATAAATCAGAATACTCTCCTGACTTAAATTTGTAAATAATCTAAGCTGTAATTTTCCCTATCACTCTGCTCTTTAGCTTGGTGTGTTCATCAGGCAAGAACTGAGTCATGAAATTTGTCTCATGCTCCTATGAATAATACTGATAAAGATTCCAACAGCAACAACAGAGGTCAGGAAAACCTGGGACAGAGTTTTGTTTCTGACCTATAGTGTCTGTGTGACCTTAGCCAGGTCACTTACCTCTCAGTGCCCCAGGCAAATCACCAGGATTATAAATTGCAGATCAGGGGCTGGTCTTCATTGTTAGAAGAAGTTTCCTATACTAATGAAATGATAGATTTAATAAATCTTAGATCTACTAATAATTACTTACATTCCTGTGGCACTTGGAGGTTTCTGGAACACAATCCTCCCCCAAATACCTATGTGCAATGTAGTTTCTGAGCCAGAATTTAAACCCAGGCCTCCAGCCTCCAAGGCCAGATTAAAATTATATAATCACTCTGCAAGTAAACTTATTTTAGTTTGAGTTTTAGCTACAGGCCATTGACCATTGGGTTCACCATCCTTTTGTCCAAAAAGATAATTATTCACAAACTTTTCTTGCTCAGGACGTCTTTGTTCCTCATATAAACCATTACATTGCTCGAAATGAATGTGTTGTTCCCACCATGTATCTCTTCCCTGTCTGAAAAGAACCCCTCTAGCTCTGTTTCAAAGTTTGCTTTTCATAGTAAATGGATGCAATGGCACTTTTCATTCATAGGGAGTCTGCTGGATTTCCTAAAAGATGGAGAAGGAAGAGCTCTGAAATTGCCTAACCTGGTAGACATGGCTGCACAGGTATGTATGACTGACAGCAGGCGTTCTGTCTAGGACATGCTTATAATAGAGAAACATGGACTGTCCACTCACTCTCTGTTGTGTTTTAACAGGTTGCCGCAGGCATGGCTTATATCGAGCGAATGAATTATATCCATAGAGATCTGCGGTCTGCAAACATTCTGGTAGGGAATGGGCTCATATGCAAGATTGCTGATTTTGGATTAGCCAGATTGATTGAAGACAATGAATACACAGCAAGACAAGGTGAGGCCTGGTGTGATTGCTAATTATGGTTTCTTTTTAAATAGTCACTTTCTAATCTGTTACTGTATCAAGACCCTTCATTGTAACTACCCCATGTGGTCCTTATACTCCTATAGATAATCAGGTACACAGTGGACAGAGCCCTGGGCCTGGAGTTAGGAAGACCTGAGTTAAAATGCAACCTCAGACACTTACAAGCTGTGTGATCCTAGGCAAGTCATTTGACCTCTGTTTGACTCAGTTTCCTCGAGCACCTATCTGCTGGGGTTCCTGTGAAGAACCAATGCGATATAATCAATGTAAAGCGTTTAGCATATTGCCTGGCACACACAAAGCACCATATAAACACTGGCTATGTTATTGTTACTAATTATTATCGCTATCTCCATCCCACTCCCCTAAATAAACCATTAGCACAGTCTAAAAATAGACTTCATCAGCTGAACTGATCCTCTCTATCCCCACCACTGTACAACACAGTATTATACCTTCAACCTAGAAAGAGAAATTGCTTGCTAGTGGGTGGTCAGCTGGCTGACCTTTTGGCTGATTTTGAAATCACATGTTGCTTTTCCTTTGAGCACCTTGGCCTTTGGAATAAAAGGATTACAGAAAGAAGGCCAAGGAGCTGTGAATTCCCATCATGCACCTACAGAAATGGCCCCTTCTCTCATCCTTTTCTCCCTTTCCCCAAGCGAAATGTATGGAAACAAACAACAAACAGCTCACAGAGATTCCAAACTGGTATCTTAAATACTTAATGACTCCAATGTATAACCCAATAGGTATTCTAATTAAAGAGATACCAGAGGGACACTCTTGGAGGCTGTGCCAACTTCACTTTTTTTTTCTAGTTTGTCAATTAATTTTCTATTAAACAACTTCATTACCATATGCAGTTTGGGGTAACAGATGGCCTCTTCTTAGGGAATTTAAGGTTTGTGTTTGGGGGAGGGGATGATGTCCTTCTTTTTAAACGAGGTCCTATTCCAATTCCAGTCAAGAATGATAGTGGCTGGGCTACATTGAAAGAAAATATCTACATGGAATTTCATATAGATTTTTGTTATGACTATGATTATTTAATTTCATGGTCCCCATCCCCCACCTTTGTCCATAATATGGATACAAGGATGAAAATGGCTTTAGCAGTCTAATAAATAAGGATACCTGCCAAGCTAACATCCTAGTAGTTTGACTAGTACAGAGACTACAAAAATACTGAAATACATGTAGGTCAGCTGTTTGGATTTTCCCCACACGTGGAGGCTCCAGTTCTTTAGCCAAGTATGCACAGCCCAGTGCTGAGGCCAGATGGTGCGTTTTGGTCTCTAAGCATAGGAGACAGGCAACCTCGATTAGAGCTGGCAGCCTAGGGAGAAAGGGGAATGTGAACTGGAGGCAACATGAGCTGGGCAGGACGACAGCGAGCAGTCCAGTAGGAAATACCAGCAGGATTAAAACCTTAATGCTGCCAGTGAGCTTACCCAGAGGCCAAGGTTTCAAGTCATAATTGCCTCAAGTCAGAGAAAGTTTACTAAGCACAGTTATTGGATTTGTGAAAGAAATATCACATGGCCAGTCTTCTTGATCTGGTGAAAGAGACCATCAGTCTTTGTGTTGAGTCTCCAAGATTCAGAGTAGCCAGAGGGATGTATTTCAAATTTGTTTCCTAGGTGGTGCAAGGGAAGGGTATTTCTCTCCCTTCCTCCTCCCACTACCCCTTTTTTCTTAGACCTTCTCATCCATTGTGCTGTATTAATACAGTACAGTTAAGTGGCTTCCTTCTAGAAGAAGTCAATATTCTTGGACTCTCTCCATGAACAGGTACATTCTAGGATCAGTTGTAGGCCAAGACAGGGATATGTCTACATATGTAGTTGATGGGTGTAAACATTATTCTTGTTTAGAGTTGTTCGTTGACTCCTCACAATAATATTAGGCTGGTATTTAAAAATTACAAAGCATTTGCATACAAGATCTCATTTTTGTGGTGTAGCAGAACAGTGGGGTACAATGGGAAGATAACAGGACTTGGAGTTGGAGGATCTCGTTTCAAACCCGAAGTCTGCCACTGCTGTCCAAACACAAGTCTTTTCTGCTCCTCTGGGCCTCAGTTCCTCCATCTGTAATAGGAGAGTGTTGGAAAGGCCCTTTCCAGCTCCGAATTTATGATCTTGTGATCAACATGCTAATAACCCTGGGAGTCAGATAATGCAATCCTATTACCCCTATTTTACAGATAAGGAAATAAATGGAGGCTTAGAGGGAAAAGGATCTTGCCCAACATCTCATGGCTAGGAAGTGAGTTGGTGCTTAAATCCAGGTCTTCTGATTCTCTATCCATATCAAATTCAATTCAGTTCAATTCAATAAACATTTATTAAGTGCCTTCTATGTGTCAGGCACTGTGCAAACCCCCCCCCCCCCATCCCCGTTCTTCCTGCAGTGGCCATCCATTACCACACTCCGCTCCCACAATTAGTTCAGTCTCACAGTTCTGCTCACTTGCAGAAGCAGCAAGCCTAGGAGGTGGCCACGATTGGGCAGAGGCAGATTTTTCACTCAGCCTAATTGTAGGATCATAAATTGAAAGATGAAAAGAACCTTAGATGTCATCTAAGCCACCCCCTTCCGTTTGTAGAGGAGGAAGCTGAGACTGAGGGGCTTACATGACATTTCCAGTCCTCTGAAGGACACTTAGAGGTTACCTGCTCCAACATCCTCATCTTGCAGATGGAAAAAAGCAAGGTCCACAAGGAAAAGTGACTTTACCCAAAGTCCCACTGACAGAAAATGGTAAAGCCAGTATTCATACCCAGGCTATGGGGCTTTTTGCTCTGTACTGAAAAACACCTGGCCTGAAGCTACTAAGACTTTTACGTGTTTTCAACCCTGTATCAAACAATAGAAAATGAAAAGAAATAAACTAATTAGAAGGTGAAATTGAAAAAAGGATAGGGTCTGTCAGAAACAAGGAAAGAAGAATAGGAGCCTGATGAAAAGTAAAGAAACAACTGTAAATGTACCCAGAATATTGGGAAGAGAAGAAATGTAATATTCAGACATCATGGGAAAGGAAATATGTGAAACTGACAGGATAAAAATGGAGAAGATGTAGTTTAAGTTGGTGGGAAAGGTCTGGATAGAGAGCAGTGAAAGAAGTGGAGCTAGAACTGTGGAAAGAGCATTGTCTCTGAAGGTGAAAAGACCGGAGTTCAAATTCTGATTGATGATCATCCACTGAGTGACCTTTGACAAGTCCCTTCACCTCCATGGGCTTCTGTAAAATAATGTCCTTTCCCTTAGTAGACAGTTCTTAGGAAGAAGTCTGCCAGTCTTTCCTACAGGTGAAGAAACAACAAATGGGTTTGAAAAATCAGTTTAAAAAAAATGTAAAGGATTCAGGAAAAGGCAGTTAGTAAACTTTTTTTTCTTTAAAAAGGAAAACAAAAGTCAGTTGTTTCGATCTCTTTATATGATTGATTTTTTTAATGATGTACCTTTTAATATTCATCACTGGGGAAGAGACTCCCTCACTTTTGAGGACTCAGGCAACCTCAGATGATACCAGCTATTTATAAAATTTGTCACATAGATTTGTCTTGCACTGATATTTTCAAACAGCAGTGCTTGGGTGTGCATTCCACTCATGCATGGTGTAGGCGGCATGCACACTGCATACTTATGTGTCTGTAAGGGATTAATCAACTACTCTTGACAGCTGGTCCACGTGCCTAATAATATTTGCAAGTTGAGTTTTATGTTACACACAGCCCCAGTCCATGCTGTGACTTCAATCATGTAAGCTGTTTGCGGCATACAGCAATGCATGCCAGGTGTAAGTATTCTCAGACTGGGATTGGTAACGACTTTTCAGCTCAGTTTTTATGTGTTTCCCTTCTAAGGGAATCTTTCTCTCCTGGGCTTGACTTAGAAGAAGTAATGTGCATGGTGTCCCCTCTGTGATGCCCCTCCTAGTGCCTGCCACCCAGCTGGGTCTATGGCCAGTAACAGAAGAGTCAAGCCTGCGTAGGTGGCCGAGATTGGGCACAGAGGCATATGTCTCCATCTGTTTACAGAATCATAAATCTAGAGCTGAAAGGAGCTTGAGAGGCCAGCTGGTCCAATTGCCCCATTTTACTCTTGAGGAAACTGAGGCCTAAGATTAATTGAAATGCCCAAGATCACACAGGCAGTCAGCATCAAAAGTAGGATTAGAATTCAAATCTGCTGACTCCAGAGCCAGTGGCAATTCAATGCCTTCTAAAGTCACCTGTTATTTTTAGATTATCTGCTATTCTGGATTATTTACATGTCTCCCCCTCCATTGGACTAGGTGGATAGAACTCCATGCCTGGAATCAGGAAGATCTAAATTCAAATATAGTCTCAGACACTTACTAACTGTTGTGACCCTGGGCAAGTTATTTAACCCTGTTTTTCTGGGTTTCCTTATCTGCAAAATGAACTGGAATAGGAAACGGCAAACCACTCCAGTATCTTTGCCAAGCAAATCAGATACAACTGAATCATAACCTCCTCTATTACAGTAATCATAATATAACTAATATTTATATAGTACATTTAAAAGCACTTTTGTAAAGCTCATTGCCACCCAGTGAGTTGG
This sequence comes from Potorous gilbertii, assembly GCA_028658325.1. NCBI lineage: Eukaryota > Metazoa > Chordata > Mammalia > Diprotodontia > Potoroidae > Potorous > Potorous gilbertii. Next base: position 388,842,571 of record CM053770.1, on the reverse strand, counting down.
GTAAATTGCAAGTTCAGAATTATTACACTACCATAGTGTCATCTCCATTTCAAAAGATAAGGAGACAGATTAAGGTAGGAAAAAGCGATTTCATCATGGTTATACAACCATGTATAAGGCGCTGGAGCCTTTGAAAAGATAAATAATCTAGGGATCACTAGTTGTAAACTGTATTAAAGCTGAGATCAGCTAATTCTCTCTAACAATACCAATCATGTCATCTTCCCATGCTTTCTTGTCCTGCGCATCTTTCCTTCATAAGGTCAAGCTATGTGCTGGGCCTTTCTTATAGTTGATATTACATGGCTACTCAGATACTTAGCTTTTTGATACACATACATTAGCTCTGTGACCCTGTCACTTAACACTGTTTCCTCAGTTTGCTCATTTGTAAAATGAGCTGGAGAAGGAAATGGCAAACTGCTCCAGTGTCCTTGCCAAGAAAACCCCAAGTGAGTTCACAAAGAGACATGACTGAAACAACTGAATAACAAAAATAACATTTTGCCATGTGATGAGCACACCTTCCCCCCCCCCCGACCCCTGTCACATCTCTCCATAATTACTTCCTTAACACCACTTCTCTTTTACAACAATTCTTGATTGAAAGAATGTTGCAATATACTCACATCCCCCTGTCTCAAATATTTACCAGTACTTATGTATGTGTGGGCCAAGATGCCCACATGATGGTGTTTCAAAGTGTATAAAAAGACCTTATTACTGTATAGCTATTCATGTGCTTGCCTTACTTCCTTTACTAAACTTTAAGCTCATTGATGTCAGAGACTGCAACACTCAGTTCAGTACTTTGTAGGTCTACTCAACAAATATTTGTCAAACAAGAAAATGAAAGCCTGTAACTGTGAACACTTGGTGATTGAATATGGGAGATGAGGGAAGAGTCAAGGATGCTGAGGATTTGAGTTGGGGAAGAATTCAAACCCAGCTGGCTTTGGAGGAGAGGGCATGAGTTTGTGTCTGAAATAGTGGGACATCACAGCTGGAGAAGTCTGGGCCCCCTCTACGTCATATCTGCTACTTATATGATCAGATTTCTCTGTCTGTCTGTCTGTCTGTCTGTCTGTCTCTCTCTCTCTCTCTCTCTCTCTCTCTCTCTTTCTGTCTCTCTCTCATTTCCTTAATGCACTCCAGGTGTTCCTGGTTTTTTTTTGTTTATTTGTTAGTTTGTTTTTGCAAGAGCTGCCTCCCACCCCATACCAGTCTTCCTTGATTTGGGCCTTCATTCATACCCTAATTCCCACAGTTCTTATTTCCAGACTTCTTCTGTAGTTCATCTCAGTTACAGTCCTTTCTAAGAAAACTATTAATACAGTTCAACTTCAGAAACATTGCAGCTGATGCTCCTCCTAAATCCTAACCTACCCTGGCCAGCTGTGTGCACTATCAAGCTTTGTAAGTACTTGTGTGCACAGGCTGCTGTTGTGGGAGGCAGAAGCTGGTTCATCCCTTGAGCTCCAGAGTTCTCAGCTGCAGTGAGTTAAGCCAATCATGTGTCTACACTAAATCTGGAACCAATATGGCCAGCTCCCTAGGAGTTGTGGAAGGGGAGGATGGCCTCAGCCTGCCTAAGGAGGGACAGTCCGGCCCACAACCAGTCAAAACTTCTGTGTCCATCAGTAGAGGGATCAAGACCATGAGTAGACACTGAACTTTTGACCTGAGTGAGACAGGGAGACACAGTCTTATCATCACCATCACCATTACCCTAATTACTTCTTGGTCCATTCTTATTTTCTAAGATTTGTAGCCTGTTTAATAATTAATGCCTTTACAATTAAAGTGAAGAAAAGAATGAAGGCTTCTCGCCAGACAATTAGTTTTCTGTGTGAATCTTAAACTCAGCAGCCCATTGACTGATGTTGATTTTTAAACCTACAATCTAAAGTCCTTTTTTACATTGAATATCCTTACATACATCCTTAGTTTAGCCTTGATGACTAATGAACAAAGAATGACTTTCTAAAACATTCTATTTCATTGACATTCATTCTTTAAAAAACATTTTTAAAGGAGAGATCACAAGGTTTTGATATGATTTTCTGTTTTATCAAACAAAACAATGTGATATGGTGGAAAGAATACTAGATTTGGGTTCAAGTCCACTTTCTGATCCTTGTTAGATATATGACCTCAGGTGCTCCTGTGTCGTTTTGTTGCTGAACACAAGCAGTCCCCCGCCCCCATCCCACACACACACACACACACACACACACACACACACCTAACACACACATATTGTGTTCTTGCCTAGCAAATTTTTCTTCCCAATTGCCTTATATTTCCTTTCTCTCCTGCCTGGTATACCCCTGTGGTTTTTAGTTTTGTCAGTGAAGGTTCTTTCAGCCTCTCATGGATGCAAGCTAATGGCAGGTTTTGGACTGGACTTATGAGAAAGATCCTAAGACGATAGTTTTAGAGCTGAGAGGCACCTCAGCGGCCATCTTGTCCAAATCTTCCATATTACAGATGGGGAAACTGAGGCTCGGAGAATTAAAGTAACTTCGAGGTCACACAGGTAATTAAGAATTCTAAAAACTGCGGGGAAGCCTATGTGAGATAATGAGAACTCAGTCTCAAAAGAAAATAAAACAAAAAATTCTCCCTGGGTTGCTTCATCATTATGGTCATTTACTAACATTTATATAGTGTGTACTGTATGCCAGGCACTGTTCTGAGTGTTTTACAGTTACCTCACTTGATCTTTACAACAATGTGAGGAGATATACGCTATTATTATATCAATTTTACAGATGAGGAAACTGAGGCAAGCAGAGGTCAAGTGACCTGCCCATGGTCACACAGCTATTGTCAGGGGCTAGATTTGAACTCAGGACTTCCAGCCCTCCTTACCATCTTGCTGCCCTCTTCCTTGTAGGTACTTAATCTTTCTATAACTTCGATTCTGGTCTCAATGAGACCTCCTGTAGCAGTGAGGATTTCTCAGAGAGGATGATTCATTACTCTTATACTCTTTAAAATGGGGGAAATACTTTTTTGGACCCTTCCCTTACAGCATTGCTGTAAGGATGAAGTGGGACTATAAATGTCAGCTGTTACCATCATTCTTAGTATTCCTTCTAATCGAGGCCATCAAAATTGTGACGCAGACAGGCTTGATCTTCATGGCTCATTCTGTGCCCTTGTCTGGCCATCCCTCACCCTCAGTATCCTGTGACTTGGGTTTATCCTCCCACCTCCCTTTTATCAAAATGTGACTTCCTAATTGTCTGGGAAGGAAGGATTCTGTCTAATTTGTACTAAGATGTTGATGACTGATGATGATTTACCATCCTACCCCAGCCATGAATATTTGCATTTTAACCTGGAACAAAGTCTTAATTCAAAGTAATGAAACTTCAGTAGGAGAATTGGAAATATCAGTGACCCAGTCTAGTAAGGAAAATGTCTTGGGGGGAGGGTAGAGATTTGTTTGCTTCTCTTAACTCAAACCTCGCCAATATATGAGACCTGCCTATACTAATTTTCTTCCATTACTTAAGTAATCAGGAGTGAACTAGGCTATATTTTGGTGCTTTTAGAATTTGTAACAGGGAAATCTTTAAACTTTGAGTATGAATGCCAGAAGTTTAAAAGTCATGTCTTTAAATAGAAGGGGAGGGGGAAAAATGCAATACTCCCCCTGGAGGAAAGTTTAAGTTGAATAGATGGTTGTCTGGGGGAAAATTCATGTATAAATTACACTAGGAAAAAAATTCATAATGGTTGCAGTTTTCATCTTAATTATTTCATGGTAAAAATTTGTGGCTGCATAAATTAACACATTCTTTTATGGAGAGCATATTTTAGAAAGATTTGTTACTTTAATAACTCTTTGTGTATCAGAAACCCCAGATGCCTGTGCTAATTAAATATAACTAGATTTCTGATTCAGAAAGCATGGTGGCTGTTTAACAGCGACAAGCAGGCAGTGAAGTTGACAAACACAGTCGGGATTGAAGAAGATTCCTGGGGCCAATCAGAATTGTAAATTTGATCCCTAATCTTACTTTTATATTATAAAGAATTAGGAATTGCTAGTTCCACTCCCCTCACCACCCTTCCCTATCTCCCCTCCTCCCCCCTTGTCTCTACTATAATTATGCAGTGGAGCCTCTAGGAGGGCCCTTTGCAGTCTGGGCTACAGATCAGACTTAGATTTGCCAGGATGACTTTGCCTCGCGCTTATCAGCTCAAGGCTTTCCTGTTCTCCTGTTAGCAGCCTCACTGGCCCTGTACTGCCTGTTGTTATGCTAGCAGCAAATACCGAAGGATCCTTTATTAATTACCTGAATAGAAACTAACTTCTCTAAATACACTAGTAGGAAAAAGGAAAGGAAAATCACAAAGTGAGGAAAACTTAAAATGTCTCAAGTCCATCCATTGTTTTAAGCACTGGGGAATTATAACCTTTGGTTCTTAACTACCTTGCTTATCAGCATTCTCCCTTCCACATCCCCACCCCCAGTCTAGATCTTATGGGCATTCTGACTCCTTTATGGCTTAACCAAGGAGACCTCTCCACCCCCTTCCATCTGGCCCTGGCGGTTATCGCTTTGGGACTGGCTGGTTGCTAGAGGGTCCCAAGGTGTCAGTTTACACTGCAGGATGTCTGCCCTGGGTCTGACCTCTCCAGCAGCCCCTCTACTCGGAAGGGGAAGGATCCTGAGACAGCTCTCCTCTTTATTTAGATTTCCAGATAGTGGGATTGTGCCTGGTCAAGCTAGCTTTGTTCACAGCTGGGTTAGGATTTAAAGCCCCAAGCCAAAACTGCTGCCCCTCCGCTCACCTCTGCAGATTTCCACTCAGACATTTTCGAGGCTGCATGGCTCTGTTGATCTGAACCCACCCCAGGGCGTCCAAGCCCCAGAAGTAATAGATCAGATTGGCAGGGAAATGGAGACTGACCAAATTGTGCAGTTCAACTGTTTTCCCATAGAAACGATGTATTGGGAACTAAAGATTAAAGTTAAAAGGAATCTTCTCTTCCTTTCAAGGCTTAAAACTGTTGTAGGGAAAGGAGGTAGATGAATTTCTTCCATTTCCATATTTTGGGATCTCTAGCTGCCTGAAGGAAACAGATGGGAAATGATGTAAGCTCTGTTCCTGAGGGGTAGGGGGGTTCTCTTCACCTTCAGTACTCAGCAGTCACACTTTACTATTCAATCAGAGAACTTTGTGGTTGAGTTTGGGGTTTCCCCCCTTCTCTTTGTGATGTGTTTGCTTCTGTTATTTATGGATGGTCAAGAGTACATCTGTACATCTCCTGCTTCTTAGTAATCCTTAAGAAGGAAGCAGATAGTCATACTCTGTGATTTCACTGTGTAAATAGGAATTGCATATTGCTATCAGATAACAGGAATGTCAGTTGGCTTCCCTTACCTTTCTTTGTTGGCAAAAAATGTGTCTTACTTTCTCATAATCAAGGGGGAAAATTAAAATTATATGTGGAAACTCAACCAAATTGTCAAGCCTCTGCTGCCTCCAGCTACAGAAAGGTGCATGTGACAACTTCATTCACCCCTACAGAGGTTCCACAGCACTGCTGTCATGCCAGATTGAGGGAGGAAAGGAATACATTTTGAAATCATAACCACAAAATTCTTATTTATCTTATTTTCTCTTCTCATAAGCTCCCTCATTCAATCTCAACTCATTGATACCTCTATCTTTTTCTTCACAGCGATTGATCTACATATTTTCCTTTTCCTCAATCCTTTAAGCTTCTCCCTCAGTTTCTGTCTCTCTCTTTTTCTCTCTGTGTCTCTCTACTCTCTCTCTTTTTCTCTATTTCTGTCTCTCTTTGTTTTTGTCTCTCTCTTTCTCTCTCTCTCTCTCTCTCTCTCTCTCTCACACACACACACACACACACACACTACACCTCTACTCTCAACAAGTCACCTTGCCTCCTCTTTCACTGACACCCATACCATCCAGCATAAGCTCAATCAACCTTTCTCACTTCCACATTTCAGAATCTCTCTTTATTTCCACCCATTCTTTCTTCTTTCCTTCCTTCCTTTGTCTCAGAGGGCAGTGTGTTCCTCCTCTTTGCCAAGTCTGGGCCTTTGATCCCATAATTTCCCACCTCCTCTACACCCTGCTCCATGAATCACTTACCCTCACATTCACCTCCCCCAGTTCCTTCCTATCTGCCTACCAATATGCTCAGCCCCCACCCCTGAGTCCTTAACAAAAAAGAAACAATGGAGTCTTTCTTCTACTCATCTCTACCATTTTATCTTCATAACTTCTTGAAGAGATCCATAGCTGGCTGTCACTGCCACCACCACCACCGCTATTCTACTAAAACTGCTCCATCCAATGTCACCACTCCCATCATCACGAGACCCTGCAGCCTTTTCTCGGTCCTCATCCTTCTTGACTATTCTGTGGCATGTAACCATGTTTTCTCCATATTTCTTCCTTCCTCAGTTGGCTTTGGAGATAGCTCACTCTGCTAACGCACCCCCTATCTCGGTAACAATTCTTCCTCTGTCTCTCTGGGCTCCGTATCTCATACTACTCTTATTCTCATAATCTCTTGATCTGCCAAACTGGACTTCCAAACTGGTGTTTTCCCACATCCTTTTGCTCCCATTGTTTCCTAACTCTGAAGTGTCCTCCTGTCCCTCCTCCATCCCTCCTATTCATTCTTCACATTCCAACATAAGGGATAAGCCTTCCCTGAAGCCCTTCCCCCATTCCAGTTGGAAATGATTGTACTTTCCTTGGGCCACAGCTAGGTAGCATTTTGTCCTTAGTTCCTGTTAGTACTTGTGTTTTGTTCCATATGGTAGATGTAGATTTCATACCCCCACTGCTCTTACTTGATTTTCAGCTGCATGAGAACATTATTTAAATGTTTTCTCCCTCCCTACACCTAACACAGTTCGCCACATACAGTATGTGCTTAATAAATGTTTGGCAAATTGTTGAATGCCAACCAGATGCCCTAACATTTCAGCCAGGGCAATTATTGTTCCCCAACAATATTTCAAAACAGGGAAAAAAGAGAGGTTGTTGTTTTTTTTTTTTTTTACTCTTTCTGGGTGGTGTGGAATGATACTTGGCCTTAGCCAGGCCTGTTAACAATTATTTTCTGGAGATGGCTGGTTTCTTGGGGGAATTGCTGGCCCAGACCAAAGACCAGCCCACAGCTAATTCCTTTCCATTACTCTCAGAAAGAAACAGCATACAGCTGAGTAGGAAGTCCCCACACTCTGCTACCTTATCATCCTTCTCTGTTTTAAATATAAACTCCAATATTCTGTATCCATTGTGTTAAGGCCCTGAAGCTATCTTTTGTCTGATAGTGTTTTCCTCTTGGCTCCTGCCAAGCTTGGGAATGATTCTGTCAGAGCTGTGCCAAGGGATCCTGAATTCCATTTACCCCCAGCCCTCTCTAGATAACCAGTCAGTGAGCTACTGTCAATAACTGAGCCCCAAAGGCACATATCCTCAGTTGCCAAACTGTCTGCATGGAGAAGCCATCTCTGGCCATCAAGGATGTCCCGTGTGATTACCCTCAGAAGAATAGTACCTCTCAAGGCTATTGTGGGATTAAATGAGATAAAAATTATAAAGCTCTTACCACAGTACCTGGCACATAGTAACCACTATATAAATGTTACTCTCATTATTAATATTAATTATTGATCTTATATTGTTAAATAATATTGCTAAATATTACCCTGATACAGCAATACTACTAATATTATTGATAATTAATATTCATAATCACCCCCGTCACAGCTCTGTGAATTAGCCATTGTGGACACAGAACCTTAATAGGTGGTCTTGGGGGAGGTGAGGTTGCTATGACTAACAAACAAGACAAAACATCATCTGGTGACCAGCTTTCTGCCAATGAGCCTTTCTAGACTTAGCTAGGCTTGGCCCCTGATGACAGGCATACCGGACCCAGCACATAGTGACTGCTAAATAAATATTTGTTGACTGCCTGGGCCCCATGTTCCTATCCTCTCAAGCTTCATACTGTAGACCCTGCCAAAGGTTGTACTGGCCTATCTGGTGAGAAGGCAGGGTCACTGCAGTACCACAGTGGGGGATCAGAGTAGACTTTCATTGAAGGAACATTGACAATGGAAGAGGTAACCAAGGTCACAAAGCTAATAAGTGTCTGAGGCCATATTTGAACTCAAGAACATGAATCTTCCTGAGCTCTCCACACCTGGCATTCTATCCGCTGTGGCAGCGAGCTGCTCATCCTGGCCATAGGCAGGTAGACATAAAAACCTAATTCAAATCCTGTACTTTGCACTTAGTACCTGTGTGACCTTAAGCAGGCACTTCAGGTCATCACGCCTCAGTTTCTTTATCTTTAAAACAGAAGGAAAGGGAGTTGGATCACTGAGGTCCCTGCCACTTCTAAGTCAATGAGATGATCCAATGGCAGTAGCCGTGTAGCTCACCATCAAGTCAAATTGCTTACCGCACTCTATCTAAACTGGTCCCTAGAGACTCTCCTCTTGCTATGGACTTATGCCCTAGGTCCCTATTGACCGAATTCTAGCTTTGTCTCACATTCTCCAGTAACTAGTTATCATACTCATTTTTTCTGGATATATAAATGACTTTATGCACATATACACACATATACACACATACATACCTGTTTATATACATGTATGTAAGTAGGTACGTATGTATGTGTATAAATGACCAGCTATATAAATAAACTGTTCTTGCAATCGTTCTTGTCAGCAGCATCATTATGATCCTGAACAATTAGGTAATCATAATTCATTTTAGTGGGGCCATTAATATCATTCCCCCATCCCCATTCAGTAAACTCCAGTGGCTTCCCTATTACCTCCAGAATTAAATATAAAATCTTCTTTTTGGTGTTCAAAGCGCTTCACACCCTGGCTCCTTCTAGCTTTCCATTCTTCTTACATCTAACTCATCCTCAGATACTCTACAGACCAGTGACACTGTATTTGTCCTTCTCACTCTGTGAATTTTCACTTGCTGTCCCTTATGCCTTCAGTTTTTTCCTCTTCAACTCCACTTCCTGACTTCTGCAGATTCCTTCAAGTTCCCACAAAAATCCCACATTCTGCAAGAAAGTCTTCCCCTTAATTCTAGTGCCTTCACTCTATTGATTATCTCTCATAATCCTGTATATTTTGTTGATAGTTATTTGGTTATTGTCTCCCTTGTTAGATTGTGAGTCCTTGAGAGCAGGGACTGTATTTTGCCCTTCTTTGTATCTCCAGCACTTAGCATGTGCCTGGCACATAGTAGTTTCTTAATAAAATCTCACTGACATACAAAAAATGGTGTTCAAGAGGAAAACTATAACCATGTATCCACAGGCATATTTTTTTCATGTCGACAAAATCTTTATGAAAATGATCTATGCATGGGTAAGGGAAGGGGGAATGTATATATACAGGAATAAATGTGATACAAAAACAAAAGGCATCAATTTTTTTAAATACACACACAATGAAGGCATTATTGATGAAAAATCTGAGAAGGAAGACTGACTCATGCAAACAATTTTCTACAGCAAATCCCATCTTTACAGACACATAGTTAACTGAAAGACATGAAGACTATCATATTCTACTGTGCTTTTTGGTTGATTAGAAAAAAAGTGGAGCAAAACACACCTTTAAAAGCTTTCCTATAACAAGGTGTCTCTTGAAAATGTTAATATATACTAATTTCCTTGGTTGATGCAACCACAGAAATAATTCTATCATAATAATGTTAATTTATTCTACCATTTTGTACCCCATGCTCCATTAATCACTCAGTTTCCCCCTCTTGAACCCGAATCTCCCTTGGACAGGATCTCAGATAGGTACCCTCACCTTCCCTTTGTATTCTCAGCATTTACACATGGTCAATAACTTCCTGGTGACAACTGTCTCCACATAACCTTTGCAGTTCACTTGCCTGTACTTAGCTAGATACCCCATAAGATTGGATTTAGTTAAAACATTGTCATGTGGTGTGTTCACCCCCTTTTGTCCTTTTCCCAGTGGACATAGACCTGCCTTGATCTCACATCTCCCATATGCCTGACTTTTTAGCTTTGCTTCCATGTTTAACCTGGCTTCCCATGACTCTGCAGGTCTCCCTAGACTTCCAGTCTCTTCCATTCCTGGCCATCACCAGTCAGACCTACCTCATCAAGACTCGAACCCTGACACTATATTGTTAATCCTTACTTATCATTTCCACCCCACTTTAAAAAAAAGGGGTGGGGGATATAGTCCAAGTATGACTTTGTGTTAATAAGATCATCACTGGTATGTGTCAAAGTGAAATTGAAATCCAGGTTTCTCCTAAATCCAAATACAATTCTCTTCACTACCAGTTCTCCAGATGTAGACAGCTGTAACCAGGGCAGAATGGTAAGATAGTCAAAGAGAATTTATTGAGAGCATTCTCTATGCCAGGCCTATGCTAAGTGCTGAAGATATAAATACAGATATATAGTCAAAAATTAGTACCTGCCCTCAAGGAGATCACATTCTAATGGGGGAGACAACATATAAATACAGAATAGATATACAGGTAGGAAGGGCTTCCAGAAAGATGGTGGTATCATTGACAGCAATAGGAAGTCTGGAAGACAAGAGAATTTGGGAGAAAAGAAAATGAGTTTTATTCTGAACAAGTTGAATTTTAGATGTCTAGCAAGATGTACAAAAAGCAGTTGGTGAAGTTGAGCTGTAACCCAGGAAAGAGTCTAGGCCAGATATATAGATCTGGGAATCATCCACATAGAGATGATAATTGAACTCATTGTGGTATATAAAAATCACCAAATGAGATTGTATAGAGCAGGGGAAAAAGATGAGGGCTAGGACAAAACCTTACAAGATATCCAGAGCTGTCGATATGACCTGCAGGAAGATCCAGGATCCAACAAAGGAGACTGAGAAGGAACAATCAGACAGGTAGGAGGAGAATCAGGAGAAAACATTATCACAGAAATCCTAATAGGAAAGACTGTGTGTGTGTGTTCATCCTTCGTTGCCAAAGAAGACCATGTCATCAGAGAAATGATGACATGACTTGCACTTGACTTTGTTTTCTTTGAATGAGGGAGGACTGTGCAGGTCACCAGCTTCACTTCTCCTCCAGAGCCATCTGAATCCAGTGACCAGATATTCATCAGGATGACTGGAGATGACCCAGGATGAGGCAATTGGGGTTAAATGATTTGCCCAAGGTCACACAGCTAGTGAGTGTCAAGTGTCTGAGGTGAGATTTGAATTCAGGTCCTCCTGACTCCTGCACTGATGCTCTATCCACTGCACCACCCAGCTGCCCCAATAGGAGAGACTATCCAATAAGAGAAGGTGTTTAACAGTATCAAATGCTAAAAATGAAATGCAAAAATATCAAGAAGAATGTGGATGGAGAAAAAGTCATTAATTCTGGTAAGAGATGCATTTGTAACTTTGGAGAGAGTTGTTTCAGTTAAATGATGAGGGAAGAAACCATATTACAGAGAGTTTTTAGAAGAGAATGAGAGAAAGGAAATTAGAGGCACTTAGTGTAGATGGTTTTTTCAAGGAATTTAGCCAAGAACAGAAAGGACAATAGTTAATGGGGATGATAGGATTAAATGAGAGTTTGTTAAAGATGGAAGGCATATATGGGCATGTTCATAGAAGGCAGAGAAGGAGCCAATAGGGAGAGATGAAAGATTAGAGAAAGAACAGAGATGATAATGGGAGAAATCTGTTGGAGAAGACAGGAGGGAATAGGAATAAAGGTGATATAGAGTGATTAGCTTTGACAAGGAGAAGGACCCCTTCTTCATCTGAGACAGTAGTGGTGGAGGAAAGGGTGGGCAAAGATGTATGACCTATGTGAGACAAAGGGAGAAGAAAGCACTCTCAAGCAAATGACCTAAATTTTTTAGTTTAAGTATAAGGCGAGGTCCTCATCTGAGAATGTGAGGATTGGAGGTGTTGTGGGAGGCTCGAAGAAATAGGAAAACCTTTGGAATAGCCTCTGTGGAGAATGAGAAAAGTGTATCAGTTAGGAAAGAGGAGGACTGCCTTGCTGCGGTGAGTGCCTACTGAGATTATGTGGCATACATCTGTACTGGACCAAGTCAACAAGGCTTCACAATTGTTTCCAGCTCTAGTCAATAGCACATGCAGCCTAAGACTGCATTAGCCTAGCCTTTATGACTGGCATGTCCTACTGTTGATTCATACTGAGTTATTTCTGTTCTCTGAAAGAAAAGTACGGCCTTCCATCAAATCTGCCTTCTCCTCTCCCATCCTGCTTCATTTTAGCTTATTTTATTTTGAAAACTCTTCTTTTGATAGGGAAGACAGGGATGGGTAAAAAACAAAAGGAGAAAGTCAGATGGTAAACAGATGAGGGCATTTCCTAAAATGGCTCTTATAGAATCAGCCTTGCCACCATTCTTCACAATTCTAAATAATAATTAGCATTATTAATAATAGCTGACATTTACATAGCACTTAAAAGCTTGATGCACATTATCTCATTTGAGTCTTACAGAAACCCTGAGAGGTAGGCACTTACATGTATTATCCCCATTTTACAGATGAGGAAACTGAAGCTAAGAGAAGTTAAAGTGTCCATGGTCACACAGCTAGCAAGTATCAGAGGCAGCATTTAAATCCAGGTCTTCAAGACATTTTAAGTGCTCCACTGTGGTCCCTGTTCTGAACTGCCTCTCACTTCATTAGAGTCCAGTCACATTCCTATGTATTCCACAGTGACAAAGGTAGGGAGGAATCAAATCCAGCACCCTATGAGCCCTCTAGGAATTGTCTTTTCTTCTCTAAGGGAAGGGGAAAGAGAACAAACATTTACTGAGCACCAACTATGTGCCAGGCATCATGCTTTAGAAATATTATCTCATTTGAAGTCTCTGTTCTTTTTTCTTTATCCTCTCACTTTTTCTGAAGTACTCCTATACTTACAATTAATAGCAGTTTACCTGTAGCATTTAACTGCTAATAGCTTCAAGGACATTGATTGTTTCTGAAACTAGACAAAACTGGAGACTGAGGATCAGGTTCATAACACATGAACAGACAGACCTAGGTTCTGAGACACTATGTGACTAGCAAACCACTGTCAATCAGTAAATATTTATTAAGCATCTATGTGCAGACACTGTGCTGAAGTACTGGAGATAGAAAAAGATGCAAAAGACAGTCCCTGCCCTCAGTGACCTTACAACCTAACGTACTGAAAGCTTTTGCCAAGCTTGTGGCATTTGGTTGGTAGTCATGGAATCTCAGATGGAAAGGATCGTTAATTTACAGAGCCTCAGTGACCATTTACTCCAACCTTTACTCCCTCAAATAATCCCCTTTACATACCTGACCAGTGGTTATCCAGCCTTTATGTAAAGACCCCCAGGAGAGGGGAACCTGCTGCTTCATGAAGCAACCCTTTCCACTTGGAAGAGCCTAATTGTTAAGATTTTCTTCACATCAAGTCAATATCTCTCTCTTTGAAACTTCCATCTTTGCACCAAATTCTACCCTTTCGGTTCTCAAAAACTACATCTTCTCTCCCACGTGTCATCTCTTGAAATACTTGAACACAGCTATCATTTTCTTCCTGAGTTTTCTCTAACCTTGCTCATTTCCTTCAGCTGAGCCTCATGACAACATGACCTTGAAAGCCCTTCACCTCTCTGGTGGCCCTCTCTCTATATATTTCCAGCTTATCTATGTTCATCTCAAAAGGCTATGTCCAGATCTGACCATGGTATTTCCAGTGTGATCTGGTGAGGACTGAGTTCAGTAGGTCTCTCACTTCCTTATTCTTGAAGTCATGTCTTCCAGTGAAAGGTCAGATTAACCTTTTTGGCTGCTGTTTTATTCCGTTGACCCCTTTGGGGCTTGCAGTCCACTAAAACTCCTAGATCTTTTTTGGGAAACCACTGTCTGACTTTATGTACCCTACTTTGTGAAGTTTTTTTTTTCTTTAACTCAGATGTAAGTCTCTATAGATCATTTTGAGTCCTGACTCTGGCATTCCAGTGTGTTAGCTGCTCTTCCTAGCTTTGTGTCATTTGGACATTTGATAAGCATTCTGTCTATACCTTTCTTTTCTGTTATCTGATGCCTCATTGTGGCCTGGTCATGACCCAAGGCTCTGGAAGGCCATGCTATACAGCATAGTCTGTGACAAGTTCCGCCACCCTTCAAGTACAAGGTTGGACACAATGTATGAGCAGCCTAGGGAAGTGTGGAGAGGCTCATCATCAGAGGCCTGGCCAGCACACAATAACATGTTGGGTTGTTTTTTGTTGTGGTTGGGTTTGGGTTTTTTTTGGCTACAGCAGTTCATTATGTAATTTTAAAAGGTAAAGAGGTGTAGAAACTCATTCTGCATGGAGTTTCCTCTAATGAAAATCACATATCCTTGTCTGAGGTTGCATAGTATAACTTAGCATGTTAGCTAATATAATGAAACATCTGTTTCAAGTTTCAAGTTGTGTATGTTCTCTAAATATAATATGTTCAAGTTTCTAAACATAGTATTTTCTAGATTACAAGTTGCAGAAAAAATGCCAGCCTACTTTGGGAGTTTCTTCTTCTGGAAGTCCCCCTACAAGTGAAATCACAGATCTAGTCCCTAGTGTAGCCTAGCTAAAAGAATACTTGGTTTTGGCTTTATCTTTGTCACTGATTTAATTCAATTCAGTAAGTATTCTTAAAATATCTGCTATGGGCAGGTAGGTGGCACAGTGGATAGAGTTGGGCCCAGATTCTGGAAGACCCAAGGTCAAAACCAAATTCAGATACTTACTAGCTGGGTGAGCACAGCTTATCTGCTTAGCTCAGTTTCCTTATTTTAATAATAGTAGCACCTACTTTCCAGGGTTGTTGTGAGTATCCAATGAGATAACACTTGTAAAGCACAGGATAAAGTAGAGTACACAGTAAGTTGTATGTAAATGTTAGCTATGGTGATGGTGGTGGTGGTGGAGCACTTTGCCAAGTGCTCCAATACTGCAGTGACTCTCTCAGCTCTGGGCATTTTCTCCTCTCTGACTAGTAACCTTTCTGGTTTCCTTTAAGTCCCAACTAAAACCCCACCTTCTACAGGAAGTCTTCCCCAACCCCTCCCCTTTGTTCGAGCTGTTCCTGTGTACAGCTTGCTTTGTATATGTTTGTTTGCATGTTGTCTGTAAGCTTCTTGAGGGCCTGAGCTGTCTTTTGCTTCTTTTTGAATCCTCAGAGCTTAGTACAGTGCCCAGTATATAGTCAATACTTAATAAATGTTTGTTGGTTGATTGAGCCTGTAATCTCATCAGTCTGCGTATTCATTCCAATAATGGAAATCACATGCCTGTCCATCTCATGCAATTTTTAGTCCATGGCCTCCCATAAGTTGAGCCCAGGGGTCCACTCAGTATTCTTGGAGTCTTGCTTGCCTTATGTTGTCATCATAAGAACACAAATGGAACATGTTGACTGCCCATCAGTAAAACCACACAGGGTGTCCAACAAGCTGCAGGGGTAAGTTTTAATAGGTTAGACCATTTCAAACCAATTCCAGCCCATTTCCGATTTTGCTTATCTGTTTCCTTGATGGCATCCTTTTGCCCACTTCTCCGGAATGCCTTGTGAGTAATACAATGCAGCTTTCCCTTCCCCTGCTCCTTGCCCATTCCTCGCCAAAGCCCTTTGGGGAATCTTCAACTTCCATTTAAGGCAGATACCAAGGTGAAAAATGATAAGTAACCTCTGCCCACAAGGAGTGTGCATTCTCCTGGGAGGGATGAGGCACAGCTTTCCAGTTTCCATTCTGATTTGTATATAGCAGAAATATATGTTCAAAGTAAGGGTGGAATGTAGAAGAAGCCTTCATTTGCTCACTGGAAACTCCTCAGAGAAGCTCTGTGACACTATTATCTTAATGCCATGAAGTACATGCAATAACAAATTCAAAGAAGAATTGTTAGGGTTTGGAGCAGAAGTGAAGAGCGAATTGCCTAGTTACTAGGGATGACAGAATTCCATTAACTCTGATGTGACCTCAGGGTAAGGCTAGACCATGTTTACCTAATAAAGTTGGTTTATCATCCCGTTTTCACTTAAAACTGAGTGTGTGCAGTCAGGCCAGGCTAGATTGTGGTAAAGGCAATTTATTTCTGGACTCTAAAGATGAGAACATTTTTGGTTTGTTAGGAAGACAATCACATCATAGAAGTCATCTATGTTGCACAATATTAAATGCATGTCACTTTTGCTTGACAAAAGTAGATAAAATCCATCAGCAGTCTGGAAACTTGATAATATTTGATTTGATTTGATAATATGATTTGATGCTTCAGTCAACAATTCAACATCTTCTTTATGTTCAAGGCACCATCCATCAATCAGAACATGTTTATAGAGATACTTACTCTTGTGTGCCCAGCACTGTGCTTATCAGTAAGGGAAAAAAGTATAAAATAATAGATTCTAACTGCCCTTTGAAAGGCAGCTGCTACAGGTGCAGTGGATAGATCAGTAGGTCTGGAGTCAAGAAAGCCCTTGAAGACTTACTAGCTGGGTAACCTTGGGCAAGTCACTTAACCTCTGTTTGCCTCACTTTCTTTAACTGTAAAATGGCAATAACAACAGCATCTACCTTGCCAAGGTAGTTGTGAGGATGAAATGAAATATTTGTAAAGTGCTTAAGCAAAGTGCCCAATACAGAGCAGGTATTATATAAATGCTAGCTATTATTAATATTAATAACAATGCCTGCCTTGCAGGGTTATTGGATCAACTAAGATAAGATTGGTAAAAAGTGTTTAACACACTGCCTGGTACATAGTAGGTGCTCTATAAATGTTTATTTCCTCTTTTTCCTCTGGGAACTTTTGTTCCATATAAAGAAGGGGGAACCAATAAGGCGAATTCTCTGATTATCATTGGCAATGAAAGACTGGTTGCTGGAAGAGAAATAACTAAGAAACATGGAGGGGTGAGAGACAACTCCATCTTAAAAGTTGTGAAAGAAAAAGAAGAAAGCCTGACATAGTCTGATGCATATCCCAGATTTTGGAGTTCAAATTTCAAAGGGTTCAGAGAAATGCCAGATAGGATCCCATAAATTAAAGCTACAATGGAAGTTGGCCAAGAAGGATAAGAAGTTTTCAAGAATGATCATTCTGAAGTCACATGCAAAAAAAAAATCCCAACATTCTAAGGAGGAAGGAGAAAGGTGGCTGTGCAAACAGGTGGGGTTTTTTGGTCTTGTTTTGAAAGTGTGGAAGATGGCAGCAAGGTCAGGTAACAGATGGTTACAAAAGCATGGCATGGACTCCTAAGAATAGTACTGGGAATGTTTAAACTCAGACTGAGCTGAGCCTGGGGAGGAAAGCTAAGGATAACAAAAATGGTTTTGTTTGTTTAGGGAAATAGGGAGATCCAAAAGGGATAGAATCACTGATTGAGCTGCCTAGGATAGAGGTCTCCAACTGCAGAGAGGAGCTAGTCAGTACTTATTTTGCTTCTCTTTTTTCTACCAAGGAAAATGATCTTTGAATTAGAAAGAACAAAGCACGTTACTAGTAGGGAGTCATTAGAAAGATAAGAGGAAAGAAGAGATAAGTGTCTATGGAAGAAAAACTAAATATTCTGCACTTTTAGGTGAAAAGAGACAATTTATTAATAATAGGTGACATAAGTGCCATAATAGTGGACAAAGTGCCAGACCTAGAGTCAAGGAGACCCAAATTCAAATCCAGCTCAGACAATGGTAGATTTGAGAAGTTGGGGTAGGAAGAGGGGGGAAGGGAAATAGAGGGAGAACACATCAATTAAGAGCTATTTTATATATGTGTGTGTGTATGTACATACATATATGTGTATGTGAATACATACACACACATACCAAGCATTGTGCTAAGTGCTAGAGATGTACATACAAGCATATAGAAGCTAACATTCAAATGAGGGAGGACAATATATAGGGGAGCTGGGGAAAGGCGAGAAAGCAAATGAGGTGAGGAGAAGTCCAGGCATGACTGAGGTAAAATATGGCTGAGGTTCTTACTAAAGTGATGGTCTCAGGGCAGGAGGTATCAATAGGAGGTCAGAGCCTCAGGGTGAAATTTGTTAGGGGAAGGGGGTGATTAGGGAGGTGACTGACGAGGCTCAATTTTCATATCTGTAAAATGGGGTCATAGGTTCACAGGTTTATTGAGATACTATACATATATATATATATATATATATATATAGATGCAGATATAGAGAAATTATAGAAATTATATACGGTTAAATTCTATCTAATTAAATATATAAATTATATATAATTAAATATTACATATATTGTGATGGTCAAATGAGGTTTTATATATTATGCTATCTATATTACATATATTATATCTTATATATAAAAGTTTTATATATCTTAAAGAATTATATAAACATTAGCTACTACATCATCATTGTTAATATTAATAGTAATAATCTATAATTATTAATGCTGAGAAATTCAAACATCAGTTTCCTCTGCTAATTGAAATTCTCCCCTGGCAAAATCTTCTAACATTTTATAGTGTTCATAAGCAAAAAGGAAACTGTATGGAGAGATTAAAACGAAGATACAAGTTTAATTTTAGGGTTTCTTTGATAGACTTAAACAAAACTATAGAAATAACAATAATGTCGTGCCCTTGGAGAAGTAGCTATTTTCCTGGAACATCCAGTTCAGGTTCTGATTAAACAAAAAGCTTCACCTCCCTGACCACTGAAAAAAAGAAACAAAGGGGCAATGCCTCTTTTACCATTCACTTCTCAGGATTCTTCTTTCAGTATGTTATTGTTGAGTAGTTTCAATCATGTCTAGTTCTTCATGACCCCATTTGGGATTTTCTTGGCAAAGATACTGAAGTAGTTTGCCATTTTCTTCTCTAGATCATTTTACAAATGAGGAAACTGAGGCAAACAGGGTAAAGTGACTTGTCACAGGTCACACTGCTTATAAGTGTTTAAGGCCAGATTTGAATTCAGGAAAGTGAATCTTCCTGACTGTAAACCCAGTGTTCTATCCATTATGCCACCTAGTAGCCCCAAAGGTAAGTAAGGAGGTGCTTAATTAGACTAATCAAAAGACACTCCTGCTCCCAAGTTTGGTTACGAGCCTAATCTGTTTTGGGAAGCTGGAATTCCTCCCTGATAGAATCTAGGAACCAGTTTGGACTTTGCTCATTAAAAGATCAAGGCTCTATACCTTGACATCCATTCCATAGTCAAACAGTAAACATTTATTAAGCATTTACTGGTCATCAGGCATCATTACTTGGAATGTGATTAAGTACAGATCAAGCTTAAGGACCAAAAACTTTAAACAAGGACACTGAAATAATATTTTTTTAAAGAGAAACAGGGCCGTATGCTGCTAAAATACTTTGGTTAAGTCACTAAGCCTCTGTAACTAGTACCCCATTGGTGGTGAAGGAATCAGCAGCTGTCGAAATACTGTGGAGAATTGAAGAGGTCCAACAGAATTGGAGAAGAGCAATGCTGTCCCAGTTTTCTAAAAGGGAAGGAGAATGGAGTCTATAGACTATAGACCAGTGAGTTTGACTTCTACTACTGATGATGTTCTAGAACATATTATGAAAGACATTGTTTGGAAGCATCTAGAAAAAGAAGCAGATCAAGATTTCATGAGGAACTGGCAGGTCAAGCCAAACTATCCTCATTTCCTTTATTGATGGGTTACTAGACTTGTAGATTGGGGGAATGTAGGACTTAAGAGTTCACCTAGATTTTAGCCTCACATTTAATAATCTTTCATGTTGTTCTTGTGGAAAAGATGGAGAGATGTGGGCTACATAAGAGTAAAGTTGGATGAGTTATGGACTGGCTGAATTTCTGTGCATTATGAATAATAATAGCTTTATAAATATTAATGATAACAAATATTAACTTTTAGAAATAGATATTTACTCTGGTGGTATAGTTGGTATAAAACATCCTCCTAAAATTCCATGACACAGTCTCCTGCATACATAGTCCAGAGGAAAAAATGAGCTCAAGCTTGGAGCACGTGTGTGTCAAAATGGTAACTCATACTTTCCCAGTTGATGGGAGTTTTTTTCTTCCCTTCATGGGCTATTCATAATTTTCCCCTTAGCCATGATGAAGGGTTTTCTTCAGGGCTCCATTCATCTGCCTTTCTTTAATCACATCTGTTCTTGGCTCCTATATCTGCTGTTTTGGGACACAGCTAGGCTGAGGAAGTTGATGAAAAATCCTGAGGTCCCAAAGAGGGTGGTTAACATAGTCCATCATCTGTCCCCTGGAGTTATGATTTAGTCATTGTATTTGATCTTAAGAGTTTTTAAGTCTTTCAAAGTTTGTCTTTAAATGATGTCATTATTGCATTGTGTAAATTGTTCTGGTTCCGCAAGCTTCACTCTACATCAGTTCAGACAGGTCTTCCCAGGTTTGTCTGAACCCATCCATTTGACATTTTGAATGGAATCATAGTATTCTCATACTACAGTTTGTCCAGTAGTCCCCCAATTGATAGACACCCCCTTAGCTTCCTGTTCTTTGCCACTACAAAGGGATATGTGTACCCAGGTCTTCTGTACAAAGGGATATGTACCCAAATCCAAATCTTGTGCTCTTTCATTTGGATGACTGTCCATTCCCTGCCCCCCATTCTCTGATGCTCTATTATATTTAATCTTTCCTAATCTCATTCTGTCATCCCTGACCTCTCTGAATTTGTTCACTCTATCTCTGGAATGTACTTCTCATTTTAGCCTGTTGAAATCGACCTCCTACTTCCTCTGCTTTGTAGCCTTCCTTGGTTATTTAAAAACCGAGAAGAGATGAGGTTGTAACCTAATAGGACAGTGGTGACTTTTTTTTTCCTTTTTAGTGAGGGCGGAGTTATGAGAGGGAGGTAGAGAGACAGTTTTCCTAGAGTGTTAGAGATGGAAGCTGTGTTATGGATGGTTAAGGATCAAGCTGGTAGAAATTGCCTTTCAGTGGGAGGAAGGTAATCTTTGTTTCATTAATTGGGTATGGAAGAGCACCTAGTTGGCACAGTGGACAGAACTCTGGCCCTGGAGTCAGGAGGACCTGAACTCAAATGTGGCTTCACTGTGTGACCCTGGGCAAGTCATTTAACCCTGACTGCCTTCCTCCCCCACCTCACTCCCAAAAAATGTATATGTGAGAGAGAGACAGAAAGACAATTTTTTACCAAGTTGGAAGGAGGTGAAGGAATAAAACTGAAACATCAGAGTGAGGCTTCTCTCTGGCAGCTCCCTGAAAACACATTTACATAATATTGTTTATAGGACAGGTTAGTCAATTAACATTTATTAAGTGCTTCCTACAGGCATTGGTGCTAAATACTGGAGATAAGCAGAAAGACAAAAAAAAAAATCTGTCCTCAAGAAGCTCATGTTCATTTAGAGAAGACAATTAGTAAATAGATACACCGAAAATATAGAGTAAATAGAAGATAGTTTCAGAAGGACGTTTCCTGGGGGAAGAAAATGGAGTGGGAAAAGAGAATGGGAAAGATCTCCTACAGTAGGTGGTCTTGAAGAAAGCCAGGAAAGCTAAAAGGCAGAGTTAAAGACGAAAAGCATTCTGGGCACAAAATTGGGAGATGAAGTGTCACCTGTGAAAAAGCACAGCAAATAGATTTGGCCAGAGTAATGGGATCATAGAGCACGGAGGAAAATAGAATATAAGAAGACTAGAAAGGGACCAAGACATGAAGGACTTTATAGTTTATCCTGAAGGTAAATGAGAATCTTTGGAATTTACTGAGTGAGTGGAGGGTAGGGATGTTATAGTCAGATCGGTGCTTCAGGAAAATCACTTTGGCATCAGAGTGGAAGGTGGATTGCAGTGGAGAGCGACCTGAGGCAAGGAGATTGACCAGAAGGCTCTTTCAGAGATCCAGGGGCAACGTTATCACTATTGTAATAGTCTAGGAGAAACTTCTAAGAACCTATACTAGGTCCTGACTCCATGCATGGAGAGGAGATAAATAGAATAGATGTGAAGGTAGAGAAAAGATTTGACAGCAGATTGGATCTGTAGGGTATGAATATAAGTGAGTAGTCAAGGATGACGTTAAGGCCATGGGCCTGGGTGACTGGGAAGGTGGTGGTGCCTTTGACGTTACTCACAAAGTTGGTAAGGGAGAGATTTTGGGAGAAGGAGAATGAGTTCTGTTTTGAACCTGTTACATTAGAGGTGTCTACACAACTTCTGGGGTAAGATGTACAGTGGGCAATTGGTAAGGCTGAACTAGGGTTCAGCAGTGAGACCAAGAACAGATAAAGAAATCTGAGGTTCCTTTGCATGCAAACACAATGCTGTACAGAATCTCAGGGGGAAATATGTTATTAGTCACTAAAAGAGTCAGGAAAGGCTTCATAGACTAGATGGCATTTGAACTGGGCATTTATTAAGCACTACTATGTGCTAGATATTATGTGGGACACTGGAAATAACAAAGATGAAAAAAGGATCAGTCCCTATCCTCAAAGAGTTCATTCTACTAGGGATGGGGAAGGAGTACAACATGTACATTGAAAAGTAAATATAAAATGAAAGCAAAGAAATTAATTTCCTGAGCAGCTAGGTGGCTCAGTGGATAGAGCACTGGACCTGGAATCAGGAAAACCTGAGTTCAAATCTGGCCTGAGACACTAGCTGTGTGACCCTGGACAAGTCAGTTAGCCTCTGTCTGACTTAATCCACTGGAAAAGGAAATGGCAAATCACTGCAATATCGTTGCCAGTACTGACATGCTATGGTCCACGAGGTCATAGTCAGACAAGATTGAACAAGAGGAACACTAGAAATGGGCAGAGGCAATCAGGAGGGGCTTTGTCTAGGAGGAGACTTGAGCTGAGCCTTTAAGGAAATAAGGGATTCTGTGCCACCAAAGTAAAGAGGAAAACTCCTGCAGGAAGGGGGGCCATCCTGTGCAAAAAGAGAGGAGAAGGGATGCTGTGTAAAAGAAAGAGTGAATGGGCCAATTTAACTCTAATAAACAGTCCATGAGAGAGTCAGCCTAGAAAGATAGGTTGGAGATAGACAGTGAAGAGTTTTCAATTTCAGACACTGGGGAGTGGAGGTAATATAAGCACCAAAAATATTGATAGAATTCATTTTGAAAACTCCATAGATGGCAGTTAAAGAGGAATATATATTTTATCCTAGGGGTGAAAGGAAGCCACTGATGCTTCTTTAGTCACAGATTAAACACATTTGGATCTGCTCTGTATCTATTTGGCAACTATGGGAAATATAGGGCAGGTAAGGTGGTGCAGTGCCAGGTCTGGAGTCAGGAAGACCTGAGTTCAAATCTAGCCTCAGACACTTATTAGCTGTATAATCCTGGGCAAATCACTTTAACCTATTTGCACTAGTTTCCTCATCTGTAAAATGGCTGGAAAAGGAAAAGCAAGCTATTCCAGTATCTTTGCCAAGAAAACCCCAAGTGGGATCACAAAGAGTTGGACATGACTGGAAAACAACTTAAGAACATCAACCTGGATTAGAGAGGAGAAGAGACTGGAAAGAAGAAGACCAATTAGAAGGCTATTAGAGGGGCAGCTAGGTGGGGCAGCAGATGGAGCATCAGCCCTGCAGTCAGGACAGCTAGGTGGGGCAGTGGATAGAGCATCAGCCCTGCAGTCAGGGCAGTTCGGTGGTGCAGTGGATAAAGTGCTTGGCCTGAAGTCAGGAAGACTGTCTTCCTGAGTTCAAATCTGACCTCCAACGCTTACTAGATATGTGACCCTGGGCAAGTCACTTAACCCTATTTGCCTCAGTTTCCTCATCTATAAGATAATCTGAAGGAAGGAAATGGCAAACCATTGCAGTGTCTTTGCCAAGAAAACCCCAAATGGGGTCCAAAGAATCAGACACAACTGAACAACAACTTTACCTTACCCAAGAGAATGTAGTAAATACCAAAAGTATAACAAGAGTTCTTACTAGAAAATCATCCTGTGAAATTGGACCCAAGGACTGTATTAAAACAAATCGCTAAAGAATGAGAAAGGATTTGCTAACAATGAGTTATGGGATAGATTACTTAAGAAGGTTGAGTAAATTTGTAAGGAACTGTATCTGGCAAACTCTACTGAGATCGTTCTATCCACTTCAGTGAAAAGAGTATGATTTCTGCCTATATTATTTATGACTTGTCCATACTGGCTCAGAATTGCCCCCCAAAGTGATTGGAATAAAGCAATGATGAAGGAAAAGTCAGCAATCAGTGTCTTTTAAAATAAATCCTAAAGCCCATTGAACATAAATGGTGTTCAGAGAGTTCTTCAAAACGTCAGTATCAGTGACCAGCTATTAATGATGTCTTTATTTGTATAATTTATCCCATTCCCATGGCTCATATTTTCATTTTAAAGCAAGGGGGAAGAGGGAACTGTACTTGAATCTGGATGTTGTATCCACCAATGTTTATTAATCTTTAGTTTCTTAAAAAAGAGTTATTCGACCAGAGTGGCAAAGTTCATTGAAATCTTGGGTGGTGCAATGGATAGAGCACCAGACCAGAGTGAGGAAGATTCATCTTCCTAAGTACAAATCAGGCCTCAGACACTTAGACCACAACTCCCTTCCTTTAACAATTCCTTTTCCTCTAGAATAAGAAGATTGTTTTAAGTGAGATTTGGGGTATATTTATGGAAAAGATAGAGAAGGTGAGGTGGGAAGGTGAGAAGGTAGAATTTTGCTGACTGATACAAATAAAATATAAAATAAAATAAAGTAAGAAAGAAAATAAACCCCAAGGAAGCTTGAGTTTTCTAGGGCAAGAGTTTAAAGCATAGGGACTATAGATCTATTTTTTAAAAATATATTTTGATAATTGTATTTCAAGATAATTGGTTTCCTTTGATTAAAAAAAAGGAGAGAAATAAAATGTGAAAGACAGTGTTTACATTTTGGATAGGCTTCCTTTCAAGTTTTAGATTTCTTGTTTTGGACCTTTTATCCCTGGGAAAGAAGAAGCAGATAGCAGCCATGGGGCTTGGCTCACCTAGTGCCGTAGTAGGACTGTATCCTGAGCCATTGGGTGGCATGTAAACCACAAGGAAGAAAATGGGGAACGGGAGGGCAGTAGTTGAATGATTAGAGAAATCAGTGTTGATTAGCTGTCTTCAGTTGAAACCCTGGCCAGTGGTAAGTAGTTTGCTACTGCTTTCATTTAACCTTTTGTGGTCCTTGTTGAGGACAAAGGGAGGCCTGGTTTAGCAGAGCCTCCCAGGAGAGCAGAGGAGGAAGAGGAGAGGATACAATTAGGTGTGCAGAGAGGGCAACCCCACGAAACTAACCCTCCCCTCCATTTTCTTCTACAAAAAAACAATAAGGAATGATGGAAGGAGATTTTTAGTGGGCGTTTTTTTCTTCATCAAAAAAACTGATTCAAAGCAAAATTATTTCATGCTGAATCCAGTGTGTGTGTGTGTGTGTGTGTGTGTGTGTGTGTGTGTTCATCCTTCATTGCCAAAGAAGACCATGCCATCAGGGAAATATGACATGACTTGCACTTGACATTGTTTTTTGAGTAAGGGAGGGCTGTGCAGATCACTAGCCTCACTTCTCCAGAGCCATCTGAATCCAGTGACCTGATATTCCTCAGGATGACTGGAGATGACCCAGGATGAGGCAGTTGGGGTTAAGTGACTCACCCAAGGTCACGGAGCCAGTGAGTGTCAAGTGTCTGAGGTGAGATTTGAACTCAGGTCCTCCTGACTCCTGCACCGGTGCTCTATCCACTGCACCACCTAGCTGCCCACTGAATCCAAGTGCAGCTTGACAAATGCTTTTATCATAAATCCCTGTGTCATTTCAGCCCTTATTTGAATATTTCTAAAGATTTGTATTGCATGGTTTTATATCATGCTTATGGATCATTAAATGATGTGGTGTAGGAGATACAGCAAGAGAATCTGGAGACCATCTAGTTCAACACACACACCCCTCCACCTCTGTTTTTACAGGCAAAGAACCGGGAGTCTGAGGGAAGTTTAATGACTTGCCCAAGGTCACAAAGCTAAGTGGCAGTGGCAGGATTTGAACCACGGTCATAAGAGGTATTTAGTCTGGAATAGAGAAGATTTGGGGCAGGGAATGAAGGAGGAGGTAGCTATCTTCAAATATTTGAAAGGCTGTCATATAGAAGAGATATAGGGCTTGTTCTGTTCCCCTAGACCGAAACTAAGAACGAGTCAAACTTAGACTTGGTACAAGGAAAAAACAATGAGAACCATCCGTAAGTGGAATAATAGCCAGCATTTATGTAGCACTTCGCAGCTTGTAAGATTTTGCATATATCACATTTGATACTCACAACAACCCTAGGAGGTAGGAGCTATTGTTATCCCCATTTTACAGATGAAGAAACTGAGGCAGACAAAGTAACTTGTCCAGAGTCACATACCTTATTACGTGTCTGAGGCCGAATTTGAATTCAGGTCTTCCTGACCCCAGGCCCAGCACTCTATCGGCTATGTCAGCTAGTTGCCTTAAGGAAGGATGGAAGGAAAGGGGAAGGGAGGAAGGAAATAAACATTTATTTCCTACTCTGCGCCAGGCATTGTTTGAAGCACTTGACAAATATTATCTCATTTGGTCCTCACAGCCACCCTGGGAGGTAAATGCTGTTATGATTGCCATTTTACAGATGAGAAAACTGAAGTCACTTAACATCTGTCCATCTCAGTTTCCTCAGCTACATAACAGAGATCATAATAGTCCCTCTGATCTGAGGTCTTTTTTAACTGAGATTCTATAAGAATTACAGATAGATGTGACCTGACAGTGTTGAGCCATGAGCCAACAACAGCCCCATCTGACACTTTGAAGCCCCCTGGGAAGACTCAGAATGAAGTTATTCAGGTAATAAGCACTGCATGTTAAGGAGCACACCCACCCACCTTCAGAGTAGTAGAACAAATCCAGGAGGAAGACAAAGAAGGAACCTTTTGCTTGTCATTTTATTTAATTGGATTTGTCTGGGAAGCAGAGAATTGAGCTTCACTTGCTTCTAAAATGGAAATCAATGACCCCACTCATTCAATCCAGGCAGTCTGAGATAGGAAGCATTTGGATGCACCTTTTTTTGGCTCTTTAACTGAGTAAGAGAACTTGAAGGGAAATACAGAAGAAAATCCAGTACAACCTCCCATTGTATGCA
Organism: Potorous gilbertii; assembly: GCA_028658325.1. Taxonomy (NCBI): domain Eukaryota; kingdom Metazoa; phylum Chordata; class Mammalia; order Diprotodontia; family Potoroidae; genus Potorous; species Potorous gilbertii. The sequence continues at coordinate 388,815,343 of CM053770.1, read as the reverse complement.
TGTATCAGCAGAAATCAGTAAGCAATTATTAAGCACTATTTGCCTACTATACACCTACTATAATGCTAACTGCTGGGACTATAAACAAAACAGTGCCCTCTAGAAATTACATTCTATCAAGACTGACAGCATATACATACTTGAGTATATGTGAAATATAATATACATGTAATCTTCATAACCATCTGTGTATATGTATATATACATGTACATATACATACGCATGCGTATATATGTAAACTTAAGTACAGGTGAGATATAACATAAATTTAACCTTCGTAACTGAAACAAGCATAGGTGCACAGATAATTATACATAAACATATATATCAAATCTATATGCGTATGTATGTATGCACATATCAGTACATATAAATAAAGTATATGTAACCTGTGTGTACACATGCATATATATAAAACATATTTAACTTTTTAAAATCATATATACACATGTATATGTGGTTATAATAGGTCATATGTATATTTTATTTGTAACAAACGGTTACATATGTGTGTATATGTGTAGTACATGCAAACATTATACATGCGAGATATATGTAAACTTTTGTATCCAGATGTATGTTTATATATATGTATGCATACATATTTATATGTGTGCAAACATTGGTAAAAACATGATATATATATATATATATATATATATATATACATATGTAACCTCTTATAACCAGATGTTTGTATATGTATGTATATATACACACATACATATGGATCGGCTAAGTTGTCCAGTTGATAGAGCACTGGACCTGGAGTTAAGAGTAGACCTGAGTTCAAATATAGCCTTAGACACTCACTAGCTGGGCAAGTCACTGAACCTCTGCCTCAGTTTTCCCATTTCTAAAATTTGATTAATAAGGGACAGTTAAGTGGATAGAGCACAAACCCTGGAATCAAGAGGACCTGAGTTCAAATTTAGCCTCAGATACTTTTTGGCTCTGTGACTTTGGACAAATCACTTAACCCTGATTGCCTCCCCAAAAGAAAAAAATGGGGAGAATAGCACCTCCTTCCCCGAATTGCTTTGAGGATAGAACAAGACTGTAATTGTAAAGCACTTTATCATAGCACCAGGCACATAATATAAATGTCAGTTGTAGTTGTTATGCTTGTATATACATTAGGTGGCACATGGGATGGAGTGCTGGCTTGGGGCCAGAAGAGACAGCAGTACCACTGAGTCCAGGAAGGGAAGTCATGTAAGATAGATATCTGGAAAGCTGAGTTTAGAAGAAAGAAACACTGAAATAATGAAATGGCCATTTTCAGAGCATGGCCAAGCCTGGTTACAAGGAACCACGCATCTCTTAAGAAAAAAGATGTGAATAATCATGCCTGAGAAAAACGACCAAAATAACAATGCACATAAAGCTGAAGAAATAGCACAGGACTGATTTCCTTCTGCTGGTGTTTTACTATAAGACTTTGCATGGTGAAATAATAGGATTATTATTTTTTATTTCACTTCACACTTAGAGATGCTGAGGAAAACTCTGCTGTAAGATAAGAGCATTGTGGATTTGCTAAGGATTCTATTGATTGTCAGCAAAAATCGAATTGCTGTAATTTATCATAGCTCCAATTACTAATTACTATACTCCAGAAACTGTAACTGGTGATTTTATAGTTTCCATGTTATGGCTTTGTGAGATATGCGAATAAACTATTATTTTGGTAGGTTTTTTCTATCCTTGCCTTATAGCTCCCACATACTTTAAACTTATGTGAACATGTTCACACACATGTTCACATAAGCTGCCTTATGGTTTTTAGGTCATTTGCACAATGAAATGTATCTAAGCATTTTTTTCTAATTAATATATGTGAGTGACAGAGACAGGGAGAGAAAAAAAAGGCTACACAAAGTCTAGCACCAAGGGCTGGGTACCTTTGGGTGGCCTGAGAGATTAACTAGCCCAAGTTAGAAATGGAACAGGTCCAGGTTCTCAAGATGATCAGAGTGAGATGTGTAACTGAGAGAAGGAGAGAGAGATTGAAAGAAAGAAGGGGGTGGGTGGGGTGGAGTGTGCTTGTTGGCTCAGTTTTAAGCTTGTGTAAATCTTTCTGGCAAATTAGAGTTGTGTGACCTCCACCCTTCCTCTTTGGGAGGAGGCAAGATTTTCTAAGACTGGGGGTGGGAGATGAGTCAAGGGTGTGATGTTCCTTAACAGACCCTGCCAGAAGTTTACTCTATGAACTTTGAGGCCATAAGGACTACATTCTTATCTTTCCTAGGAAGATCATGACCTACTTTATTCTTATTTTTTTTTAACTCTTTGGTTCAGGATTTGAAAACTGATTTGGGCTGGGGTTAGAGGAAGAAAGGACACCACAGCATTAAAGAATGTTAAGAAGCAACCCAGGCCAATGGAGGGATTCCTCATTGCCCCTTTTAGGATCCTGGGGTGGGGAGGAGAATCACTTAGTCATTTATTAAAGCATTATCTGTGTAGCAGTGCCACAATTCCTCTCTTCAAGGAACTTACATTCTAAATGAAGAAAGGGACAGAAAGAAAATCTCTTCTTCTGGTTAATGGGGAAAGCCTGAGCAACGTATGGGCACATTTGGACACAGCCATGTGCCAGATTGTCCCGTACCAGGAGAGGCCATTCATAGACATTCTGTATATTCTATAAGGCTTCATGACTTAATACTATGTGTTATAGAAATCCAGTACTGATTAAAATAGAATTGAAGTACTCAAAGGGGCTTTCCAGAGGCAAGGTCTGGAGAGGATAAGGGGCATGCCAGAGGCCACACATTCTATTAACCATCTATTAAAGCAGTTAATCATCTAAGACACACTAATTGCCTACTATGTGCAAGGCACTGTGCTAAGTGATGGGGATACCAAGAAAGGCAAAAATACCAAAAGACAGTCCCTGCTCTCAAGGACCATTACAGTCTAATGGGGAAGATAATGTGCAAACGTTAGGGAAGGAAGGAAGGGAGGGAGGGGGAAGGAAGAGAAAGAATTGAGGATAGTAGATTGAGGAAGCTGAGGAAAGGCTTAAGGTGGGGCTTTTGGTTGATAAGAAGGCAGGAGGTAGAGATGAGGAGGGCAGTAGTTCTGGGCCTAGAGGATGGCCAAGGACACTGTACAGTCAGAGATGGAATGATATGTTCTAGGAAGACTGAGGAGGCCATTGTCATTGGATCATAGAGTGCTTCAGGAGGTATGTAAGGTACAAGAAGACTGGAAAAAGTAGTAAGAGGTCAAATTATGGAAGGTTTTATAAGCCAAACAGAGGAATTTACATTTGATCCAGGAGATGACTGAAGAGGGAGTGATATGGTAGAATCTGCACTTTAGGAAGAGCAATCTGACAACCACATAGAGGATGGAATGGAGTGAAGAGAGACTTGTGGCAGAGCTGGTCCATGTGGATGTTTCTTGATTCTACCACAGTCTTCTTTTCACAAGACTTTGCTTCTTCTGACCTGAGACATGTAGCTGTTCCCCTTCCCCTCCCTCTGTCCCTTAGAAGAGTGCATCTTGTGTGATCTTGGTGTCACTTCAACCACAAATAACCACAATGTCCTTGCTTTAGGTGCAAAGTTCCCTATCAAGTGGACAGCTCCAGAAGCAGCCCTATATGGAAGGTTCACTATCAAATCTGACGTGTGGTCCTTCGGAATCTTACTCACAGAGCTGGTAACCAAAGGGAGAGTTCCCTATCCAGGTAAGAAGTCCAGGAAGGAGAACTGCTTGAGATTTGGGTGCCCCAGTTATACCATTTGGAGAGTCATTCATTCATTTCCCCAGCACGGGGCCTGGCAAATAGCCTGTACTTTTTAAGCATTTGTAGGACTGAACTGTATTTAATGAATCCCACAAAGGTTTTTTTTTTTTTAAACTCCAACCAAAATTGCAAAAACAACTCAAGTTCCCACAGTACATTCTGAACATGACAACTGGTGAGAAGGTAGTGTAAATATGAAGAATAGAGAATGGACCTGCTAATGCATTGATAGAGAGATATCCAGGTTGAGGAAACTTCTTTCATTATTATGATATATAATATAATATCCATTCTCAAAGAGGGCCAGGGACATCACTGGTGTGGTGTCTTGACTTGCATGGGGATTGGATTTAACAGAGCAGAGTTGCACAAAGTCATCAGCCTCATTCTCCTCCAGAATCATCAGAGTTCAGTAGCAAAACAAAAATTGAGACAACTGGCAATGTCCCCCCACCCCGCTTTATTAATGCAATCTGGCACTATCTCTGCAATTTCTGCCTTTTGCCTTAAAGCAGCGGTGACAAATTCAAGTAGAAATTGATTCCTTCTGCAGCATATTGACTTAGAAAATGACAAATTAACATTATCTATGATGCATTGTATGTTTGTATATTTTAACCTGATTTATGCTATACTCTGGAGTTTTACGGGATTTGTAGTCATTCAGTTTTGACACATCTGGCTTAAAACACAGAGAGATTATGTGACTTGCCAGCAAATATGTGTGGAACTTCAACCTAGGTCTCTAGCTCCAAGATCAGCTCTCTAACCCACTGCTCCAGACTGCCTTCATGTATAATATTTCCACTTTATAGATGCTGAAACTAATGTTCAGATGAAGTACCTGTAGTTTATATGTAGCCAGCAAGTATTGGCTGTGTGACTTTGGCAAGTCACTCCCTCCCTGTGTACCTCATTTTTCCCATCTGTAAAATAAGGGAGTTATAGACTCGTAAGATTCCAGTTCTTATAGTCCATTCTTTGGCAATAACTTTATACTTATCCTTGCATTAAGTAAGCTTGGTCACTAGGACTCAAGATCAAGAATTAAGGGACAAAGAGCATTTGGCAGAAAAAGGGGGTGCCTGAAATATGGACATGGGAAGCCTTGAGCAACTAAAGATGACACAGAAGGGGAAAGACAAGGTTTATGTTTAATATTAGGATAGTAGGGAGTTCCTGGGTCCTAAGAACAAGAGATGCAAGCAGGAGTAACATAACTTCTGAGATCCTAGTAGCTATAAGACCTGGGTTGGAATCCTAGCCTCCTGCTTATCCTATAGTACACAGTGTGTCTGAGGCAGCTAAGTCGCAGTTCAGTGGATAGAATGCTGGGTCTGGAGTCAGGGAGACCTAAGTTCAAATCTAGCCTCAGATGCTTGCTAGCTGAGTAAGCAAGTCACGTGACCACTATTTGTCTCAATTTCCTCAGCTGTAAAATGATCTGGAGAAGGAAATGGCAAGTCACTCCAGAATTTTTGCCAGGAAATCCCCCAAAAGGGGTCACAAAGAGTCGACAACTAAACAACAAACAGTGTGGCTCTGCTGGGGCACGATTGTGAAGGAATGGGAAAGTTAATTAAGTTCATTTCCAGCTCTAAATTTTCAGTGCTTTGAGGCTTTTATGCCTAAACACTATGAGAGAGATAAAGGTGAGAAAGTATAATAGTCTTTACCCAGAAGGAGCTGAAAGGATGATTGGGGAGATTACAGGCTTATTCATAATTATCACAAAATACAAATAAAGTGGGGTAAAGAGAGTCACAAAGTAGGGTGAGGGTCCTGAGAAACTTCAGATACCGCAGTTGGCCCCTTGTAGCTTCACCTTGAGGCTTTATCTTGGAAAACAGGAGGGACATGGAAGCATCTTTGGTCAAAGAAATTGGGAACCTGGAGCGTCTGTCTTATGCCAACACAAAGTCATTTTGAAATGTATTTAAAGTTTTCAAACAATTAGCAATTGTTCTGGGCACATAAGGCTCCACCCCTCTCAGAATTCATGAAATCCCTTTCTCCTCAGAAAGAAAGGAAAGATAGAAGTCCCAAAGTCAGAATATCACAGACAGTCCGCTTGACAGATCAGGTTGGCAGAAGTCTTTGGAAAGGAGGGGTTAAAAGCTTCCATTTGCTTGGTGATTAAACTCTACCCATTAGACCCACAGACTGAACCTCTTCTCTGCAGGATACAGCTCCAGATGGCCAGAGCAAAGAGTAGAGAGGCTACTCATTAGCATAGTGAAAGAAAGGGTTCACTGCTTACTATTGAATACCCTAAATATTCTGGGCATAAGTATTTATTGACTGGTGTAAAATGAAATGAATACAGAAAAAAAAATTTTTTTTCAAGCATTCTAGAGACCGAGATTTTTTTCCCCTAATTATCAGATTCATGCGTCAAGACAATGGCATTCTAAAGATTTTTTGGTGCTTTCATTTGTTCATTTAGATACCATCTCTCGTCCTCCCTGCAGTGGTTGTTATCCTATAGTGGCTGTTCTGTGTACGGTGTAGTGAAGACCTGCCTTCTGAAATGTTAAGGAAATGTCTTCCATTTACTGATGATTGAAGACAGAAAGGCGGTCTCTACCCCATAAGCTCAGCATGCACACGCATGCCTAAGGAATGAGCTAAAAAATCAGTGATATGAATGATAGCCAAGATTAATGAGTGACTGAGGCTTCCTGCAAATACCCAGGGTTTTGTGTTGGTTTGGTTTTTTTTTTTTTTTTGGTAATCTCTTTGCAGTCGGGGGAGCCAGCAAGGGCGGATTAATTTGTAATCTCTTTGTTCAGGGGTTTTTTTTTTTTTTTAAACGAACATTTTTGGTGATTTCCAGAGGACACAGAGAAGGAATTACACACAAATAGCATCCCCTTTTCTCCATGTTATATATCATCTCAGCTGCTGGAAGTGCCAAGAAGCCGTGTAGGCAGAATTGACAAATTCCCCATCTCTGAAGTGCTGGCAGAGGGCATTTTAGCAATCCGGATGTAAGTCAGCTTTATTGATGCTGCTGCCACCACTGTAGCTCCCAACACACACATATGTGTGTGCATGTTCTAGGAATGGTCGAGCAGAACGGAAAAGGGGCTGCTGTGGTAGAAGCAAGCAGAACACACCACGGAAGTTTAAAATTGCTTCTCAGGAAGACAACGTATCGGTGTCAGCTTTCTACATTATGAGGATCGGAAGTCATTCCTCCTCCCCATCCCCCCTTTTTTTATTGCAGAGATTTCACTCTAAGTCCTTCGTGAGATGCTCAAGCTTATAAGTCGTTGAAAGTGCTCGGTGCCATCTGAGAAAAAAAAAAGCATTATTTTGAATTTCTGCTGATCCTAACTGCCCCAAGAAACTTAAATTTAGGTGAAGAAGAGAAGTGAGAAAAAGAGAGGCAAGGTACACAAATTTTGAAGTCAAGGCTTTTTGATCTAGTGCAGCTTAATACTGAAGAAAATGGCCTCATTTTAGCCCCTCGGGATTGGATTCCTGAATAGAATTAATTTTGAAAAGGGCCTTAAGTCAGAAGGAAAAGATAATTTTATAAATGAATGTTCACAGGTTTGTCAAGTGTTTCAGCTAGCCTTGGTGAAAATAAAGGGGGTGGGAATCAGAGAAAGGATGAGAGAGGCTCTGAGCACATGGCCTGGCCAGAGTGGAGGCTGGGACTGACAGCATGGTGAAAAGATACTGGGAAGCGGGAGGCTATCCATATTACATGAGAATACTGAGATTATTGATGAGTAATTGGAATCTGATGTGGCAAGGGAAGAAAGGTTTGAAATGATATAAAGAGAAGAGAGACAAGAGAACAGAACTTAGAATGACAGTGAGGGGCTGACAGTGGCTGGAGCAGGGGTCTGGAGAAAGACCTGAGTTCAAATCCTACCCTAGACATTTACTGGGTTGTGACCCTGATCAAGTCACTTGTTTTCTCTCTGTCTCAGTTTCTACATGAAAATGGGAATGATAGTAATTACAACAGCAGCTGCCTCCCAGGGTTCTTATGAGGATCAAATGAGAAAACATATGGAAAGCCCTTGGCACACTTGGTGCCGTAGTTAGCTAGCTATAAATCCTAGATATTATTAGCTTATGAAGGACTGCAATAATAGAAATGAAAGCAACACGAAAAGGCACCTAAACAGATATTAAGGACAATGGCCCATATTGGTTACAGAGGATAGATGAATGGACCCCAGTTTCCCAGTCGGTCAAATAAGTGGATTGTTGGGTGAATGCCATTCCAGCCCCAAGCTTGTCAATTCCTCTGTCCTCTCAGTACAGAGGTTGGAGGACTACAAAAGCTGTATATGCTGGCACACCGGTAGCTGTGTTAATATCTTTTCCTTAGTCATTTTAATTTGTGAAAGGGAAGATTCTGTGAGAGCAAGGGGGTACCTGGAAATATCTCCTGTGTAAAATTTTAAAAGCATCAATAACATTTTTAAAAATTAAGGCTGAAAGTAATAGGTAAAGAATCATACAATACTAGAAAAATACTGTTTATTCCTTAGATCTGCAATACTTGGATAAGTATAACTCCAAAGACAGTCAGTTGTTTATTTTCAGAAACCTCGCTGTCACTTTGTCTCAGGCATATCCTCAGCTTGCTGCACACTAGGGTCCAAGAGCCTTTCCTTACTAGCCCAAGCTGGGGTCAGCAAACTGAGGCCCAGGGGCCAAATGTGACTCACTGCCTGTTCTTGTAAAATGTGAGAGCTAAAGATGGTTTTTACATTTTTATTTAAAGTAAAAAATTTTACTTGTGAAGTTTGCTGACCCCCGATCTAAAGAAAAACCATTTTATTCCTGCAGATTCTCATTTGTAAGCAAAACAGACAAAAACAGGTTTTCTGAGGTTGAGGCATCCATATGTTAGGAACATATGTAAATAGATGTACCTGTGAATTGGAGGTTATGTTTGTGAAAGGCTTTTTAAAATTAGGCCATAACCTTGAAAACAATTCCATTTGCTTTTTTCATCATCCTATATTTATCATAGTCCCAGGAGTGATAGGCATATATATTGGCAGTAATTTGGGGGAGGGGGAGGGATTGAGGAGAGTTGTTTTTCCAGTTCAGTGATACAATTTACCTTTCCTTAAAACTATGGTATTAGAAATTAACCCTTTCGTAAACTTGAGCACTATGTCCTAGGCAAAGCACTATGATGAGGACCCTAAGCTGTGATGGTTAGCCTCAGATTCCAGAATCAAGGATTGTAATTTTGAGGGTGATCTGGCAAAAGGGCACTGGCCCCTTTAATGGCTATCATATCCATTCGAATACAGGGTGTTCCAAAAGCCTTAGGGCAGTTTGAAGCTGCTAAAACTTAAATATGGATTCACCCATTAGTTTTAACCTTGTAAAGCTTAAAACTGTACTGTCTCCAGTCTCCTAAAAATCTGGCAGCCTTCCCATGTTCCTGGTTTTCTCTAGAGGTCAATCCTTGTTTTTTAAGTAGAAGATTTGCTCCCAGGGTTATGGTGAGCATCAAATAAGATGATGGGACCATGGATTTAGAGATCTTGTCTATAAAATGTTTTGTAAGCACAAAATGCTATATAATGCTTTGGGGGGGAGAAGGGAGGAGGAGAGAGGAGTACTGGATTTTTGACTTCCTTGGTGCAGGGAACTCCCATTGAGGAAACTGCCTCTTTTAACTTAGCACTTACTCTGCAATTTATAGGTTTAGATCAGAGTTCTTAATCTGGGGTCCACAGACTTGATAGATGTCATGGGGTCATGGTCTTGGGAGAGGGGAAAACAATTACATCTTTTTCCCCCACTAATCCCTAATTGAAATTCTCCATTTCCTTCAAGACAATCATTTTTTTTTCTGAGAAGGAGTCTTTACACTTTACCGGACCTCCAAAAGGATTCGTAACACATTTTTTAAAAAATAGAGTAGAAAGACCTGAACTAGAGTTGTCAGGGCATGAGAAGTGACTTACTCACGGTCACCCAAAAATTACGTATGGGAGGCAAGATTTAAACCTAGGTCTTCTTGCCTCTGAGGCCCTACCCCACACTGCCTCTCCCTAGATACATACATGTCGATCGGCACTGTTGTTGTACCATTGTACATGACACCACCCACTCTGGGAAACTGGATGCCCTCTCTCCATCCCTCTGTTCTTTTACGCTAACATATGACACACATCTTCCAGCTCGTCTCATCATCTCTGGGCCATAGGAGCAGATTGGTTTATGGACATAAAGAGATTAGGGATCTCTAGCCAAGAGAATGAGCAGCCAGAAAATGACCTGTAACCTTCACAAGCCACAAATGCCTCTTTCTTCATCATTGGCTTCTGATGAGGAGAAATCAAGTGAGATTTTCTTGCACCTGCTCTGCACACTGTGTGCTCTCTCCCAGTTGGATAGCCTATCCAAAATGCCCCAAGGATCTGCCCCTAAGACATCCCTTGATAACCTTGATAAGTGGTTATCTGCAGTAATGTGCAGGTGAGTGGAAGAGAGTGAGTGTTGGTGGAAGGTCAGAGGGTGAATGGGAAGCCAATAACCAAGGGCCTCCCACTGCAGAACCTTCTTCCACTCTTTTCCCCACCTTCCATTTCTCCCCCCTTCCTCCCCCACTGTTCTGTGACCTGCTATTTATCCTCCACTGTGAGCTACTGGGGATTTCTATAAAAATCACCCTCAACCCTCAGCCCTTCCCTTGCTGCTGTCTGGTGGGAAGAAGCTCTTTGGAACAACATTCCTGTCCTCTTCTCTAAGAGCCTTGCCATTTGACGACCATAACGTGTGCATTTGATGGCAGTCTTATCTGCATTTATTAGTCTGGCATTTTTGTTTTTGTTTTAAGCAGCTGCACTTGAGGTATTTGGTAAAATGAGGAGAAGCCAAGCTAGCAATTAGCATGCTTTGTTCAAATCACTTCTTTGTTTCCAGTTTGGCTCTCTCTTCAGAACCTCCCTGCCCTTAATTTTTGCTTTGATCCTGTACCAAACCCTAACACGAAGCCTCTTAGTGACTGCACTACTCTGACTGTGCATCTGATAGAATACAGACTGCCTGGCTAGCTAAGCAAGCATGCACACTTATCTTGCCTTGTCTTTCTCCTGATAGAGAAATAAACCCAATGGAGCTTTTTGGCAGGTTTGGGACACAGAGTCTCACTGAGCTCCAGTCATACGTACATCTTAGTAGAACTCATACAATAGAAAAAGGGGACAACTTGCAAAAGGTCCAAAACCACTTTTTTTTTCAAGAGTATATTTGAAACCAAAATATCATTCCTGTTACTCAATGATTTGATTATTTACAGAGGGTTTTTGTTTTTTGCTTTTGGTGGTTTGTTTTTTTTTTATAATGGGGATCTTAGAGCCCACAGTCAGATGTAAACCATAAGTAAGTAATAGTTAACGTCTTTCCTTTTCAGAGAGGATCTTTTAGAGTATTGAAGATCATATCAGAGAAACACATCTTTTTAAAAAACAACCTCTAGCATAATTTTCTCCAATAGCCTAAAGCACAGTATAAGGCTAAGAAGTATTGGGGGTTTTTGAGGGGGGAGGGGTAAGGAAAGGAGAGAGGATTTGAGGGATAAGGACTGAAACTATGAATTTCTGTGTATAGAGAGTGCTTGTATCAGTGTAGATTGGCAGCTTTTCTGCAATTTCATAACCTTGAACAGTTACTTACAGCATGAGAGGTTGTGACTTGCCCAACATTACAGCTGTTGCTCATCCTTTACTCTCAAGGAAAACCAAGGTCATCTCAAAGTGGGGGTGTCTTGACTTGAGCATGACATGGATTTAAGTGAGGTAAGCTGTGCAAAGCCATCAGAGCTGAGAGAAGTCAAGTTTCCGTGATGGCTTGAAGTCAGGTCTCCCTGGCTTGGTGGTGGGGTCTATAGTCCCTGTGCTCTACTGCCCCTCCCAGAGAGGTTCTAGAAAGAATGACAAAGGCATAGAGAACCTCTGTCTTCTACTTCTAGCCCAGTGTTCACTTATAACCAAAATTATTGTTTTTTAGAAAGAATGTGCCTTTTCTTCCTCAGCAGAAGTTCTCTGATCTTTATCATCATGTGAAGGTGACCCTGGGTTCTCAAAGGCTACACTAGAGGACCACCTCTGGCTGTTTCCATATCTGCAAAATAAGGTCTTTTGGATCCTTCCAGTAAAGATTCCTTGATCTTACCTAGTTGGAAAGGCTTCCATTAAGGACCTTGAAACTGACTATCTGTCATCCAAGCACCAGCCCCATTTAGGTAGGGAAGCACTGTTATTTTTCCTCTGTTCTCAAAGAGGACCCATGACTTGCACATGTATTAGATTTAAGTGATAGTGCCCTGGAAAGAGTGCTGGGTTTAGAGTCCATGGTCCAAATCCCAGCTCTGTCATTTATTACCTTGATGACATTGGGCAAGTTACTTGACCTCCTCATTGGGTCTCAGTTTCCCCATCCCTCAGGCCCCTTCCAGCCTTAGATCTATGACTTTCTGAGTCTCTGGACTTGTTTCCTCATTTGTAAAACTGGGGAGTTGAACTAGGTTCTCTTTAAGGTTTTTTCTAGCTCTAAGTCTATGATCCTGCAGTCTGTGGAGAGACTGAATCAATGAAGGCTATTTGGTTGGTCATCAGATGATTGGGCCTTGACTTGCAATGTATCATGGAAGGGTGGGGTTGGGTGGTGTAATCTGCATCAGTGGAGAGAGAGCCTACATCTACGCTGTTTTTAGAGTGGATTGAATATATTTTTAGTAGCTGAATAGGATTACAACTCTAGTTAGCTACAGGGTGTGAGGGGAGCTGCGTAGTTCAGTGGCTAGAACACAGCGCTTGTAATCATGAGTTTCCTGGGCAAGTCACTTAAATCTATTTATCTAAGTTTCCTCATCTGTAGAATGAAATGAATAAGGAAATGGCAAATCACTGCAGTATCTTAAAACCCCAAATGGAATCATGAAGAGTTGGACATGATGAAAACAACTAAGCAGCAGCTGAGGGGATAAATGGGATCAGAGAGACCACCTGGGAAACTTAAACACCTAGGAAGTGATCCTGCCCATTGGAAGACCTGCAGGAGGTTAGGATTTGCTGTAGCCAACCATGCCGGCCAGACACCTAGCACAAGTGTGATCGACAATTATATGTGATGTGGATACTAGTGGGGTATTACTGAGGTTTATCCTGTGAAAGGGTACTCTTAAACAGGCACATTTTAATTAATTTAAACGAAGAAAGATGATTGGAGGGTCAGGGTGCTATTTTGTCAGGATTTGCTTATGGAAAAGAGGAAAATATAATGAAGCTGGGGGTCATTTTCAGTGGGAAGTTCTATGTTCAGCTCTCAGACAGACTTTTCTCACCCAGAAGCAAAGGACAGAGTAGCAGCCAGGGCATATCTTGTAATTATTGATTGGTGTGTCTCGCCCCTCATGTTGGAAAATGATCCATTATTCTTACCAGTCACAAGCTTGGTTTCTGCAGACTGCTGACAGTACTTGCCTAGGACATTTGGATTCCTTCCCACAAAGTGTCAGGGTGCTCTAAAGCTGCTAACTGATTGTTTTCTGAATTCACCCCATCCTTGTTCCAACTTCTCACCCAGTCTTTCTCCAAGTTTTAGAAACAGGCAAAGGTAACAAATTTCCAGGCTTTTACCTAACTTAAGAGCAAAATAAAGAGACTTTACCCTTTGCCTTTCTTCACCCATCCTCTTCCTCCCTCAGCTTCTCTTGGTATCAGGCAAATACAGAGCCTTCCATAGTTCTTCATCGCTCGGGTCTCTCCCCAAATTCTCCCCCATGTCAGCATCGCTTAGAGGCTAACACAAAAGAAGTTGCCATTTTCTTGAAAACAAGAATTTCGAGTTATCTAAAGAGGGAAAATATAATTGTCCAGTCTTGTTTTATAGCGGTGAGATGAGTAAGGAAATCCATTCTGCACAAATAAAACTTTCCATCAAATTCTCCAGAATTCTGACTTGAGTGGCACAGGGAAAAGGACAAAGGGATATGAGTCACAAGACCCAAGTTCAAATTCCAGTCCTGCAATTTACTGCCTATGTGACCTTGAGCAAGTCACAGTTTCCTTATCTGTTAAAATGACGGGGCAGGGCTCCATGACCTCTAAAACCTCTTCCAACTCTAAATCTGTGAACCTGGTAGCTTGCTAAGAATGCCATTTTTTTTTAAACAGGACTTTAAAAAAAATCTTGACAGCATCTACTTAATTCAACTATCTCATATAGATTTTTTTAAAGGCCCAGCATGTCTAAGTGACTGGGCATCAATTCTGTCACTGTTATCAGAGATGGGAAGTGCTGAGTATAACAGGTTTGAGGGTCAGCCTGTAGATTCTCACTTGCAGGCTCTGAGAGAAGAGCTATTCCAGATAAGCTTCACATTGTCAGTAATAACAAGGTACATTGTTTTATATCCTGCTTTTCTGGCAGAAGCTGTCAGTGTGTTTCCACTTGGCCCCAGTGTATGGAATCTGTTACACATACTCCCCAAGCGTCGAACAGACAAGAGAAGGGCCATTTGCCAGGGCTGTAGCCTTTCTTTCCCCTTTCACAGTGTCTTGCTTCCTTCTTGCCTGCAATACATGCTTAACTGCAAATCTGCCTTTTGAGTGAGACCCCCTAAACAAAGTAGATCTCAAGAGAACATCGGTGTTAATGGTTGAGCTGCTGTGTCAGCAGCTTCAGCAGAGAATTGCTTGGCCCCAGTGACCAATGATACTTTCCATTAGAGGAGATCACATTAACAGTGAAAATGTGGAATCTCTTCATCAGAGGAGCTTAGTTGTTTTTTTTTTTTTAATGAAATGATACATTTCCTGAACCCATTCTATGACACAGGAGGAAAATAATTAATTGAGCACAGTGGTATATTTGGGAACAGAAACTTTACATGCCAAAACACAGAATCTACATCAAGTTCCCCTCTTGATCTGAAGAGAGGTCCCCAGATGGTCTCAGATACAGACTTCATGAAACTCTTTTTTCCTGTATAGCCCAGGTCCCAAAGTGAGGTTTATCCAAGTTTCATCAGCATGGTTTGGGAAATCTTATCGTTACTCACATGCACTTTGTGCCACATTCATTATTTATTGAAAAAAGAATGGAGCCTTGAGACACCATATCGTGATATACATTTATATATAATTATTACATTTTCTTGGGTCAGGTTTGGCTGGCAAGAAGAAGGCAGCAGCTATCAATCACATTTTTTTTTAACTTAGCTCTTTCAAAAGACAAGAGAGAGAAACAGAGACAGAGAAAAGAAGAGAGAAGGGAGACAGAAAAGGAAAAACAGATGAGAGAAATACACACAATGTAAAAAAAGAAGAGAGAGAGAAAGAAAAAGTGAGGGAGAGGGAGACACAAAGAGAGAAAAGAAGGGAAAGAAAGAGAGGGAGACAGAAAAGAGAAGAGAGAGAACACAGAGGTGAGGAAAAGCAGCGGAAAGAGAGGAAGAGGGAGTCACAAAAAGAGGAGAGAGAGAAAGACAAATAATGAGAATAATCTTTCATTCCATTTGGAGCAGTATCGGCCATGTTCCAAACAGCCACTCTCCTTCTCCAGGACTCCAGCCTCTGTTGTCCTCAGAATGCCCCCTGCTCTGAAGCAAACATCAGATGTATCTCATAATCCGTATCACTAATGCTTTTTAATCCTAACCCTCACATGAAAGAGGAATCTATAAAATCACGAATGACACGGAGAGAATGGACACAGACTTGTTCACCACATCCCAAAGTAACAGCCTTTGAAACTTGAGTGAGGTCAGTTTAGGACGACATTACTAGCGCTTATATCTAAGCTTTTGAAACTTATGGAACTCATTACTCCAAAAGGGGGTTCAGGCAGGAAATGTAAATGGAGTCAAAAGTTTGCAAATGATGGAACCATAAAGCAACTACCAAGAGAAGCTGGAATAGAAGAAAGCTTTATTGATGTCAGGCAAGACCACTATTCTCTCTCCCAATACAGCCTTAGTGGACAATATTATCACCAGAATGCTAAATTGGGCTGTTTATCCTAGGATGGGAATTCTTATGTTTCTAAAATATATATACATTGTTGGAGAAGCAGCCCATAGTACTGGGGAAAGAGTACTGGATCTGGAGTCAGGGAACCTGGGTTCAAATCTAGGCTCTGCCATTGTCTGCTTGTCAAGTCAGTAAGCATTTATTAAGTGCCTACTATATGCTAGGCACCTGTGTTAAGAGCTGAGAATACATAGAAAGGCAAAGAGACGGTCCCTGCTCTCAAGGAGCTCCCAATCTAAAAAGCAATCCCCAAAAACAAACAAATGGGTACAAACAATACAGAATAAATTAGAAATAACCAACAGAAGAAAGGCACTGATATTAAGGGGGGGTCAGGAAAGGCTTCTTGTAGAAGGTGAGACTTGAAACTAGGAGGTGAGATGAGGAGGAAAGAGAGTTCCAGGGAGAAGGGTACCTGTGACTTGTGGGTCATTAAGCCAGTAATTTAACCTCTCTGCAATTATGGTTCCTCATCTGTAAAATTAGGGCATGAGACTAAGGGATCTCAGAGCTCTCCTGCACTTCTAAGCCTTTGATCTTATAACAAAACTTGTAGATGCATAAGAATGCAATCATAGCCTTGATGGAACTTTCATTATCAATCACCCACAAAGTTCTTACTTAACTGGCCAGTAACCAACATCTTTCCAAAATAAAATGAACCAAATGCAGATGTTGTTTCCCTATGCTAGTTATACACCCAAATGGAAGAAAACACAGATCATATCTAAGATTAAAAACCTTTTCTCAATTTTAGAGATTAGCAGCACCAGGCAGGAAAGGGGACTAGATTCTTAATAGAAACCTGAGGGCAGAGGGTAGCCAAAAAACACAAAGGATTGGCAGGAAAATAAGAAAACCTGATACGTGCAAGAGAAAGGAAAAAATTGGAGAGACTTTGGCTGTGGAAGCAAGAGGGGGTGGTCCATCTACCTTACAGTAAGTATATTATTTCCTGAACTGTACTAAAGAAGCAAATTTGCTCTTAAGTTTCTTTTTTTTCCTAAGAGTCCTGGAAAGAAATAGTTCAAAACATCCACCATAATTGCTCCAAAAACCTGTTGGTTAAGTAAGAAGACAGCCCTTCCCTTCCCTCCCCCACACCCCCAAGGTCACAAAGATCACAGAATGATGGATGGCCTGGCAAAGGTCACAGAGGCAAATTCTGGCCTTGGAGACACCCTGTCTGCTCCATCCAAGTTACTGAACCCCAGGTCAAAGTTGGATCTCTGGGGCCCAGACGTTTATCTGACCTGGGAGCCAGCAGCAGCAGCCTGGGAAGTTCCCCTCATTCCCCCGGCCCAAACTATAATAACTGCCAGCCTGAAGGGGGCGACTAAGAGCCACCTGACCCAGGGACAGAGTTCAAAATGTAGTAAATAAATTTGGTTTTCAGCGTGAGTGAATTTAAAAGTGAGGTTTGGGGTCTAGGAAACACACTTTAAACATTTCTGTGCTCAGGGCAAAGCAATATGGATTTTCAGTTCAATACAACAAACGCTTATTAAATGCCCACAATGTGTACAGCTTACAAAGCTTAAAGATAACGCACAGTCTTGCCCTCATATTGCTTATAATCTAGTGGAAGAATCTGACACATAGATTACTACCTGATGCACAAATAACATAATATAACATAGATAATAGAAAATAAAACACAGTAAGTACATTGAAGAGATAAATGATTTATAAGTCAAAAGATTGGATGACAGTGAACGTGCCTCCAATGCTGATTAACTGTAATGCAGTTGGCTATAAGGGCCTTCACCACCTCTCTTCTTTTTCTAGGCATGAATAACCGTGAAGTCTTGGAGCAGGTGGAACGTGGGTACAGGATGCCATGTCCTCAGGACTGCCCTATCTCCTTGCATGAGCTTATGATTCACTGCTGGAAAAAAGACCCTGAGGAGCGCCCCACATTTGAGTATTTGCAAGGTTTCCTGGAAGACTACTTTACTGCAACAGAACCCCAATACCAACCTGGTGAAAACCTGTAAGTCCCATGGCCGTCTGCAGAAAGCCTCACCCAGGTGGTCATTCACCCCCCCCCCCCCCCTTAGCTTCCAGTTCAGTAGCTGCTCTTGGAGCAGTGCGGAATCTTTCAGGACCGGAGTGCATGTGAGTCTGAAGAACAACCACGCCCCTCATCGATGACCACTGTCCCCAAATCTGAATGTCCTCTGTGGAGAGTAAGACACAAACTCGTTAACTTCTCAAAAGACTTGGAAAATGCATTGTATCGATGTTATGTAAACGGCAAAACCTCTATCAGTGTAAATAGTTACTCAGTGCCAATAACTGACCCTAGTGCTTTCCTTTTTTAAATGCAAATCTTATGTGATTTTAACTCTGTCTTCACCTGACTCAACTAAAAAAAAACAAAAAGTATTATTTTCCAGAAGTGGCCTCTTTGTCTAAAACAATAAACATTTTTTTCATGTTTTAACTAAAGAAAATCAGGACAGGTGTTTGTTTTCTGTTTTGTTTTTGTTTTTGTTTTTTTATAAATATAAATATATATATATAATATATACATACCTGTACATACAGTATGTGGGTACTACTGCAGAAAACTTGTTGCCAAACAACGGGCCGCATGATTGCAGTACCCAGAGAGTGATAATTTTACTGCAAACATTTAAAAAGGAAGAAAAAAGCAACACTGGTGTTATTCTGAAAACCAGTGGTCGAATTTTTGGCTTTTGCCAAGCATGAATATTTTTTAATTGGATTGCACTTTTCTGTTTGTTCGTTTCTGACTGTACCTGTAGATGGTTGTAACTTTTGCTCCTTTCAGGAACCACACGCTGGGTTTATGGTAATGTTCCCAATGTTTGACAGCCATGTTTTACAGGATTTGTTCTTCAAACAAGAGTGAACCTATTGAAGCAAGAAAACACACCATATGACCAGCCGGATTGGAAGACAGATACTACAGTACTCCTTGTATAAAAAACTGTATACTGAAATAACTCAAAAATTTTTTTAATTTAATAAACATTGTAACCACATTTAATGGTCTAAAACCCATAGCATCTTAGTCATGTCAACCTGCAAAACTGTTTATCATGCAGATAGGATTTTCTGGGGGAGATTTGTGCACCATTTCCCATTGTAAAATACATGTTTTCAATGTCCTGTACTGCTAATGAAGTTCCTTTCTCTATGTCTGAGAGTTCTCCAGTGGAATTACTATGCACTTCTTTACGTTTCATGGGGATGCACAGAACAAAGTATTATGTTCTCTCGTTGTCTATTTGTACCAGCCTTGAATTACTTATGTTTAACCAAAAAATGAAAACAAGCAAATGAAAAAAAAAACATAAAAACAAACAAACAAAAAAAAACCCAACCTCCTATTTCTATTGAGTTTTTAATACTGAGTTGCAAATTTTGGAGTCTTACATTACTTTTTTGTTATGATTTCTTTGCAAGTTTACATTTTTAAATTGTTTAACTTTCTTAATTTAGTAATTAAAAAGAGAGCATTTTACATTTGGATTTTTGTTCATTTGTTTAAATCATGGAGGGCATTCTCATGGTTTTGTGATACTTCATGTGCCAGATGGTGTCGGGATGATCTGGTGAACGGCCAGGAAGAGAAGCCCAGGCTGAAGAAACAGCACCACCAGCTGCCCCACAGGTTGGCCCAGGGGATGGCATCTGGAGCCTTCCAAGTCGCTTTTGGACTTCCTCTTGTATTTTAGAACAGCACATCACTCTTGGCAAGTGATGGGTTGTCACATGTCAAGTTTTAGTAGAGGCTTCAGGCAAAAAGACCAGTTGAAATACTGATATTTTGCTATTTGGACTGGCTAACTATAGGAGGTAATTTCCATGTCATTAAAAGGATACAATATAAGGGGCCTTTGCTTGGGAAGGTTCTATTATTGTCTGAATGTTTTGAAAAACTGAGAAACGTAAAAGTATGTGCTGTAAAACCTTGATTCATCCAGGCCCTCATTGTTGTTCAGTCGTGTCCAGTTCATGACCTCATTTGGGTTTTCTTGGCAAAGACACTGGAGTGGTTTACCATTTCCTTCTCAAGCTCATTTTACAGGTGAGGGAAGTGAGGCAAACAGGGTTAAGTGACTTGTCCAGGGTCACACAGCTAGTGAATGTCTAAGAAGCCAGACTTAAAACCAGGTCTTCCTTGACTCCATGCCTGACACTCTATCCACTGCACCATGTAGCTGCTCTTGTTAGGAAATCACCATAGCTACAGTTTCTACTATACCCTTTTTGGAGAAAGAGAAAAATGATTAGGAAACTATGTGAAAACAGGACTTTATTTGGACATCCAGGCTCCAGGTGTATCTGGGCTCTACAAATTTAGTCAGATCTCTTGAATTTTCTGTATCTACAAAACTGATATGAGACAGGGCATGGAGTGAAAAATGTCCTGAACCAAGCATCCAGCTCTCTGAGTTCTGGCATGAGCTCTTATACTTAACTCACTATGACCTTGGGCATTTAATTTATCTACCATAAAACTTACCCTCCACAGGTCTTGAGTTTCAGCTTGCAAAGTGAAATTGTTGGTCCCTTCTAGCTCTGAAAATCACCCTAAGCACAGCAACAGGGAAAGAGCATGAGGACCTGGCTTCAAATCTCATGTCTTTTGCTTTCTACCTGTGTGAACTCAGGCACATCTCTTGGTTTTAGTTTCTTCAAAACATAGACCGCATCCTCGCTTAGGTTTTCGCTTCTTCAAAACATAGACCACATCCTCGCTAAGACTCCTTCCAGTTCAGAGCTCTAGGATTTCTTCTGAATAATCCCGAGGGGAAGATTACACTGTGGTTAGCATGCTTACCCCCAGTAGACTAATATGTTGCAGAAATTTATTTAAAAACAACAACAAAGATCAAAACAAAAATGGGGTTCTCTGGTTAATCAAGGTTTTCATGGTATTGTTTCCAATACAGATATAATGTTCGGTTAAACCACAAGGTAAAATTGTATGAGTTAAGTGTTTTCAGTTTCATGACAAAAGTTTTTGTCATAAGGTTGGTGGGTTTATTGACATGTTTGGAAAATTTTTAAATGTTCTGTCAGTCCTTTTGTTCCAGTAGATTTCAGATTATTTAGAGATCTGCTGACCAAGGTCCTCGTCTTTGGTTGTCAATTCCCGCATCGCCCCACCCCCCCCCAAAAAAAACCTGAGATGGTGTAGACGGAGTAATTTGTTTTGGTCAGATTTCTTCAAAGGAAAGAGAACCTTTTCAGACAAAAGTATGCTCTTTAACCTATTATTTAAGAGCCTAGCAGGCTCTCTTACAGAAGGTAAAATAAACTAAGAGCATTTTGAGACACTTAAGGCTTTCTTCCAACTTCAGTCTATTGTAACTATTCTGAGACACAAGTAAGTAGCACCCACAACAGTTACCCTAGGAAGAAAGACCCATCAGAGATACCTAGGGCCATGAGGACCATTCCGCTCTGAAGAAGTTTTCCTTGTGTTTTAAAATGATACCCTTTCTACTGACTTTACTGAGTATAGTAGGGAAAACAATGTCACCTACCAGGAATTCCCTCACCTCAACAACCTTTCCTTTAATATATTTTCCTCAATTAAGTGTAAAAACAATTTTTAACAGTGTTTTTTTAAATTTTGAATTCCAAATTCTCTCCTCCTCCCCCTGTGTGGGACAGCAAGCAATTTGATATAGGTTATACATGTACAATCATGTAAAACATATTTCCATAACACCTTTTACTTTTTAAAAAAAATGTTCAAGGGCAAAGGATTTATAAATTCCCTAACATAAAAAAAAAATTCCCCTGGTAAGAAATCTCATGACTAAAAGCAAGGAAGGTAAAATGCTTTTTTTCCCCCACATTCGAGTCATGAATAATTGCTTGCTTTTCTATTGTTTGGCTGTAAGTATACTAATAGAGACAGCCTTAGCAGTCAATGTGGTTTGCAGGAATCCTTATTAACTATTTCTCCCAATTTTTTTTTCCCGTGAAAACTTAATTGAGTAAGAGTTCAATGCCTGCTATGTTTAAAGCACTATACTAAACATAATAAAATACTAGACCCTCCAATGTACTTGAGGGGAACAGACATGTATATAACTAAGTTCCAAAACAAAATGGTAGATGTGGCATGTGTGCTAGACTTAGAAGGAGAGATGAGATGGAGTTTGGGGGATTGCAATGTGGAGAACAGAAGTCATTCCAGGCACAGGGAGCAGCACAGGGGCAGGACAGCATGAGTCATGTTTGAGCAGTGCTGAGAAGCTTGGCCTCTAGAGCAGAGGATGTAAAAAGGAGTATTAGATCATGGCAATGGAAAGGTAGAGTGATATCAATCTACTGAGGAGGGCTATGAGCATCAGAAAGAGTTAGGACTTTATCCTACAGGCAAAGGGATGCTACAGAATGGATTTTTGAGCAATAGATAGATGTGATCACTAGAAAGAGAAATCTTTCAGTGATTTGAAGGTAGAGTGGGGAGTGGAAAAATGAGAAAAAAGAAGAACCATTGGGGGTTATTGTCATTGTTCAGGCCTGCACTAAAGTAATGATGATGAGAATGGAAAGGAGGGGGAAAATATAACGTGTTTAAGATAAACGCAATCAGATTTAGTAACTGACTGGTATAAAAGGGAGAGGAATAAGCATTTATGTAGCACCTACTGTGTGCAAGGCACTTTACCAATATTTGATCAACACAACAAGCCTGTGAGGAAGAGGCTGTTGTTATCTCCATTTTGTAGTTGAAAAGACTGAGGCAAACATAAGTTAAGTAACTTGTCTGAGGTCACATTCGAACTCAAGTCTTCCTGACTCCAGGCACAGAGCACTATCCATTGTGCCACCTCGCTGACTCCACAAAGAACTCAAGAGCGACTCTTAAGTTTTTGAGCCTGGGTGTCAGAATGTTGATGTCACCATCAATAGAAATAGAGAGGTCAAGAGGAAGAAGTAGCTTCTAAGAGACTGATAATAAGTTTAGACTGAGGCATCATGAGGTTTGAGGCTGGAGAAACTAGAGGGAGGGAGACCCACTGGGGGTTACTGTAACAGTTCAGGCCTATGATAAAGTCATGATGGTGTTAATGGGAAGGAAAGGACAAAAAAATTTTAAAGAAAAACAATAGGAAAAGCAGGTAGAGATGTTTGGAAGACAACTGGAAATGTCTGATTGACAGACAAATTTGGGAATGAATCACTTAGAGATAAGACAATATTTAAAGTTGTGGAAATGGAAGGGAGAGAGCATAGAAGGAAGAGAAAAGAGATAAAGAACCTCTTAGCAAAGAACTCTTTGTAGATCAAAATTTAAGTGTTAATTGTGGGGAAAAAAATGACTTCACCAGGTCAGTCCTTAGCACTCCCACCTACCACCATTCATGTCTTCCACACATATCTTCCACTAATAAGTTGATTGGTTCAATAAAAGTTTATTCCTTGGTGGCTCAATGCTCAAGGTCTCATCTCTAAACTTCATTTGAGTTACATGAATACAATAGAATAGCCAGTTTTAGTATTTTCTGTCCCTTTGTCCTCAAGAAGGGCTCCTGAATAAGGGATTTGGAGGAAGGTTATAAAACCTAAGAGGGAGGTATGATTTACTTCACCATCTACTTTTTTCCTATAATAATTTCAACACTTGAGCCTTCCTGAGACCAGCTGCCCAAGGACACAGATCTACTTTGTTCAAATATACCTAGTTCTCCACTAGAAGTGGAATCAAACTCTGACTGACAAGCAAAATGAGGCTACTTTCAGCAAGGTCATTGTATTTCAGAAGGCTTGTGAAGGCTGTCATTCAAAACAGCTGATTGACTTTGACCAAATTTGGTGCAGTAATGATGCCCAACAAATGTTCTCCAAAGAATATTTAATTTCTCACTTGGAGGGAATTCCATTGCAGGTTGGCACATGGGGATATCAGGGATAGGCTTATTGGGGTAGACTTTCTCCCATCATGACAAGATAGCAGCCCTGGAAGGCTGGCCATACCTACTTTGGGATGGAAGAAATACCCACATGGTTCACATCTAGCACCAGAAGGGCTTTCTCCCAGTATTAGAGCCTCAAAAACACCTCTACAATCCTTTCTGAAAACCAGTCACTTTAAGAGCCTTCATCAGTTCACAAAGATGTCACTGGAAAAAGCCTTTTATTATGGAAGAAGACATTTTATTTGCTGTTTCTCTAGTCCGGAGGGCTTGTTCCCAGGTCAGCTGAAAAGTAGTGAGAGGCATCTGTTCACCAGCGATGCAGGGCTGCCTGTGGAGGTGAGCTTTGCCAGGTTTTTAAAAAGTCGCATGTAAAGCAAATGTTAACTCATTTAGTTCTACTTTTTGCTGAAGAATGTTTCCCCCATGTTTATTCCTGAAGGTTTTTTGTACAGTGAAGGTTGGGATATTTTATTCCTACTCTTTGGTATAACCATTGAAATAGTGCCTTGCACAGTTGGTGTGGAGTAGACATTCACCAGACTGAATTGAATTAAACTTGAACTCCAATTTATGATCTTATGAAGACTGCCAAATAAAGTCATCTTCCATATTATACACATAATCCATCATGTTACTCCTCTATTCAGAGGTCTTCTATGATGCCTTAAAGTTTAAACTCCTTAGCCTAACATCCAGGTCCTTCTACAATCAGGGTTCCCCTACCTTTTTTAGTCTTAATTCATACTACTCTCTTCCATGAATCTTCCTGCCCTGGGATTCCCACTTCCATACATACTATTCCCTATAACTAGAATGACATCCCTATCTATTTCTACCTATTGAAATCTTACTAGCTAAACTCAGGTCCCACCGCTTCCATGTGTCCTTTCTTCCCTTCCCCAATCGGTTGACAATGACTTCTCCCTCCAAGTGTTTTTTATCATGCATTGTTTGTGCCTCACTTAACTGACTTGGGTGCCATTTTGTGTTCTATATTATTTGTGTTTCTTATATCTTTTCCTAGAATATAACTTCCATTGGACTTTCTTATTTAATATTTGTGTCTCTACCAGTGCCAGGCATGCTACCATGCACATACAAGGTGCTCACTGAAGTTTTCCAAACTTGTGTATTACTACCCTCTCTGGGTTCAAATGAGGATATTGTGTTAAGATGCTCACTGAGGTCCCTTCAGGATATAATGTACTCTGATTTTGTAAACTTTTATTTTTTAAATTGCCAGTTATTTGTTTCCCAGTACATAGATGATTATTCTGATCAAAACAGGAAGGGGGGAAGGTATTAATAAGGGGCATTAAGTTATTATGAGGCTTACAGCCTTCATGAAAACTTCCTGATCTTCCCCTAAATTTACCTGCTGGGGAGGGCCAGCCCTATAAAGGTGCCCATTGGGATACCCAGTTACTCAGCTTGATTTTGAGGGGCTGTGGCCTTAGATTCACAAGATTAGATGCATGCTTTTGTGAAGATTTTTCAATAAACGTTCATGATGTACCTACTATATCCACAAGCTAGCTCTAAGAGATGCAAAGTTTTGATGACATGGTCCTTGCCTTCATGGAACTTTTAGGACTTATAATAGGAGGGACAGGATACAAACACAGGCAACTGGAATATATTCTATTGCACAAAATGAGCATTATAGAATTATGAAACAAAAGATCAAGAGGGAAAGTTATAACTGACTTTATGAAGAAGATGCATTGAGCTTCAAAGGTTGGGTAGGAATTCAGTAAGTAGAGAGTGGGAGTTACAACATTCATTGTATGGGAACAGTTTGAGCAAAGTGAGAAAACATAAGACATGGGTGGGGAACAGACTAGTCCCATTTTCTGGGAACATAGAGTATGTAAAGGTTATGGGCTAAGGAAAGGGGGAGATGAGGAAAAAGAAATATAAGAGAAGGTTGCAAAGGTAAAGTGGCCTAGATTGTAGAGGACCTTGAATGCTAACCCAAGGATCTTGAACATTAGTGTTATATGCGAAGTAAACAATGGGGAGCCACCCCCAAGGTGGGGGGTTTTAAGCCAAGGCTTCTAAGCAATGGAGAGATATGACCAGATCTATGCATGAGAAAGATAGTTCTGGCAAAGGCAGAATGGTGCAGTGGATAGCATGCAGTATTTGAGAAAGCTCCAAATTCAAATCCTGCCTCAGACACAAGCTTTGTGACTTTGGGCAAGTCACTTAACCTCTATTTGCCTTAGTTTCCTCAGCTGTAAAATGGTTGATCTTGATGACTTCTATGGTCACTTCCAACTAAAGAAACATTTGTTTTCAGCTCTAAAGCTAGGGTTCTATGATCCTATGAAGAGCGGATTGGAGGTGGGAGAGAAAAGGGCAGGAAGGATAATCAGGGGACCTGCAATAGGTATCTTCTATGTAGTCCCACTCTTACAATAGGAATATTTTACTTGTGATCCTAACAAATGAATGCCATCAATATGCATTATTTTATATGATTAGCTCTTCTTACCTAGAAGATAACAGGCCCTTTCCCAGACAAACTCCTTGAAAAGGTTGCCTATACTCTCTGCCTCCATTTCCTCTCCTCTCATCTCTCATCCCAGCTTGATTTAATTATTTTTTTTCTTTTGCTCATTAAAGGGGCCATTCCCTGACTACTTCTTAATAGAGGTCTATTCACTCAATGAGTGTTACCTCCCTCTAAATGAGTACTAAAAAGGCATTAGCCTAAAAAGGTCAAGGTCTCCCATTGTATCCTGGGCCATCTCCAGTCATCCTGATGAATACCTGGTCATTGGATCCAGATGACCCAGGAGGAGAGAGTGAGGCTGGTGACCTTGCACAGCCATCCCTCCCTCAAAACAAAGTCAAGTGCAAGTCATGTCATCATTTCTCTGATGTCATGGTCTCTTGGAAAATGAAGGACAAACGCAACAACAACATCTCTCATCCCTATTTCATTTTGGGGGGATCTATCATTCAACTTCTTAGTCAACTGAAACCATTCTACCCAAAGTTACCAATGATCCCTTCTTTGGCAAATTTGATTGTCTTTTCTCAGTCCTTGCTCTTCTCAACCCATCTGCTACATTTTTTGTTTCTCTGGTAACACTGGATAAAGGAAGTTTTGATGGGGAAAGAGAAAGATTTGGAAAAAGGGATGTTACTTGGAAGGAAAGACCCATGGGCCAGGGATTTGTTGTCTCTCAACCAATTGTTAAATGTTCATTGTGGTCTTTTATACCTCAGAAATAGGCAAACACTACAAACCAGGGTTTATTTTATTGTTTTGTTGATTGTCTGGAATTAAGAAAATGATAAAGAAAATATTAATAATGTCAATTAAACATAAAAATGTGTAATGTGTACAATTTTTTTCCAGTCAATTATTGAACAGTTAGTAGCTTACCTCTGCCCAAGATTGAGGAAATCAATATGGTGAAGTGGAAGTAGTATTGGCAGCACTGGCACTATTGTTTTAAATTTAATATATACTCTAATAAGAACCAAGCATATGTAATAGGGATTCACAATCTCATAAACAATTATCATTTCTGTTTTTTGTATATGAAAATATACCTGTTTGCGAATGTTTGTCATGTCCATAATAAAAAAAACAATTTATTTTTAAGAACATGTAGTCAGAAGACTAGGGTGAATCCTGGTTCTGTTACTTTGCATTTATGTGACCTTGGACAAATTATTTCATCATTTTGGACCTCAGTTTACTCATCTATAAAATGAAAGGGTTGGCTAAATGGCCTGAAATTCTGCCCAGCTCTAGAGCAATCATGCTATAAACTTTCAGGGTCCTTTCCAGTTTTAGATCCAATGACTCTAACAGGCAGTCCAAGAACAGGAAGAAGATTCTGGGCATTTTAATGGGCATATCCTTAAGGAGGAGGAAGGCTGGCCATATAAATGCCAGGACAGGACTGACCGATTTATTCACACCATCTCATTTAAAGCAGCCTATAAGGTACACAATCATAGGCTTTAGATTAGCAACTGTAGTTGCAAAAGAATCGTGCTTGTCTAGGAAATTTGGCCATGGGTAAGAAGGGGTCATTTTGAATTTATCCAGAGAAAGAATTGGAGTGATTGCTCCTATCTCTTTCTACAACCTTGCCTTTGATTTTACTGGAAAAATTGAGGCTATTTGATGTGAGCTCCATCTTCATTCTCTCTACCCCCAAGCCCCTTGACATCATCTTCCACTCTCTCTTCCTTTCTCTGGATCTCCCATCTCTTCTTCTCTTCAACAACGCCAACCCCTCCACATACACATTTAATCTTCTCCTCTCCTATCTTCTCTAGAAGAATGCATCCCCAACCAATCCTGTTCTTTAACCATCAGGCTTTCTCTATCAACTGGCTTTTTTTAAACTGTTTCAAAGATGCCCAAGTATCCCCATAACTACATAAATACATGAATGAATGAATAAAAAATAAATGAATAAGACTTTCACTGAACCCTACCATTCTCCTGAAGCAATCATCCTATATCTGTCTTCCCTTTCTCCTTTAAAAGGTTGTCTACACTCTCTGCCTCCATTTCCTCTCTTCTCATCTACTCTTCAAACCTTTTCCACATGTCATTAAACCTCAGTATTCAAAAGTTACCAATGATTGTCAAGATATTAGGAGACACCCTGTTCTCCAGAGATAAAACCCAGTAAGTTGTGCTCTGAGCTTGGCATACCAACAATCCTTTGCTCTCTCTCACCCTCTGGCAAAATCACTATTGTATCATTTATATTGTATTGCTATTGCATAGCAACACCAGGTGTTCTTGGAGCTTGGGCAAGCATCAGACGCGCTCAGATAAGTACTCATGTTCTGGTCATGAAGCCTTGCTATGAGTCAAACTCGTGTCATTGTTCCTGTCACCCTCATGGTCAGGGCTCCAGCCACCGGTCGAAGTACTGAATCTCCCCTCACTGCCTCAGGTCTTTCTACTAGGGGCAGGGCTCTGGCATCTATTTCATTCTCCTCTTTGCCTGTAAGCCATTTCCCTCACTTTGATTCAACTTCTATTTGTTTCTTGACTCTAAGCTATTCCTCTGTGGCCAACCACTGATTAAAGGCTGGTTCCATCCGGTGGATATAAATTGGTATCAGAAGTGAATTTGGACATGGAACAGGGCCACTGCACTCTCCAGTACCCGAGGGAGTGGACTAGGCATGACCAGAAATTTATTTCTCCAGAGGCCAACATTCCCTCGTCTGGTGAGTCCTTTGCCCTTGTCCCTGCTCCAACCCTCTGAGCTCATCATTCTTGGTGAGGAAACTCCAGGGCCCCTCTGGGGACCTGATTCATCTTGGATCACTCTGATAAGGATGACCTTTCTTAAAATGCACTCCTTTATTAACTGGCCTCTCTGCATGCCTCTGCTGTTTTTAAACTACATGCCTCTATAAAATTTTAACTGTGTGCTCTGGTTAAACTGGCTTAAACTGCACACCTCAGTAACCCTGGACTGTAACTGTGCACTTTGTTAAAACTGTGTCTGCTTGTATCTATCTTGTCTGTGTTTCTGTCTTTGTAAAATGTCAAATGTCTATATTGTGTTTGCAATGTTTGTAGATCGTTAGCCTGAAAGATTTAAAAGGCATCCAGTCAGAAAAAACTTCTCAGGGCTGTAACCAAAGAGTTAGAACACTGGAAAAACTTAGTGAACTTTCATACTCGAAGCAATTGTCCTAGTAAGCAGGGCTAACTCCCACTTTCTGTGGGAGATTCAGTTGTAACGAAAAAAAGTCTGCAAGACACTTTTTCCCCCTGTCATTTCAGCTTTGGCTATGTTGGAATTACAGAAATAAAGTCAGATAATCAAAGTTTGTGAAACTACTGAAAACATCTTGGTAGATTAACGAGTTTGGAGATTAATCATTTTAAAAGTGCAGGAGTAAACTGAGACTTTGGAGTAATTCTAGAAACTCCTTTCTGAAATAATAAGTTTGGGGTGCCACTCTGTAGAATTTGTTTTAAGGAAAAATAGGATTAAATTTTATAAAAGTTAAAAGTGGATGGCAGTTTCCCTTGATAATTGAGAACTTCATTGTTCTCGGGCAATGAAAGAAAGCAGCTAGTTTGGAAGAAGTCCCAGAGTGAAGAAAGAAAAAAATAGGTAAAAGGTTTGCCTTGTATCTACCCCTTGTTAACCTTTCCTTCATCATCTCAGATCAGGTTCCCAAATAAAGATGTTGAAAAAAAATGCTGGAAAAATATAGGGAAACGTAAAGTACATTACAGTTACAGAAATTTATTAGTTGTGTAATCTTAGGCAAAATATCTTATTTCTGTTTGCTCCAGTTTCCTGGTATGTAAAGAGGAAAATAACAATGGTGTCCATATTTCAAGGTTGTTAAAAGATCAAAATGATATAATAAGTATAAAGTGCTGGATGCAGTGACTGGCATATGCTGAGAACTATATTGTTATTATTTCTTTAATTGAATGTAAATGTTTCATGCCTGATAACTCTACAGTGGATTTAAAATGCCAAAGAAAATAAGATTAATGATTTTATATGCAATAATTTGCAAATACAATCGTTGTCATCTGAAGTTTACTTTCATATTTTATATACATGATGTTTGTACTATTACTGTATTTCTAAATTTTCTTGTATTATGAAATTTGAAAGACTATTACAATAGAAATGCTGTTAGACCAAACAACTTTTTTCATCTGGATGCTATTACATATGAACTGGGTTTTTAAAAGGATGTGATAAAAAATAGATATTTGAAAACTGTTAAATATTTAATGAGGTATATTTTGTTATAAAACATAATATACAACAGCCAATTTTCATTTGAAATTCTTGGCTATTATGAAAGTGTATAGGATGGTTTAAAGCTGTAGCTTCAGTATATTAAGGATAAGTTAACTATCAGATATTTATTTGCTGTTATGTCTGATGCCCCAGAATATGGGTAGTTTTAATTTTTAAGTAAAAGATAAATGAAATGTTAACTTTTAGGAAAACATCAGGAAAGATATTTAATACCTAAATTGTGGTTAATGAAATTTTTCTATTTAAGGTAAAAATTCTTGGGACTGTAATTTACTATTGTTTGAGCATTGATTACAGGGATAGTTCTCTGAATTGTCATGAAGCCAATAGTAGAAAATGGCATGTGCTTCAGCCTGGGAACTGCTAAAGGTAGATGTCTGTGTCTGGGAAAAGTTTTGGGGATAACCTTGTTGCCATGGCCTAAACAGGATACTCCTGACTCTTTTTCCCCATTGTGTTACTTCCTTTCTGGAAAGAAAATCTCCCTATCTGGTTAATTCTGAGCCTTGCTTTTAACGCACTGTGACTACATGATTGGCTGTCAGATATGAATCATGCCTAGAATCAAACAGAGCTAAGGGAGACTTCCCCATTCCCTTATGATATATGACAATTATAACTATGTCTCACCTTTTTACTTTTATAGAAAATATCTATAATCAAGAAGTTTTGTTAGTACAATACCAAATCTATTAAATAATAGATTGATACTGGAACATCTCTGAGTTACTATAATAGGATGCAAGTATGAATATCTTACAATTTTAGCCTGTATTTGTAGCCAAATTATAATATAGGGATGAGATAAAGGGGAAAATATTAGACAAAGGAATAAGACAAAGAAGTAATATAAAAGTTTTCCAAATAAATGGAATAGTAAATTTTGAGAAAACAGGATTAGACTATCTTCTCTAAGAACTATACACATATATGTATGTGTGTGTGCATGTATATATATATATATATATATATATATATATATATATATATATATATGTGATTGACTTCCAAATTTATCTATTATGGAAATTCAGACTTTGAGTATATTTTAATACTAAGTTCTCAAAAGTGGATTAAGGATTTTACACATAAATTGTGTTGATGATGGTAAAGAAAGTAAAATTATTTTCCCACTTTCAAGGTATCTCTCTGATAATCTTAGAGGGTAGAAGAGTTCATTTTGTAGTAGGACCCTCATAGTTTTTTTTTAAGATCCTTATTTCAGGAATAAGATTTAGGTAAGGATAGAGATAGTAAATGGTATATAAACTGAAATTCTCTGAAGTTTTAAAATTGGAGAACCAAATTTATTAAATTGTATTAAGTAATATAACCAGCAGAATTATCTAGGAACCTCTCAATTTGGAACCAAAGAATCAGACCCCCTTTTGGAGCTGTCTTGAGAATAAGCATATTGTCCAAGAAAAGATATCTGGGGACCAGATGACTCCATGAGATATCTGGGACTCAGAATGTGCTGATTAAATGGACATTGAGAATGGGTTACTAGGATATAAGGAGATTTGATGTTACTTAAAATTGGTGATAATTATTGCATTGCTTTGCATGATTTATGTTTAAATTTTCTTGGTTACGTTGGTGACATGTAAATCTCTCTTCTCAAAAGTAGTCCATTGTGAGCCTTCTACATAATTTGATCTGTAACATAACACCGATGTGACCTGGCTTAAAATAATTATGCAATTATGGGAATTATAGAAAACTTTATTGCATTGTTTGAACCTAGCCCTGCATGACTGGGAAACTGGACGATCTCTATGTGCTATTTAAAGGTCCTTTACCAAGGATCTATGTTAGGTTGACCAGAAACACAGATCCAAAGACTGATACAAGGAGTCTCCTCACAATTATCAACCCTTGTGTATTTTAAGGTCCCTGAACAAGTCTTTCTGACTACTCTCACAGCTGCCAAATTTGTGGGTATATACTCTTAGATCATCTGAAGAGACCCTTTTTCTGAGTGGACAGCAAAACCCTTCAGAGATCTCAAGGTTTGTCTAATACAGACCCAGAAGCAACTGACATCCAGACGAAATAAATGTCCCAAGATTCTGGACAAGTTAAGTATACTGTCCTCTTTCCCTTTGCTATGTGCCCAACCACCAAGCGTCTGATTTAAGTGTGTGTTGGCATTTTCTTCCTCTACATTCTTGCCCCCCCACCTTTCTGCTTGCAAGCAAACAATGGCTAACAATGATACATGGCATACACTTCCCCAATAGGTTCTCTCAAAGAACTGAACTCCTGGGATAAAAATACTCATTCTGGTACTCCTGGCCTCTTGCAGCATCTTGACTTATCTCTGCCTCTCTTTTATTGACCGGAAGGGTAGGGGTACTTTCAGACCCCTCCCTTTGGCCAAAAAGGGGAAATGTCAAGGTATTAGGAGACACCCTGTTTTTCAGATCTAAGACCCAACAAGCAACCTGTGCCCTGAGCTTAGCATAACAATAATCCTTTGCTCTCAGCCTCTGGATGATCTCACCCACTGGCAAAATCATGTAATTATTGTATTGCTTTGACCAGCACCAGATGTTCTTGGACAAGTACCCATGTTCTGGTCATGAAGCCTTGCAATGAATCAAACTTGTCTCATTGTTGCTGTCACCCTGGTGGTCAGGGTTACAACTCACTATGTAACCATTCATGTAAGTATTGAGATGTCCCCACGCTGCCTCAGTTTCTCCACTAGGGGCAGGGCCTCAGCACATATGTTTAATTCCCCTCCATGCTTGCAAGTCATTTCCCTCACTTTGATATAAAACTTCTGTTTGATTCTTGACTCTCCTGTCTCTGGCCCACTCTGTTCCACTCTGGCTGCTTTGGTCTGGTTGACAGCCTTAACTGGCAAATTTGATGGTCTTTTTTCATTCTATGTTCTTCGCAACCTATCTGCTGGATGCAGATATTGATACTGCTGGACAATCGTTCTTTTCTGGTTTTGTGAGACACAACTCTTCTGGTTCACCTCTTACCTCTCTGACCACTTTTTCTCATTCTCCCTTGTGGGGTCTTCATACACATCATATATCCTAACTTGTTTGGTTCCAAAGGTTCTGTCCTGGGTCTTCTCTTCTCCCTCTATAGCAGAGGTTCTTAACCAGGGGTCCCTGAACCCCTAGTTTGAGGGGGGTTGCAAATTTGAATGGGAAAAATGGCATCTTTATTTTCATTTATGTCTAACTGAAAAGTATCATTCATTTCAATTGTGAATTTAAAAACAAAACAGTGTTTGAAGAAGGGGCCCGTAGGCTTCACCAGATTGCCAAAGGGGCCATGACACATAAAACCTAAAAACCCTTGTTCTATATTCTTTCTCAGTAACCTCATTAGCTTTCATGAGTTTAACTATCATCTCTATGCAGATAACTCCCAGAGAAGAGTAGCCAGCCCCAGTCTCTCTGCCAAGCAGCAGGTCTTTTCTCTAAGCTCCATGAAAAACATTCTTCCTCTCATCTGTTCTTTTGCTATGCTTGGTCCTCCCCTCCCCGATGCCTTGAAAGCACTCCTTCCTTACCTCTGCCTCAAAATGGAGCTCAGGCATCATCTTCTGCATGAAGCCTTTCCTGAATCCCCCAACTACCTGCCAGTGTCCTTCCCATGAGAAAGGATAGGAGCACCAAGGAAAAACAACGCTAGAAAGAGAAAAACCGTTTCTCTACGTCTCTGAATATCCAAGAATCATATATATTCAGAGCTGGAAGGAACCTCAGATGTCATCTAGTCCAACCTCCTCCTCTATTTTGTAGAAGGACAGAGGCAGAGAGGCGATGAAGTGATTTGTCTAAGGTATAAATCTGTGAGATGGAATTTGAATAAAGTCTTTGGATTCCAAAGTCAATATTCCTTCCATGATATCACAGAGCATGATTAGAAGACATGGAGGTATGCTGGAATGGATACTGCTATGTTAGATCAGATAGGAAAAGGAAGGAAACAAACATTTATTAAGCACCTAATATGTGCTAAAGTACTTGACATATCTAATTTTATCTTCCCAACAACTCTAGGAGGTGGATACTCTTATTATCCTCCATTTTACAGGTGAGGAAACCGAGGTAGGCAGAGGCCAATTAAGTAACTCATCCAGGATCACACAGCTATTAAGTGTCTGAATCTGTATTTCAGGGATGATCTTCCTGACTCTGCACTAAGTGGTATCCAGCACACCACATAGCAATATCTATTTACATTTCTTGTACCTAGCACAATTTCTGACACTTTGTAGGCGCTTAATAAATACTTGTTTGTTGATTAAACTTCTAGTTGGTAGAAGTTGATGTTAAGAATACTTTAAGCTCATAGGAAAGTGAGATTGGAAATTAGATTGGAAAGCCTGCTTACACCTTATACCTGAACATAAACTCTTACATACATATATATGTATTCCTTATCAGTATAAAAGAAAAGAGAAGACATGGATGACCTCTCCCTTATCCCCTTAGAGTTCCTGAGTTTCCCTGGTAGAAACATTGACAGAACACAGATCTGATTTCTCTCCTTCCTTATTCCCTATTTGCTGTCCAAGGTGTTGTTAAGTGTGTGCGACATTCTGAAGGAAGTTTCACACTTGGGCTTGCAGGAAGGGCTGGGATTTTGGGTTTGGTTTTGTTTTGCTTCATTTAATTATCCAGTGTCTGCTGTGTCATGATCAATGTGTAGCTAATTGGAAGCAAGAGAGAACAAAATGGATATTATTTTAGATAGTGTTTTTAATTAAAAGAATATATACAATCCTATGGGGAAGTTTAATAAATAGCAAGAGAATTTATCTTCATTTTTTGTATGTTTACAAAAGGATTTGTTTAAATGGACTTATAAACTAAAATACAGGTATGTGAATTCTTTCATTTTTAGACATCTCCCTAAGGGACATGAGCTGGCAGACACCAGCTAAAGGAAGGAGCTAATGCCACAGCAGCATGGCTTGGAAACCCAACCCACCAGAAATGGAGCTGAAAGGTCTATAAATTCCCAGGGAGTGAGGAAATGGTAAGCAAATGGCAGGCGGTTGCCTAGAGAATTAGGAAATGAATAACAATGCTTTCTGGTAAATTAACCACGTTACATTCAGCTCAGAAAAGTAATGGGAAAATTCTGCTAAAATTGAATAGTGATTGGCTGAGATCATTTAGGTAAAATGCATAATTTTCTTCCTCCAGTGGACTTTAGTTGGATTTAAAATATGAATAGTTTCTATGTTAGTCACTGAAGTGTGATTTTAGAGACAATCAGGAAGGAAAGAGAAAACATTCTGCTTTCTTGAATCCTATACAAGCCACTGGCTCTCTCAACTCCTTCACCTGTAAATGACATAGAATGTTTATTTACAAAGTCCTGGATATTTAAAAAATGGAAATGTGTGGAGCATTAATTACTGCTATCACTATCAGTAAACCATGATCTATGTTCGAGAGAAAAAGAAAATCTTTCTATCTAGTGTATTTCTGTATTAATTCAAATGAATCCTAGCTTCTGGATGCTTTTAGAGAAAAAAATAAATGGAAATGTAACAAAGCTAGGCTTGCAGCAGCTGAGAACAAAACATGCATGCAGTCAGATTGGACTTTGGAAGGAATACAGATAATGTTTAAAAAAGAAAAAAAGAAAGAAAGAAAAGGAAAAGGAAAAAGCTATGAGCACAGGGGTTTTCTTCCTAATCAAATGTAGGATGAAGAAAATTATTCCAGTTGTAAAGGTGTCACTGCCTACAATCTACCTGAAATATAAAGGCATCACATGACCTCCCCTGACAGTCAGGAGCCACAATGTTTTATTCTTATACAATGAATAACATGTATCCATTCATACCTAATTACATTTTTTGTCAACTCTTAAATTTCAGAGGTTGAAGGGAATTTCTTAGACACTAGTATTTCAAATCTCAAGATAACTAGACATTTTTCTGCTTTCTGTTCCCCCAAAATGAGCTTTGTGGATATATGCCTCTCTCCCCTGCTCCTCTTTTATCCTGTCTCATCCTGTTTCTTCTCCATCTCAATGGTTCCTCTCTCCTTCCTCCCCTCTTTTCTTCTCCCTTCAATCTTTGTACAAAAATGTTAAAGCCTGAGATCATCTAGTCCATCCCCCTTATTTTCTTCCCTTTTCACCCCACCTGATTTATATTAACTTACAACATTACTCTCCAAATATTTCCACTTTCCAGCAAAAATTTGTGGCTTTCCTTGTCTACTTCTTTTGACTGGCCCTGCCTGCTCTGACTACACCTATCCCTTCACTGGCTCTAGTTACCTACGCCAGGCAGACAAATTCTTATACTCCTAATCTGAACAGTGGGACTTCCCACTTTAGTTCCATCACTTGTCTCCACCCTACAGGCTCACGTGTATGAATTGCCCAAGTTTGTCTAAAGTATCTGCAACTCTAGTCTCCTTTGAAATATCTTAACTCTCTAAAAGGACAGGTAAAAATCACAGGCACACTGGTCCAATCAGCCAAATCCAATGAGTATTTGTTAACCATCTTCTTTGTGCATAGGATTGTGCTTGATCCCTACACAGAAGCAAAAACACAAAACAGTCCCTGCCTCAAAGAGCTTATATTCTATACTAGATCATCTCCTCAGTTACTGACACTGACATGCATAGGTTCAAAAGACAAACTTTTTATTTGAGAGACTTTGGAGACAGGAAAGGGTAGAGGTGGTTACAGAATTAGAGAATCTTGGAGTTGGAAGAGACCTCACAGGTCACCTGCCCCCAAACATCACTGCTCTCCATCCCCAGTGTTAGAGATCCCATCACCTGAAGTACCATCCATTCTATGATATTTCTAATGTTTTTCATTTCATCAGGCCTAAATCTGACTTCAGCTACTCCCAGCTCCTAGTTCTGCCCCTTGGGACCAACCAGAACAAATCTAATTCCTCAATTCCTGAACAGAGATATTATATAATGTCTCCCTCAAGTCTTCTCTCCTCCAAGCTAAATGTTGCCAGTTCCTTCAATTTATCTAAACTCAAGGCCTTTCACCATCTTACTCACCTTCCTTGGATAACTCTTCACCTGTCTTTATAAAATTAGGTAAACTAAGCTAAACCAAATATTCCAGATATGAACTGAGCAGGAGTCACTCTTATAAGACTAATGGATTGCTCTGATTTTGAACTCAAATTTTGACTGACTGAATTGGAAACCTAGAAACCCAGTTTGTCCTTACAGGATTTATAGAGTAATCCCTGCAGTGCTTAGTCTACTCCAGGGAAGCAGCATGGAAAGACCACAGGAATGCCAGTATACCAAATGTTGGATTTGGGTCTATCCGCCATTAAGTTACTCCATGACCTTAGGTCAGCAGCTTCCTCTCTCTAGTTTCCATTGTTTGCTTTCTCAAAGAAGGATCACCCCATCTGTTCCCTTATATCCGGTCATAGAGTGATGCAGAATTGTCTAGTGGTTGGGACTGGCAGACCGGACAGATCTACTCTGACCCAGAATTCTGTGACTATAAATTCAAGGCCTCATTAATTAAAGTTAAAAGCATTCTAGAGCATGCTTCAAATTAGTGGGCTGAAGATCAAAGGGCCCATTTTTGGCCAGGAGTTCAGAATCTAAGAGGCACAAACAAACTGAAGACTTTTGATTTCCTGAACCCACTGAAACCATGACACTAGATTTCATGCTGTAATAGAAAAGTTCCTGAAAACTTCTTATCTCAACTGAGTCAAAAGGTTTGCTCTCTTCTCTTAGCGTATTATTTTAGACTTGAGTGATAAAATTAAAGGGCCAAACATCTTTATTGGACTTAAGAATATAAATCCAGAAAGCCTGGTTGAGAGGACTTCCACAGCTGCCTGTGGAATTTAGAGCCCTGCCCTTGGTCGGTAAAACAGACAGCACTTGGTTTAAACGTTGTAGGGAGTGGAGAGTTTCTGTAGTACATGTGTATAAATGCCTATTCAGAGGTTAAAGAGCTGTCGTGACCCACATCAGTAACAGAAAGCTGCTGCTCATGCAGAACGTGCTTGGAACGTTAATTGCATTTTGCAAAAATGTGAGTAATGCCTGCAGATGTATGCCTGTCAGCTCCTCCCTGACCCGCAGCCTGGCGAAGCTTCTCTGGGGGAAGGCTTTCTCCACATGTTCTCTGCTTGGCCGGCATTCAGGAGCTAATTCTGCACAGGTTTCACCTGGGAAGAGGAAGGTTGCTTTTTCTGTTTGTTTTGAAGTCCAGGGGCCTCTGCCCCTGAAAATCAGATGAGGAACCATGGCTGGGAGGGATGGAACAGAACCCATCCTGACTTTGACCTCGCCTGGATTTTCTGGCCATACCCCAGGAGGCCTGGGGTTGTGCAAAAAGGAGATCATTGTCCCCAAAATCATGTTCCATCCTCTGGTGCATCACTCCTGTTGGTGGTGTTGACACCTTGGTCAAAGGTGGTTCCATTATGTCACAGGGAAGCCTACGGCTGGCCCAGAAGCTCAAAGTAGGGTATATTTATTACCTATAAAAGGGGGAAACACCATTGCTTCATTTTACCTCACCTCAATTTTTGACAGTCCTCCTGGAGTAACACTGACGCCCCTCTGTAACGTTTACTACCTGCCTCTCAGGTCCAGCAAAGTGCTTTATAAACCTGAAAGCCCTGTGTAAATGTTAGCTACAATGATAAGGAACATTCTCTGTTCTGAACCACCCATGGTGGCCTACCCCCGCACATACCCCCCCAAAATAGGACGGCACTGTCCTTGGTTCCTATGAGAGACCCTGGCCCAGAATAAAACCTGGACAACCCCGCGGGGGAGGCCCGCTCCCACAGCCAGAGGATGTGCAAGTTTGTTGTCTGAAGCTGAAGGCTGCTTTTCTGAGGAGGTCTGGAGGGAAGGAGGGAGGGGAGGAACAGGGGAGTTCCTTGCAGTAGGGTCCAACTGTGGGTGGACAGGCTGCACTTGGATCCACAGCTGCGGTTGGCTGAGCCTTCTAGGCTGAGCGCCAAGGGCAATGTGACCAGGAACCAGGCAGCCAGAGGAAGAAGCAATGATCTGGTTAACCGAGGCCAGCTTAGACAAAAGCTGGAGGGGGCTGGGGGCGCCCAGAAAGGAGATGGAGCATGGTCTGGCCCAGGGCTCATTCGAGCGAAGTTTTCCAAGTCAAGTATCACTTTGCCCCTAGGGAGATCCCCAGGCAAACCAGGGAGTTCTTACCTTCTGATTTCTAACTAGTCTCCTGTGAGCAACTATGAAATTTGATCTCAGAAACTGTGGCCTGGGGTTAAAGCTCCCTTTTCTTTTTGTTCTTGAAACACAGTAGAAACCCATGGGAATCAAAGCCCCTGTTACCCCACAGGATAGGTTCTGTGGTGGGGGAAAAAGCACTGCATTTGGAATCCTTAGCTGTGTGACCTTAAGCAAGTCACTTCACTCTGAGGCTCAGTTCCCTTTGTGTAAAATAAGGGTGTTGGGTGAGATGGCCTCCTAAGATCACTTCCAGCTCTAGTCAGGTTACAACTCTAAAAACGAAATAGCAGCGTACAGAAAGAGTCTTGATTAAAAAGCAAGAATTATCCTTGTGTTTTCACACAGCCTTATGAAGGGTCATCTCTGTGCTGAAAATCTGTAGAAATCATATAACATTTTGAGGTGGAAGAGACCTTAGAGATTCTCTAGTTCTGGGGTTCTTAGCTGGAGGTCTATGAACTTGCTTTAAAAAATATTTTGATTACTATATGTTGATATAATGGATTTGCTTTGTAATGTTATGTGTTTTATTTTATACATTTAAAAACATTATTTTGAGAAGGGCCCATCATAACAAAGTCTTGTGTGTTAAGACTTGATACAAAAAAAATTAAGGACCTCATTTTACATATGAGGAAACTGAGACCCCAGAGATCAAGGGACTCACTCACTCAAGCTCCCACAAGAAACAAAAGCAGAGCCGGTCACAGACTCAAAGGAACCAGAGCTAGAAAGGGCCTTAGAAATGATCTAATCTAACCCTTTGTTTTTCAATTAGGGAAACTGAACCCAAAGAGGTTAAATGCCTTATGGAAGGTCACACAGATAGTAAAATGGCAGAGCCAGGATTAAGAACCATATCCTCTGATTTGAAATCTTTCCTCTATATCACAATTCAATGATTTTCTACTCCCCATGCTGTCTCCATGACAGTGACCAAAGGGGAGCCAGGGAAATTTAGATTTTGCATTTTGTTTTATATCCCACTTGATTAGGCTCTTTCCCCATACCACCATCCCCCATCTGCCCCCAGAATTCCTACATTCAGAAAGAAATCTTAAACAGTTGGGAAACTGAAAGAAGCTTTCACTCCGCAAGATTTAACTTAGGCTAATTTTCCAGATCAAGTCTCTTTCATCTTTCTTAGACATAAATCATTCCCTTCTATTCCCCCAATCACTTTGCTTACCTCATTCTTTGTTTTGTCTCAGGGTGAAGATACCCTGTGCACATGACAGTATTCAAGATGTCTTCACCAGGGTTCTGCCCAGTGTCTGTGAGGCAAGTAACCCCCAAAAGTATTTAGCATTATTTTCCTTTCTGCCCTATCGTGTTTCAAATCTGTCTTTAATTTGCTGGATCTTGGGTTTCTCCAGCTTGCATTAATTCTCGGTGTGTTTCAACCAGGTTTCAGGTTAGTCTAAGTCAGATGAGCCAATTTACATTTTTCTAAGATGGACCCCTTCCCCTTATCCTCCTTACTCCCCTCCTAACATGTACAATTTTTTTTTTAGTTTATATAATACTTTGAGGTCTTGAAAAGCATGAATGTCATGATCTTCTGAGGTTTGAAGCATCTTACTCCATGAGATACTATCAAACAAATACATTTTGCCAGCTCAGATTCAAATGTGTGGGTGTGTTCCATCCAGGTTCCAAAATCCTTGTTTTCCCAAATGTCAGAACTGTATTATTATAGTTAACAAAAGAGGAAACCAAAAATTTGAAACCTATAACTGACCTAGAAGTTAAGAATCAGATTTGGAACTAGGACATTTTTGCACTTGAAGTAGGTTCTATAAACTGCATGCATGAATTGCATCCTCAGTTGAAGAGGTTAAAGCTGAAATTAGCCCAAGGCTGGTGTAGGGAGGACTGGGAGGGAGGAGGGGGGAATTTTCTCTGAGCCAGTCTGGGAACTTCCTATTTTAACTAATTATTTTTGTTAATTAAGTGCTAAATTCTATTGCTTCTAAGACTGGGTTCAATCTGCATCCTATAAATTTTGCACCTGGGGGCAAACATACCGGTTGTCTTGTCCTAGTAAAACTTGCTAATCCTAGACTCTGGAGTGATAGAGGTATTTCAGAGATCCTCTAGTTCAGGCCCCTAATTTTACAAATAGACCCAATAAATAAAGTGGCTGCCCAAGGTTGTATGAATTATCAAAACAGACCTGCTAGATGATATAATAGATAGGGCACTGGGCTTGGAATCAGGAAGACTCATCTTCATGAATTGAAATGGGCCTCAGACACTAGCTGTGTGACCCTGGGCAAGTCATTTAACCCTGTTTGCCTCAGTTTCCTCATCTGTAAAATGAACTGGAGAATGAAATGGAAAATCATTCCAGTATCTTTGCCAAGAAACCCCCAATATGATATCATGAGGTGTGGGACATGACTCAGTAGTAACAGCCATTTCAAACCCAGGTCTTTTGATCTTTTGACTCAGAATCTAGTACTACTACTACTACTATAACACGTACATACACATTCACACACAGAGCATTATACTAGCAATAGCATTACATTTGGAAACACAGGTACTGAATTCAAATCTAGGCTCTGCTATTCATTACCCCATAGGGTCACATAATGCTCAAATGAAATAATGTATATAATGCACTATGTAAATCTTAAGTCGCTATTTAAATATCAGCGATTCATACTATCCCTATGGTGTTGATAAGAACTGCTACTACTGCCTGTGTGGCATTGACAAATCATCCAACCTCTCCTTATTTCATTTCTTCCCTTAAAACATGAGAGACTTGGACTGGAAGATCTCAGAGGTCCCTCTCAGCTCTGAATCCTTGAATTTAAACTTCTCCAAAGATTTATTTGAGATCAGAATTTTGAACTTGACCTATGACTCAGGAAACAGAAGTAAAAAAAAAAAATGCTCCACTTTTTTTTTTCCATTTTCCTAAAGGCCAATCACGAGGTTAGGCTCTGGAAACTCTCCGGGTTTGTGGAGCGCTGGCTTTGGCAGAACAGAGTTCTTGTAATGAGCAGGCCGGCTGTTACAAGCCACTGCCACACTGGAGTCTGAATTCTGACTCTGGACAAGACTGGGAGCTGCCCATCTGGCACAGATGCTCTGTTGGGCAGCTACAGCCCAGACAAACATCATTTTTAATTCAATAAGAGTGAAATATTGTTTTAAAAAAAAAAGCCTGCTCCCCACCTATCTTTAATGGGAACATTGCTCATGCTCGAGATCATCATGCTGCTACTAAAAGCAACTTAATCAACAGGTGTAGAACTGTGGGACCCAGGCCTACAGGAGATTTTTGCATTAACTTCTCATAAAGCACCTCCTCAAGGTCGAAAGCAATTCACCAGGATATGTGAGAGGCCCAGTGGGACAGCCAACATCATTTGTTGCCTGGTTGGATGGAAAGCCAGACCTCCTATGAGGAAACAACCCTGCTTTTTACTGTTGGTGGAGATTGTTTTTATGACCAGACTTGTCAAGTGTTTTGTTTTTCTATTACGAACCTGTAGTGTCCGGGTCCTGTACAGTCACTCCCATGGGGTAAAGGGCAGCTGAGTGAATCTGGGCAAGCAGGTAGAGCCAGGAACCTGAGCTGGGTTTGGGGTGTGTCTGTCACTTCAGCTCTGTAACTGAACTAAGAAGCATGTTTCAAACAAGAAGCAGGGATTTAGTCAGTGGGCCTCTGTTCAAATCTATGTGACTCAAAGCAACCTCTCGGGACCTCAGTTTCCT
Source organism: Potorous gilbertii (assembly GCA_028658325.1). Classification (NCBI taxonomy): domain Eukaryota; kingdom Metazoa; phylum Chordata; class Mammalia; order Diprotodontia; family Potoroidae; genus Potorous; species Potorous gilbertii. The sequence goes on along the minus strand of CM053770.1, from coordinate 388,771,899 downwards.
CATCTGAAAAATAAGAAAGTTGGACTAGATATGGTCAAATTTGTGATGCTGTGATTATATGGAGTACCATGAGGGCATAGAGGTGGTTTTTTCTTCATGTCGGACAGAAAAGTAAATCTTTTTTTATATCATAAATTAGAGATGAGAACTAATTACAAGGAGGTCCTTGTTTGAGGCATTAGAAGCCAGGAAGATAGAAAAGAAGGAAATGACTGGATAAAGACAAAAACAGGAATAGAAGCTGAAAACAAATGCATCCAAGGACAGAAGTCATAGAAGCTGATCAAAGCTGACAGGCAGGCCTGGCATCTGCTTGAATGGGAACTATACTGAATGGAGGAGATGCATGGCTGGGTCGAGAGCTGATGGGCTGGAGAAAGGCAGAAGTGCCCTCTAACATCGTCTGAAGCCTAAGAGACAGGAAACATCTCAGGGATTGCCTGGTGTTTCCCTTTACTTCCCCCTCCAGTTTCAGAGGGAGAAGAAGAGGGGATAAGATAGGTTTTGTCTGCTTTGCTGTGAGAAGAGATGTGACTTTGCTATGAAAAAGACTGCATAGCCATATCATTTCCAAAATCTTGAGAAGGGAAAAGCTTCTCAAAACTTCAATGAAGATCTGAGAAGTTTGACATTCTTTGCGGGGAAGGGAACTGTCACTGAAAGAGCTCAGCACTTTCTTGGTACCCTGCTAAGGATACTAACAGAACGCTAAAAGAGGCTATCAACTCTTCAGTGGCCTGAGAGTAGAATAAAAGTGACTTTATGCCAGAGACCTATAGGGACCAGAAGAGGAATAGAGAACTGATTTTTTTCTCATCTTCATCTTTAGTATTTATTAAAGCAAGTCAACAAACATTTGCCAGTCTCCTACAGCATGATGGGCACTATGCTAACTGCTGGGGGATACAAAGAAAGACCAAAAATTAAAATTAAAAAACAGTTGAGGAGTTCACAGTCCTACTGAACACTGACATACCATACAAAAACCTAAACAAAAGCAAGAAATCCATATTGTTTAGGGGCCTATGGTCTGGGGACTAGGATCTGCTGGTGTAATGGTGGCTTGTAGGAAAAATTGCTTCTTTTTCCATATTCATTCTAGTAAAACAAGAAGAGTCAGATTTCAAATCAAATTTATAAAGGGAATTGTATCAACAAATACATATTTGCTGTACTCTTTAATTGCTCAAAGCATTCTTTCAAAGTATGCAAAACTGACTCAAAAGAAGATAGGAGACCCTTCTATCTCTAAATACATGGCACGTATTTTCAGACTTTTTCAATCTGTTGATCAATTATGTGGATTTGTTTCTTCTTTTTTTTAAAAAAAAAACTTCAAATTCCAACTTTTCTCTCTTCCTCCCTCCCCACCCATCCCCAGTGACAAGGCAAGCAATTCAATATAGGCTATATATGTGTAGCTTTGCAAAAGACTTCCATAATAGTCATGTTGTGTAAGACTATATTTCCCTCCATCCTATCCTGCCCACCATTAATTCTATTCTCTCTTTTGACCTTGTCCTTCCCCAAAAGTGTTTGCTTCTAATTACTCCCTCCTCCCATTTGCCCTGACTTCTATCATCCCCCTCACACCTCACTTATCCCCTTCTCCCCTACTATCCTGTAGTGTAAGAAAGATTTTCATACCAAATTAAGTGAGCATGTTATTTCCTCCTTAAGCCAAATGTGATGAGAGTAAACTTCACTTTTTTCCTCTCACCTTCCCCCTTTTCCCCTCCACTGAAAACATCTTGTCTTGCCTCTTTTATGAGAGATAGTCTGCCCCATTCCCTTTCTCCTCCCAATATATTCCTCTCTCATCCCTTAATTTTATTTTTTTAGATATCATCCCTTCCTATTCAACTCACTCTGTGCCCTATGTGTCTATAATCCCTCCAACTACCCAAATACTAAGAAAAGTTTCAAGAGTTACAAATATGATCCTTCCATGTAGGAATGTAAACAGTTCAACTTTAGTAAGTCCTTTAGGATTTCTCTTTCCTGTTTATCTTTTCATGCTTCTCTTGACTCTTGTGTTTGAAAGTCAAATTTTCTATTCAGCTCTGGTATTTTCATCAAAAATGCGTGAAAGTCCTCTATTTCATTGAATAACCATTTTTCCCCTGAAATATTATACTCAGTTTTTCTGGGTAGGTAATTTTTGGTTTTAATCCTAATTCCTTTGACTTCTGGAATATCATATTCCAAGTCCTTCAATCCTGTAATGTAGAAGCTGCTAGATCTTGTGTAATACTGATTGTATTTCCACAGTACTTAAATTGTTTCTTTCTAGCTGCTTACAATATTTTCTCCTTGACCTGGGAATTCTGGAATTTGGCTACAATATTCCTAGGAGTTTTTCTTTTTGGATCTCTTTCAGGAGGTGATTGGTAGATTCTTTCAATATTTATTTTACCCTCTGGTTCTAGAATATCAGGGAAGTTTTCCTTGATAATTTTAAGAAAGATGATGTCTAGGCTCTTTTTTTGATCATAGCTTTCAGGTAATCCCATAATTTTTAAATTGTCTCTCCTGGATCTGTTTTCCAGGTCAGTTGTTTTTCCAATGAGATATTTCACATTGTCTTCTATTTTTCCATTCTTTTGGTTTTGTTTTGTAATTTCTTGGTTTCTCATAAAATCATTAGCTTCCATCTGCTCCATTCTAACTTTTAAAGAACTATTTTCTTCAATGAGCTTTTAGACCTCCATTTCCATTTGGTTAATTCTTCTTTTTAAAGCATTCTTCTCCTCATTGATTTTTTGGACCTCTTTTGCCAATTGAGTTAGCCTATTTTAAGGGTGTTATTTTTTTCAGCATTTTTTTGGGTCTCCTTTAGCAAGCTGTTGAGTCACTTTTCATGATTTTCTTGCATGGCTTTCATTTCTCTTCCCAATTTTTCCTTACTTGATTTTCAAAATCCTTTTTGAGCTCTTCCATGACTTGAAACCATTACATATTTATTTTGGGGTTTTTGGATGCAGAAGTCTTGACTTTTATGTCTTCCTCTAATGGTATGCATTGTTCTTCCTCATCTGAAAGGATGGAAGAAAATAACTGTTCACCAAGAAAGTAACCTTCTATTGTCTTATGTTTTTCCCCTTTTTTGGACATCAAGAGGAAGTTATACTCTAGGAACCTGTAAGTTCTCAGTTCTTCCAAGGTGGCACAATCAAGGGAGAGGAGTTTACTCCTCTCCCTGGCTTGTGCACTCATCTGGGAGCAACCACAAGCTTTTCTGCCCAGGATCTGGAAGTAGGATTCCCTCTCCATAATTGCCTCCAGCTCCACCATGCCAGTGCTCCTCCTTACCTCAGGGCTGCCACTCAGGGCTGAGATTCAGATCAACAGCTCAATTCCCCCAGGGTCTTTAGGCAGAGGGCTCCAAAAATGGCTGCTGCCACTGCCATTGCAGTGGCTGCTGCCAGCGAGACCAGACCACAGTCCTTTCTCATCCAGGTGAAAGAGCTTTCTCACTGACCTTTGAAGCTATCTTTGACATTTGTGGGTTGAGCAATCTGGGAACGGCAGCTGCTGCCAGGGATTCTGCCCCCTGAGGCCTGCTTCATTCCTGAGCCTGCGTGTGGCCAAGACTGTGTTGTGGTCCACTCTGCGCTCAGTACAATAGACCTTTCCTGTCCACCTTCCAGGCTGTCTTAGGCTGGAAATCTCTTTCACTCTGTCGTTTTGTGACTTCTGCTGCTCTAGAATTTGTTTAGTCATTTTTTACAGGCATTTTATGGGTTATCAGGGAGAGCTTTTACAGATCTGTCCTTCTACTCTGCCATCTTGGCTCTCCCCTCCTCCCCCCACCCCAGGCATGGAGTTTTAAAGAGGAAAAAGATACAAGTCTGACCCAGATGGTTGGAGGGTATCAACGAATGCAGACAGGCTCAAGGAATTAGGCTTCCTGCCACTGATGTCACATAGCCAGCCTTGGAACTACCCTCAAATACTAGCTTAAGAAACAATAGGGGAAGAAACCAACCTTTCCCTTTGTATAGAACCAGTATGAGCAATTGGGTAAAAAATCCACTTCAGGCAAATCAAATAGGTCATATAGGCAAGTCAAAGGAGAGACCCAGTCCTGGAATTTAGTCCCTGCTCTGTGGCCCTGGGCAAATCACTTAACTCTGTTTGCCTGTTTCCTATTCTATAAAATTAACTGGAGAAGGAAATGGCTGACCACTCCAGTACCTTTGCCAAGAAAACCTCAAATGGGATCAAAAAGAGTCAGACGATTGAAAAAATGACTGAACATGAACATGCTAGATCAACTTCCTGGGGCATGAGATCCTCTTCTTAACAACAGTCTAAGTAAGTTTTTCCTTTGATATCAGGACTTCCACCTTATACTATCTCCCTCTTTTCCACAAGATTTCAACTTCCACTATCCTTTCCCTTTCTAATCTTCAACTTCTCCTGATCTACTGTTTCATTTTCTACTGCCTTTGAACATGCTCATCCTTCTGTGCTTAAAAAATAATTCATTAGATCCTGTCAGCTCTACAGGAAATCTTTCCTGACCCCCTTTAATTCTAGTTCCTTCCTTCTGTTGGTAATTTCCTATTTATCCTGTGTATACAGTTTGCTCTATTGCAGGTCAGCATAAGAAATTAAATGGGAATTTTGGGGGGAATTGTGGAAGCCACAGAGATTTGCGAAGGTCAAATATATATAACCAAATACATAGCCCAAATTTTACAATAAGATACTTTAAACACTCCATGAAAGAAAAAGGAAAAACTTAGACTTCTCTGGTCTAAGGGAGGGCCAAAATATTTTACATGGATTTTCCAGATTATGGGGGTCACCTCATCTCTAACCCCAGGAATATGAAAGGGATAACTCCAGTCTGTTTGCATGTTGTGTCCTCTCCCCGCTACCCTCATTAGAGTGTAGCACAGTGCCTGGGACATCGTAAGCACTTAATAAATGTTTATTGATTGACCATTCCCCCCATAACATCTTAAATTCCTTCCTGGTCTCATTCAAACTCCTTGAAAAAGCTGTCTACATTTGGTGGCACCAATCCCTCTCCTCTCACTTCTCAACCCTTTGCGATCTGGATTTCAACCTCATCATTCAATTTAGATTGTCCTCTCCAAAGTTACCAGAGAACTCTTCATTACTGAAGCTGATCATTCTTTTTTTCTCAATTCTCAACCTTCTCCACCTGGGCCCCACATTTGACCCTCTCTCCTCCTGCATACACCATTCTCTCAGGGATTTCATGATACCACTGTCTCTTGGTTCTCCTACTTGTCTGACTGCTCCTTCCCAATCTCCTTTGATGATTCATCATCCATATCATTCTCCCTAATTGGGGTGTTCCTTGAGGCTCAGTCTTTGGTTCCCCAGTCTTCTCTTGCTAGGCTCTCTCTTGATGATCTCATTGACTCTCACGGGTTTAATTATTTTTATGCAGAAGACTTCCAGATCTGTATAGCCAGTTCCAGTTTCTCCCATGGGCTTCAATCCTGCAATCCCCAATGACTATTAGACTTTTCAAACTGGGTATCCCAGAGACAACTGAAACTCAATATATCAAAAAATGAACTCATTATCCTTCCCCCAAAATTCACTTCTCTTTCAACTTCCCCATTTCTGTCAAAGACCTTACCATTCTTCTGGTCTCCCTGGTTCATAATCTTTTCATTATTCTTGACTACTTACTCTCGTTCACCCCACATATCCTATCAGTAGCTATATCTTACTGTTTCTACTTCACGTCTCCCACATCCAACCCTTTCTTCCCATTCACATAGCTACTGCCTTAGTTCCTGTCCTCATCACCTCTCACCTAGGTTATTTCAACAGTCTTCTAATTGGTTTCCCTGCTACAGTCCTGTCTATCCTTCAACCAGCAGCAAAGTGATTTTCCTTAAGTGCAGATCTGACCATGTCACTCTCCTGCTCAATAAACTCCAATGGCTTCATACTGCCCCTAGAATCACCTCACTCTACTCTCCATCTCAAACTCTGCTTGGTCTCAACTACATGGAACAAACTATAACTCAGCATCTCTCCCCAATCTTTTGTGTGTTATCTTTCCCAACTGGATTGTAAACTCCTTAAGGGCAGGGATTATCTTTTTCTTGTTTGCCCAGTACTTAGTACGGTGCTTGGCACATAGTAGACACTTCGTAACTGTTTACTGAATTGAATTGAATCAAATAAAATCTTGTTAGTGTAGTTTTTAAAGCCTTCACCACCTAGCCCCAACCTCTCTTTCTAGCCTCACTGTATATTACAACTCCTTCTATACTCTGTGGTCCAGCCAAACTACTTCTCTCTGTTCCTCACACGCAACACTTCATTTCCAATCTCTGTGCCTTTGCATTGGCCATTCCCCACACCTAGAATGCATTCCTTCCTCACCTCCATTATTTAGAATTCTTCTCTTCCTTTACAAAGCAGCTAAAATTCCACCTCCTAAATGAAGCCTTTCTTGATCTCCATAGTTGTTAGTATCCTTCCTTCCTAAATACCATGTACTTATTAAGTTATTATTATTAATTATACCATGACTTATTTATTTGTATTCATTCTCTTTACTTTTATTTTGTATATACTTCTATACTACTTGTCTCTCTCATTAGAGTGTAAGCTACTTATAAATAGGGGTTATTTCATTTACCTTGTGCCTAGAATAGTATTTAGTACTTCAGTAGGCACTTAATAAATGCTTGTTGATTGTTTGATTTCCAAACTTCCTGCTCAATGAACCCTAACATAAGGCACTGAGCTACTGGAACTGAGTCTCTGAACCAGCTTGACTGCTTGAATCCAGGCTTCTGCAGCACTTGATCCAGAAACATCTTTTATTTTACCTTTTACTACTGCTGCTGTTTCTCAGTGCCTGGTTCTTTTTTCCCTCCATTTCAAGTCACTACAGACCTCAGATTACAAGAGTGGTTTTCTAAGATTTATTTAAATGGTAAAAGAAAATTCATAAATAACATACTAGGGTAAATTATGCATAAATGAAAGCATCCTCCAGATGCTCTTGTTTGCAGGTAAAATTGTGCTGGTTGCTGCAAACCCTGGAATACTGCAAAGTCTTCTAGAAGGGCAATAATCATTCAGACAAGTTTGGACTAATTATCCATACAGGAAAAACTGGATGATGAATGTCCATCCTCCAGACTATGACAGGAAAGTAGGCGGATAACCTCTCCAGTCATATCCATTAGTATATGCACATATGCCCGAAATATATATGTTTGTATGTATGTATGTATCTTGGATAGACAATGCAAATAAATGGACAAGAAGGTGGGCCCAAAATTAAATAGGAAGGAAGTAGGATCAGTCCCTTAAATGACTCCAAACTTCTCCCTGAAACAAAGACCCATCCTCTCCAATACCGATATTCCACCATACCAATGTTCTTGCATGGCTGCAGGTCACAAAACACTAAAATCTCCAAGGAATTCAAAATAAGGACCACTCAGAGAGCAATAAAAAAGTACATGGTGGTTGTGGCCAGGCTATAACAATGTAGTAAAGGAGATCAAAGAAAATGTAAGAATACAAAAGATAGTTTGACTGGTCACGTACCGAGTATGATCTACTGGTATCCTCACAATGTCATGTGAAAGCAAGAAAGGTCTCCATCACGTTAAGTGAACCTCCAGGGATAAAACTATAAAAGCGGATCAACAAGAGTTGTACAGATTGGGCAGGGATGAATGGGCTACTATCTGCATCACTGGAGGGAACAGCTACTCTGATCAGATCCCAGATCTGTTTGAGCACGTGGGTATTAATGAAAACTACCTATTCACAAATAAGGTGGCACTTAAAGTTCCTGAGTTACTTCATATAACTGCAATTCTCCAGGGCTAGCTTGGCCCAATGGGAGACTTTCTTCCCATGGAGAATCCTTTTCCCTGTGACCTTCAGACAACAATGTCATCTTCTACCCAAGGATACTCCCACCTGATTTGTCCTCCTATTTTTGGTACATCAAGCTCATTCATCCATTCTACAATTCCCTGACCTCCCTCAGTTAATTAGAAAGCTTATTGATTGAATGGTGGAGTTTGAGCACTCTATCTGTATTTCTATATGATTATTTACTTAACCTATTCTATTTTTCCTCCACCCCCAGAATACAGACAAGGATTCTATTGCCTCAAAAACTGAAAAAATTCAAACTGATCCCCAGGGTACCTCCAAAAGTTTACAAAATCCTGTACAAGCCTTCTGTGGACCAAGAGCTAGAGAGGCCTCCAGGAGGAAGTGACTGTAAGTTCAGTTAAATATAACATTAAAGACTGGGAAGGGATCTTTTGAGACCAAATAGGAAAGTACTTTTCTTACTCATAGGGGTAGGGGTCCAGAGGTGCCATTCAGCCAAGGGCCACAGGTCCACACCTAGAGATCGAAAGAGGAAGATTTGGGGAAAAATTAAGAACCTTACCAGACCTAGCAGCATGACAACCTGAATTCATCTAAGAATTCTCAAAGCCAAGTCTAGCTTTCAACTGACATAGGTCAGGGAAGTATTAGAATAAGTAGAAGGGGTCACACTGTAGGGGAATGGCTATAGTTACCAAGTGAACTGATAATGAATAAAAAAGCATTTTTAAGTGCTTACTATGTGCCAAGTGCTATGCCAAGTGTTAGGGATACAGATTTAAAAATTAGATAGTCCCTGCCCTCAAGATTAGCTTCTAATAAGGGGACACAACATGGATAGGAAAATGGCTAATATGAGGGACTTTGGTTTGGGGAGTCAGAAGGATGGTGAATGAAGGCATAGAGGAATGCTTGGCATGTGCCTTCCAACAGCAATGGAAATAATGACTGTGTTACTGTTCCAGAGGCGGACATCTGAGAGGAGGGAAGTAGGGGAGTGGGTGTGCATGCTTTCAGGACCCAGTGGTTCAGAGAGAACAGCAGCAGACACGGAAGGTGGTAATAAACTAGTCAGAGTAGAATGGTTAGAGAAAGGCAAGAGTGAACTGAGGTGTGGGATGGAGTATCATATCCAGAGCTAGGGCACAAGGTGGGAAAATGGGGTCCCTGTTTATTGAGATCAGACTTAGGGGAAGAAGAATGAAAACAACTTGATCCCAATGGATTCTTCTCCAGTTTTTAGAATCAGAACAGGGTCAGAACAAGCCCCACTTGATAGTGAGCCACTTGTGTCATAGGCCTCATCAGTCATTTTCCCCATTATGATTAGCTCATCCATTGTTAACTGGTCGTATCAACAAGCTGTCCTGGTGCCATAACATCTGCTGAGTGGTTGGTGTTTTGAGGATCTCTCTTAACTCACTATTGTGTGTGTGATTGTGTTCAGAGAGTGCGTGTGAAAGTGCATTAGGAATAAAATGCCAAACATCACTCTCAGCTTGCTTTAAAAATGATACTTCCTATTTCATTATTTTTTCACATTTATATAGAGACTATTCAGTAGCTATCACTGGAGCTGTTCTTCTGTGTAGGTACTGAGGAAATAACTGACATAGTGTCATTTTACAAGATATGGTAAATCTCCTGTCCAAAAATATCTCTCCCAACAGCCTATGATGGTACACTTGAGATTTCACTATTAGAAAGTCATTCCATAAGGTTGAACATGGTCTTATTTCCTTCTTCTCGCTTTACTTGATTCTTTCCTGTAGAAATTGTCCCAATCTGGATTTAGAGAACCTGGGTTTGGATCCTCATTCTGTCACCTGTGTGACATTGAATAAAATAACTTTACCTCTTTGGACCTCAGTTTCCTCATTTGTAAAGTGAGGAGGTTGGACTATATAACCTGATATGTCTTCCAACTCTAAATCTTTGATGCTGTGATCTTGATGCAGGAGAAGGAAAGATGTGTTGAAAATGGGATAATGGGCACAGATATGGAAGACAGTAGGATGCTGATAACAAAGTGCTTATGGAAAAAGTTGTACCTACAGATCACAGCTTCTTAAATAAACATTACTTACCTGAAACTAAAGGAAAGAATTTAATTTAAAGAGGAAGCCATACCTCTCTCTTTTCAGGCTGCATCAAAGGGTGAAAGACTTGTTCACTCAGAGGTAACAACATGCAGTAATGGAGAAAATTCTAAGGCCACCTCCCCAGGCCATGTGACATAGGGAAATGGCATTAGGACTTTGATCTATTTACTTGATCATTTTCCATTCTAGGAGCAGAAAATAGTCTTGAATCCAGGAGTTTGAGGTATGGGGATCTCAGAGCCTGAGATCTGAGGCAGGCTGCTGCCACCAACCCAGTCGGGAAGCCCCAAAAAGCCAAAATTCCAAGAAGTTGGGGAGGTGGGAGGGAACACAGGAAGGAAACTCTTTGGAATTGGACTTGGTGGGACAGATGCCATGTAGGAGCTAAGCTAGGCTGTGGAACTAATTTCCCTTTCTTCTTTATAGACTAAGGTGTTGTATTATGCTCCACAGGGATTGGCGAAGGAGGAGAGGGAAGGAGAATATGAAGCTAAAAGGAGGACAATAAAAAAGCTCAGAATAGAACAGATCTCTTGGTATATTTGTGGTGATCAATCTTTATCAATGTTGACCCTGAAATCACTGCATTTTGAATTCAACCATTCAGTCAGTACCTGATGTGCTACTTGAGAAATGACATTGGAGATGGAGTTGTGAAAAGCAGCTGAACCTGCCCAAATATACACCAAAGATATCTGTACAACATTTTACATACTTTGCCTCATTTGATCTTCTCAACAATTCTGTAAGGAAATCCAGGATTTGTGATCCTCAATCACTTAATAAATAGTCATTAAGTATCTCAAATGTGTCAGGCTCTGTTCTAAGCACTGGGGACACAAAGTAAGGTAAAAAACGTTTGTACTCTCAAGGAGCTCGTAGGCTAATGGAGAATACAACATGCAGACAACAATGTACAGACAAGCAAAATACAGGATATAATGGAGATAAGCAACAGAGGAAAGAATTAAAGGGGATCAGGAAAGGCTTCCTCTAGGAGGTGGAATTTTGGCTGGAACTCGAGGAAAGTCAGGAGGCTGAGATGAGGAAAGAGAACATTCCAGTGTAGAAGACAGCCAGTAAAAATGCCTGGAGTCAAGATCTGAGTCTCTTATTCAAGGAACAAAGGGGCCAATGTCAATGGGAAGCAGATAAGAGCATTCCTGTCCATCCTGTGCAACTCTTGTCTATGTCTTTTTATAAGTTTTAAAGGCCTCCTACTGGAGGTCTTCCTTGCTTTCTTTTGACATCATAAAGTTCCCGGTAGAACATACTGAGCATATGACCAGTCAGCCCATCTTTTTCATTCTTACATTTTCTTTGATAGCCTTTCTTTGATATCCTTTACTCCAGTTCCAGATTACAAACTATATTACAAATCTGTAATCATCAAAACAATCTAATACTGGCTAAGGAACAGAATGGTAGATCAGTGGCAGAGATTAGGTATATAATACACAGTAGGTAATGATCATATTAACTTAGTGTTTGATAAATGCAAAGATCTAAGATTTTGGGGCCAGAACTCATCATTTGACAAAAATTACTGGGAAACTGGAAAGCTGTTAGGGGACAAGCTCTGGACCGCCCTTCAGGAGCTGGCTCAGGAGGAACATGGGAGGAGCTCTGGCTGGGTATATAAAGGGATGCTGGGAAGAGTTCTGGGAGGACGCCACTAATAAAGTGTAGTCATTTCCCCTCCCCCACAGGAGGAGATTCCCCTGCCACTGGGTAGGGGCCAGAGACGTCCGAAGACCCAGGATAGGGTAAGTATCCAAGCGAGGGTGGGGGATAGCCCGACCAGGAGCCTGGACAGATACCTCCTGGCCTAGTATCCAGGCGAAGGCCGAGGGACAGCCCCGTGCAGAAAGCAGTTTGGTAGAAACTAGGCATAAACCAATTTCTCAAACTATATTCCAAAATAAAATCAAAATGGGTAATTTATTTAAAATGAAATGTGAAATCATAATTAGGGGAGCATGGAAAATTTTACCTTTCAGATCTATGGATAAGGAAAGAGTTTATGACTAAGCAAGAGATAGAAGGGATCACAGGAAGTAAAATGGATAATTTTCATTACACAAAATCAAAAAGTTTTCGCACAAATGAAACCAATGGAAAGCAGGAAACCAGGGGGGAATTTTTACAGCAAATTTCTCTAAGTCCTCATTTCTCAGAAAAACCTAAGAAGACTTATATGAACTGATGCAGAGTGAAGTGAGAAGAACCAAGAGATCACTGTATACAGTAACAGCACTGCAACAATGATCATCTGTGAAAGACTTAGCTACTCTGATCAAGACAGTTCTAAAGGTGTGATGATGAAAAATGCTGTCCACATCCAGAGAGAGAGAACTGATGAACTCTGAGTGGAAACTGAAGAATACTTGATTTACTTTCTGTATGTTTCCTGCTTTTTAATAGGGTTGGGTTTTTTTATAGTGTGATTAATATGAAAATGTTTTACATGATTTCATATGTATAAATTGATATCAGATTGCTTGATGGGGGGGCAGAAGGCAGGGAGAGAATTTGGAATGAAAATTTTTAAAAAGTGAATGTTAAAAATAAATAAAGGAAAAATGAAGGAAAAAGCATAGGCCTTTCAGAGAGAAAACTGAAGCATTACAAGCATTATGCAACATTTCAAATACAGACCAGTCCATTCTCCTATTCAATACTGGGTCTTCCTTCATATTTTGTAAATAAATGTATACTCCAAACTAATCTTGCTGTCAAGTCTTGCCATGTGGCAAAGAGATCATATGTTTGTTGTTTGGCTAAGGTGGTTTCTGGGTTTATTTGGTCTTCTTGCTATGGCAACTGATTTATATCAAACTTCTCTTAGAAATGCTGATAATCAGAGTCCACTGAATTCATTTCCTATTTTTCAGAGTCAACAGAATTTTTATAATTAGGTCAAGTTGAATCTTGGTTCTGGAGAACACTCAGTCAACCAATAGACATTTATTAAACACCTACTATTTGCCAGACACCATTCTAAGAACTGATGGTACAAAGAAAGGCAAAAAAGGGTTCCTGTTCTCAAGGAGCTCATAGTCTAATGGGGGAGACAAAGTTCAAATAACTATGTATAAACAGGCTAGGCAGAATAAGTTAGAGATAATCCACAGAGGGAAGGCAGTAGCATTAAAGGGGATTGGGAATGACTTCTTGTGGAGAGGAGAAATTTAGTGGGGGTTTGAAGAAAGCCAGAAAAGGAAGAGGAAGAATATTCCAAGTATGGGGGACAGTCAGTGAAAATACCCAGAGCTGGGAGATGGAATTTTTGTTGGAGGAACAACAAGGTGGCCAGAACATACTCCTGTCCTATCAACAGAGAAATCAAAGATAACAGACATGAAATGTTGCTCATGCTGTAAGAAACAGTTGTTTCAAAGGAATTTTCAGGGTAGAGGGAGTATCAAGAAATTAATGTGGTATAATAAACATAGGCCCTCAATAAAACTTTTAAAAAAGTACTCTAATTCACATTTGAAAGTCCTGGATCTTTCTCTTGCTTTATCTATTAAACTTCATTTGAAGAGGTCAAAGCATCATATCTTTATTAGGAAATAAGCTTGCATATATCCCTTTTAACAGAAACTAATTGTGCTTGACAACAATACTGGACTACTTTTTTATGTAAAAATACTGGAAGTGCAAAAAATAATTATAAATAAGTAGGTCACATTGGAGTAGTTCTAATTGCATACAGGATCTATTGCTGATCTCTATCCTTTGTTCTAATTTGATATTGATTTGGACCTTTGTTTTAAACAGTACATGATCTTACTGCACACAGGATTCTAAAATGACTCTCACATCAGTAACCAGTTGTTTCCTGTCTCTTAAGATATGATCAATTTCATTTTTTTCGGTGATGTCATTAGATGCTCACCACATCCAGGGCCTAAGAAAATATTCATGATGTTAAAGCATGAAACTTCTGAGTAACCTATGGTCTTTAACCTCTTTCAATTTTTGCTTTCAAACCACATTTTCCAAGATGTTTTTTATTATCCTCCCCTGTTTCCATTTTTGCATTGAAGTCATAGAGGTAAAGATCAACATAAAAAAATCTTGTTAGGTTTTTCATAGAATTTCTCTACTTTGTCTTCTACACCAGATGGTGAATTAGTTGCAGTTTTCATGTTCTTTATGCTTAAGTTCATTAGGAACACTGTATGGTAAAATGATCAAATGTCCCATGAAATGGTATTCCTTGGTATCTCTGGGCTTCTTATTATGAAATCAACTCTTCTGACCCCTTATTTGTGCCTCTGCGAAGTATCTGTGAGCCAACTTTCCTTCCAGCAGCAATTTCTTTGTCTTCTAACTTCAGTTGGATCAAGAATGTCAATATAGATGTGGTTCAGTTACTATAGTAATCAATTCACTGATGTTGGGCAGAGATCATATGTTAAGAATACCAACAATTAAATATATGTTCATAACTGTCCTAAAAACTTTGCTTCTTTGAACCCTTTGTCCTCTTTTCTACTTCTCTGCCATCATTAAACACAAAAGTAGAAGAGAGCCATTTTGCATTTTTATCTCTTTCACTTGTTGACGTTGTCAAGGAATTCAAAGCATCATCTTCAAGGATCCAGGGTCATCTCCATGCCATGACTAGGTATCACAGTAGGACTTTTTCCAGAAAAATTATGTATAGGTGTTATAAAATATTGAATGTTAGCAAATCTATTAATCGTGTCTTCGTGTATCCTTTTGTTCCCAGGGTTAATTATTTATATCATTAAGACCTCTTGGTTTCCTCATATGAAATATAAAAATTATGGAATCCAAAAACTTTCAAAACAAAACAAATTTATATAAGTAGCTTAGGAAATAGATGTAAAGAGAAACACAAGTTCTGACTTTAGATCACCATTCTTCCTTGTCATGAGTATTAGAATTCTCTATCCAGGATACAGTTAAAGGAAGCAACATGGTACAAGAGGAAATTGGTTCTGCCATTTACTACCTCTCTGACCTTGGTCAAATCACCTTACCTCAGAGTTAACCTCTGAGTCTCCCCTTCCTAATTTACAGAACGAGTGGAATTGGACTAGATGATCCCCAAGTTTCCATCTATGGCCAGAGCTGTGATCCTTTATCCTATGATATGTAAAGGGAGTAGGCAGAGGGCTCTACCTCCTATCTGCTACACTGGAACTTTCAAAGGCTACCCCAAGAAGTATGAATGGGAATGGGTTTTCTCTCTGGGTTACTTAGGTAATACATACATTCTGGCCTCTTGGGACAAGGATGACCCAGAGGTTCCTGGTAATGGGGGGTACTGTGCCAAAGTTGACTGACAACTAGGAAGAGTTGCTCATTCAGTAGCCTTTGAAAGAAAAAGAAATAGACTTTGTTCTCCTCTCTCTTTATCTTCCCTTCTTTCAAGTGGGTCAAAATTCTTCCAGCTCTTCTTCATGTTTCCAGCAAAGGGAGGATCTCTGTCTCCTCCTCTCCAGCACCAGCTAAAGCTGACAATGAACACATGTATTTGCCTAAACCTGGATCTCGAGTTCCTGGTTGACTCCTCTGTTCTGCATTGTATACATCTTTCCTCTTTCCTAAGCATAGGTGGCCAAACAGTGATGGATGTTTTCCGCCACAGCAATTATTCTATAAGCTTGAGAGGTATGAAGTCACTGACAAATCTGGGTGCTGCGTGCTGGAGCAATTTCTTGCTGTTGCCTCCTTTGTTGGGTAGGATGGACACTAACATGAAGACGTAATAATAGCTAGCACTTACATGGAATTTAAGGTTTCCAAAGTGGTGAAAGTGAAATGCCTACTCAACAGCACCTCTCAAGGATGTATGATAGAGGTAATGACTTCTATGACCTGGAATAACTCCAGCTTTTGGGTACAATGAACTGGAAAGTGAAAGAAAGTCTGATTCCTGGACTTTGGGATCAATTAGGCTCCCCATAGGATATAAACCTGGTCTGCATGAGCCCAGAGATAAGACCCCTTGGTGAGAGGAAGGGACTCCTTGACTTCAGGTAACATATATGATCCTGAAACATGTTTGGCTTACTGACTTTGAAATGTATTTTTATAGTTTGTAGTACCACTTTAAATCAGGTAATAAGTTCTATAACCTTATGACTATTACCTTCTCTTATCATCTTTGATTTCTAATTTTAAGATGAAGGTTCGTAGGGTGATACATTTAAAGCCAAAGATACTACAGTGGTCCATTAGGTGATACCACCCCCTGGGGAGGGGCAGCTAGGTGATGCAGTGACCAGTGCAGGAGTCAGGAGGACCTGAGTTCAAATCTCACCTCAGACACTTGACATTCACTAGCTGTGTGACCTTAGGCAAGTCACTTAACCCCAATTGCCTCATACTGGGTCATCTCCAGTCATCCTTCTTGGGAAGTTCAGCATGCATTGGCAGGAATATGTGTGTGTGATGACTTGTTTACAATATAATACTATATAGTTACATGATGCAATACTGTGTTGTCAAAATTTCAATGCAGGAAAAAACCCACAATGTACAATAAATGATTAAACTTAAGATGTGTCATTTTTAAAAAATATATTTTATATTTTTTGAAATGATGCAAATTTAAATTAAAAAATGGTAAAAGATTAAAAAATGTAGATTTCAAGGGTGGGGGAGTTGGGGATAGTGCTGTGTAATTTCTTTTTTTGAAAAGGGGGCAGTAGGCCAAATAAGTTTGGGAACCTCAGAAGAAAGGAAGAAAAGAAGAAAGGAAAGGAAGGAAGAGAAGAAGGCAAAAAAGGAGAGAGGTAGGGAGAGAATGAAGGAAGAAGAGAGGAATGGAGAAAGGAAAGGAAACAAGCATCAAACAGTTATCCCTTCCACATCGCAGGGGTTAAGGGCATGATGCCCTCATGATCTAAAAAATATGTGTAAAATTTTTTGGTTTTCCCTTCATACCAGAGAAGAAGTCTGAATTTTTTTTTTTGTTTTATGGGGTGTTTACCATACTATACATGTATTTTATGCATTCCTGCATTTCTAAACCTTTTCTGTGTCATCTGCTGGCCTTTGAGTATCATCTAGAGCTTCCCCAAAACTCCCCTAAAATTCCTGTTTAATTTCTTGTGCCAACCCGTGAAATATCAAAACCACAATGGGGCAAGTTGCAATGTGGAAGGGATAACTGTAAAGAATTTGCTACATCCTTGGCATTGTACTAAATTCTGAGGATGATAATATAAATGAAAAAGAAAGATGGTCCCTGTCCTCAAGGAGCTTACAATCTAACAGGGAGGAGGGAACAACACAGGAACGAGCTTCAAAAACAGAAGTGGGAGGGAGTTGGGGGAACAATAAGGCACCTGAGCAAGGGAACATGGTTGTGAAGGCAAGGACAGAGCCAGGAGGAGAATGAAGGCAAGGCCTCTTACCCTACACAAAATGAAGGCTCTACGGCACCTCACCAATGGAAGAAGTGATATGGGTCTTGCAGAGGGATACTCTGTGCTGAGTGGGCTACGAGGATGGTAGGCTGTTCCAGGATGAGGAGCCCCCAGGCGATCAATCAATAAAACCTTATTAAACACCTACTATATGCCAGTACCTGTATAAAGAAAGGTAAAATATATTCTCTGCTCTCAAGGACCTCACAACAAGCTGTATACAAGAAAATTAGATGGTTATCAATAGAAGAAAGGCAGTTCCAGGAGGTCAGCAGTAGAGGGGGGATGGTTTTGAAATCCAAAGGAAGATAGACATAGAGCAGGGAGGGGTATTAAAGTTCTACTCCAATTTAATTTAACCAGCATTTAATTACCTGCTAGGTCTTAAAAGACTGGCTAAAATAACAAAAGATGAAAATTGTCCTTGCCTTTCTTCATCTGTAAAATGAGAGGGTTAGGGCAGATGGCCTCCAAGCTTCCTCCTAACTCTATCTTGACCCTTGTGATCTGTTTTCTATATCTTCTCACATAGATAACTCAATACAAAATATATAAATATTTTACATAAATATAAATATCAAGTAGTTGGAGATTTTAGGGGCTGGGAGGTGTGGAAATGGGGGTAGGAAAACAGGGAACAGGGAAGTGTTGGCAATTGGGAAGATCAGAAAAGGCCTAATATGGGGCATGACCCTTTAGCTAAGTCTTAAAATAAGCCAAGGATTCTGAGAGGCCGAAGTGAAGAAAGGGAGCATTCCAGTTTACTGGTCTTTGAAATATTTAGGTAAGGAAATCTATTGATGTTGGTGTTTTTCTGTTTATTCATATTTTTTTGGTGTGAAAAAAGGAGTCTGGAAATATACCTTTATCTGCCACAGTGATGCAGGGAGAGGGTAAGCCAGGTCATCTAACCCTTTTTATTAAGGAGGAATAAAGATCTACTCAAGTGCCCCAGCACAAAATGGACATTAGCAACCAGGAGCAGTGTCTATAGGAGTAGTAGAGTAAGGATGGGGGAGAATGCTCTTCTAATATCCCTATTTTAAATGCTTGTTTCCTGCCAATCTCCTATCCATTCCCAGGGAAGCAAAAGTGGCCCACCACGCCTGAGCCTGTGTCAGCTGCCAGCTGTTACTTCCCTGGAAACAGGGTCAGGAGGCTGCTGGTAGCTAATAGCCAGCCAGAAGCTGCGAGTGGGATCTCTCCCTTGTGGCTTTCAGCTGTTGGCTGATTTGTCAGCAGAGAGCTACAAGTTCTGATTTGATAAAAGCCAGCTACAGATTTATGAACCCTTCCCCCCTTCCCTTATTTTTGCTCCTAATTTTTTTTCTTTTTCTCTAAATTGGAGCCTCCCTGAGAGCCTTTGTCTTTGTTCTGAAAATTTCAGTACCACCAAAGGGCAGTTCTATTTAGACAGGGACATAAGCATCTTGGTGTATAAGCAAACAGGGAGGAGAGGAGCTATCTGGGGCTTATAGTATATACTTTTTTTTTTTTCAGATGTGCAGTCTACTGTGGGATTATAGTTCTGTCTGTTGAGGCCCTGAATGAAAAGTGGATGCATATTCTTTGGCCTCCTCCATGTCTGGGGAGGGGTTGCCCAACAGGATTGTCACAATTCTTGCCCAAAGCACCTGGACTTAAATGAGTCACCAGCAAGATATGCCAGGCAGGAAATCCAAAACCTTAAAGCTCCTTAGGCTCCATGCTTAGCATCTGTTCCAATAGGCCAGCAACCAAGAATACCTTCTCAGCAGCAGCATTTGTCAAAACATGCCACTGTGTAAAACACAGAGCTCTGAGGGTTCAGGGGCGCTAAGGTGGGGGGTAGGGAAGGACCTGGGAATGGCACAGTTTAAATTCAGATGCTCAGGAGTTGTCACGCGGTAATGCATCACCAGTGAAAAATAAACCCCCAGCAGATCCTAGCTAAGGAGAGTGAACAATAAATTTCAACCAGTTAAATTAATTGCTTTCTGCTTGTTGTGAATATTAATCCCTGGAAGGGAACAGACAGTCTTTGGCCCCACCAGGAAACAAGTGAGTGCTAAAAGAAGCATAAATGCAAAGGAAGGGACAATGAGGGAGATTCACCCTTACCTATGAAGGAGGTGGGAAGGGGGGCCCTCACTGGGAGGCTCAGGGTTGACACAAAGCACCCAAGAGAAGCACATAAAACATGATGAACTCATCTCTCCAGCTGTGCCAGATGAGACCCAGAGTCTATCCTTTTCCCCAAACAGATCAGTCCCTAAAATAAACAGATGATCTTCCAAATTCAGCTTTTCTAGGGAAACACCAACTGAGCATAAGAACAGATAGATGCCCTTCCAAGAACATTAGATCTCAAGTTAGGGGTTCCAATCTCAGCTTTGCCGTTTGCTACCCCTGTGACTTTGGGAGAAAATGCTTTACCTTCGTGAGCTTCAGTTCCCTCAAATAGAAGATGAGACAATTAGATTCTTTGATTTGCTCCATTCTAAATCTATTACTTATTTTGTGATATTCCTGATTGTCCTGTCTGGGTCTGCCCCTTTCATATTCACTCCCTAACCTAGAACTCCCACCATTGGAATCACTGCTGTACTTTGGATTAAATGGTAGAGGAGGGCATGTTATTTCCACATCATTGGCCCAGAGGGACCTGGCTAGGGGAGAGGCCTGCAGAGTTCCTCTAGCCCAGAGGTGTCAAACACAAAGTAAGCTGGCCCACAAAATTACCTCCTTAGTGCAGCAGCCTGAACTCTATTAAAATGTAATTGGGAAATATTTAACAAAATAAATAAAAATAAGTAGGACACGGATAATTTTGATAGGTGGTTTTCTGAGTCACTGTGCAGCCTGCAGGGGTCATTATGTACGGTTTAGTGCCTCTTCACCTTTCTATTTGAGTTTGACACCACCGCTCTATCAAGCCTTCTCTTCCTAGTGCCTAGCAACATGGCATGCACTGGTTTCTCAAACTGCTCCTTGTTCCCGTGGAAGTCAGTAAGCATTTATATAGAACTTTAAAGTTCACAAAGAGATTTACATACATATATGTATATTATATATGTATGCATGGATGTATATCTGTGTATGCCCGCATGTGTATATATACATACATGTGTATGTATACATACAGATACATATAAACATATATGTATATGTGGGAGTATAAACAACTCTGTGCAGTAGGAACTATTATGATACCCATTTTACACATGAGGAAACTGAGATTAAATGAGTGTGCTAAGTGCTTTGCACAGATTATCTTATGTGATCCTCATAATAACTCTTGGAGGTAAGGGCTGTTATTGTCCCCATATCATAGCTGAGGAAGGTTAAGGGACTTGCCCAGGGTCACATAGCTAGTAAGTTGTCTGAGGCCAGATTGGATCTCAGGTCTTCTTGACTTCAGACTCAGGATGTCTACAGAGGGTCCAAGGGTTAAAGATAAACTTTGTCTAGTAATCCGTCCTGTCCGCAAGGAAGAAGCTGTGGAACAGTCTCAGATTCATCATGATTCCATAATTATGCTTATCCTGATGGTTTTCAGAAGCCACCTTTTCCAACCTGTAAGTAAACAGAAACCACCTCTATGATATCTCCACAACGTAGTCATCATTCCTCTATTTGAATACAGAACATGATGGAGACTCACTATCTCTTCCACTATTGGACAGTTTTAACTGTTAGCATGTTTTTCCTTAGGTTGAACTTAAATTTGCCTTTCTACAGGTACCGCTATGAGGCTAAAAAGAGGAAGCCTAGTTCCATTTTCATATATCAGTTCTTGACACACTTGAAACCTGACCTTTCCTGAATTCCAAGTCAGTATTACCAAATGCCTGCTAGATGGTTTCACCTGGATGTCTTCTAGAGATCTCAAAGTCAGCGTATCAAAAATTCCTTCTCTAAAATTTTCTATTTCTGATAAGGGTACCAACCCATCCTTTGACTACAGGCAACTAGGGGGCAAAGTGGATAGAGCACTGTACCTGAAGTTAGGATAACCTGAGTTAAAATTTAACATCCTTGTGACATTTGGCAAGTCAATTCACCCGTGCGTGCCTCAGTTTCCTCATCTGTAAAATGGGGATAGTAATAGGATCTACCTCCAAGGGTTGCTGTGAGAATCAAATAAGATGCATCAAGAACTTTGCAAGCCTTCAAGTATTATCCATAAATGCAAGCTACTTAGCTAGCTAGTAGAGGAGTAGTAGTAGTAGTAGTAGTGGTGGTGGGGGTGGTGATGGTGGTGGTGGTGATGGTGGTGGTGGTAGTAGTAGAAGTAGTAGTGGTGGTAGTAGTAGTAGTAGTAGTAGTAGTAGTAGTAGTGGTGGTGGTGGTAGTAGTAGTGGTAGTAGCAGTAACAGTAGTAGTAGTAGTGGTGGTGGTGGT
>CM053770.1:388713086-388749636 GCA_028658325.1 Potorous gilbertii | reverse complement strand
CAGTAGTAGTAGTAGTAGTGGTGGTGGTGGTGATGGTGGTGGTGGTGATGGTGGTGGTGGTGGTGGTGATGGTGGTGGTGGTGATGGTAGTGGTGGTGGTGGTGATGGTGGTGGTGGTGGTGGTGGTGGTGGTGGTGATGGTGGTGGTAGTGATGGGGGTGATGGTGGTGGTGGTAGTAGTAGAAGTAGTAGTGGTGGTAGTAGTAGTAGTAGTAGTAGTGATGGTGGTAGTAGTAGTGGTAGTAGCAGTAACAGTAGTAGTAGTAGTAGTGGTGGTGGTGGTAGTAGTAGTGGTGGTAGTAGTAGTAGTGGTGGTGGTGGTAGTAGTGGTAGTAGCAGTAACAGTAGTAGTGGTGGTGGTGGTGGTGGTAGTAGTGGTAGTAGCAGTAACAGTAGTAGTAGTAGTAGTGGTGGTGGTGGTGATGGTGGTGGTGGTGATGGTGGTGGTGGTGGTGGTGATGGTGGTGGTGGTGATGGTAGTGGTGGTGGTGGTGATGGTGGTGGTGGTGGTGGTGGTGGTGGTGGTGATGGTGGTGGTAGTGATGGGGGTGATGGTGGTGGTGGTGGTGGTGGTGGTAGTAGTAGTAGTGGTGGTAGTAGTAGTGGTAGTAGCAGTAACAGTAGTAGTAGTAGTGGTGGTGGTGGTGGTGATGGTGGTGGTGGTGGTGTTGATGGTGGTGGTGGTGGTAGTAGTGGTAGTAGCAGTAACAATAGTAGTAGTAGTAGTAGTAGTAGTAGCCAAGATTTAAGACTTTGGAGTTATCTTTGACCCTCCTTTCCCTTACCCCCCAATTCCAACCAATTGCCAAGTTTTGTGAATTCTACCTTCACAACATCTTTCACACATTCATCTCTTTTCTTTACTTCCACCTCTACCATAGTTTAAGGCTTCTCATGTATTCTACTTCAACAGCCTTCCATTGGTCTCTTTGCTTCCAGTCTCTCCTCTCCCAAGTCATCCTTTCACCCAGCTACCAAATGGATATTCCTAAAACACAGATCTGACCATGTTACTTCCCTAATTGAAATCTCCAATGGCTCTTGATAGTGCTCCTAGGCTAAAATACAAAATCAGCCTGGCACTTAAAGCTACAATATGACCTCCCCTTTTCTTTTCCAGTCTTATTTCTTATTATGCCCCTTCTATCACTCTCAGTTTTGATCAAATAGGCCTATAGGCTGTTCCTTACTGATGACATTCCACTTCCTGCCTCTGTGACTATGAGAAAGTGGGTCCCCATGTTGAGAATGTACATCCTCCTTACCCCTAACTCTAAGAATCCCTAAGTTCTTTTTCAGCATAGCTCAGGGATGATCTACATGAGATCTCTCCTGATTCATGTTGGTGCTCTGGACCTCTCAAAATCAATTTTATTTACTTATATGTGTACATATTATATTCCTCTCCTGTCACATAACAGAGAAGTTCCAAGGCAGAGATTGTTCTGTTTTTGTCTATATCACCAACATCAAGCTGTGTGCCTTGCACATAGTAGCCAATTAACATTTAGTGATTTGAATTGAATTCCAAGGAAGGAGTGAGTCAGATCTAAGTCTGTATCAGCCTGGGAAATAATATTTATCTTCCCTCAACACAGAAAGGCATATCTTCCTATCATATGTCTCTCCCACTCCAGAAATTCTCTACTTAGCTGTCAGTCATCTTTCTAATGTGAACATCTGAACAACTCACACAAACTCCCATACGATAAAACTCTAGTGGCTCCCTATTACCCCCAGGATTTTGGCATTCAAAGCCTTTCACATTCTGCCCCTCCCGTTCCAGTCTTACATCTTCTACCATTCCTTCCCCACCTCCCTCCACACATACTGTTCAATCTGGGGACACTGGTCTCTTTGCTGTTCCTTGAGTAAGAAACTCCAACTCCAGAGTCCAGGCACTTTCACTGAGTTTCCTCCATGCCTGAAATGTTCTCCCTGCTCATCTTTGCCTCCTGGCTTCCTTCAAGCCTCAACTGAAACCTGTGTTCCGGAGAAAGTCTTCTTTCCTGATCCCTCATCATTTTAACACTTTTCCTCTGCTGAATATTTCCAGTTTATCCTAGGTACAGCTTGTTAGTACATAGTCATTTGCATGTTGCCTTCCCCATTAGACTGTATCCCCAATATTTAGCACAGGACCTGGCACATAGTGGGTACTTAATAATGTTTATTGACTGACTGACAATGAATGAGAAGAAAATAACAAACAAAAAGTATAGGATTCACTTTCTGAATCGGGCTTTATATAGTGTATATTCATTATCTGAATTAACAACAAACACTCATATTCAAATGCATATTTAATCTTATATAGTTAAATAGGTTATTTTAAGCTTATTTTACTATTCTACATCACCTGTCATCTGTCACTAATATTATAGGAAAGGAATCAAGAACTGACCATTAATTTTATCTGTGTACTTGTTTAATACTAATCCATTCCCCTGACATATTTTTAACTTGGGAGTGATTTATCTTAGATTATTAACTCATGGAGAGAGCATTCATGATGTTCTGTTAACTTTCCTTTGATGACACCTGCATATATGCCAATAAATTCAAAGAAATAGGCCCAAATATACCTCACTTAGACATTAGCCGCATAGTAGGGACCCTGAAGCACAATGCAGAGTGCTAGGGATACTTTGATACTTCAATGGATTGGTGAACTTCCCCAACAGAATGCAATGTGGGTAAGTGGTGCAGATTGCAGCCCATCCATTCCTTCCATCCAAGAAAACTTATGTCCATATCCTCTTCTAAATCTAAAGCCTTCCTCTAGATCAGGATTCATAACCTTTTTGTGTGTCACAGACCCTTCTGATGGTCTGGAAAAGCCAATGGATTCTTCTCAAAATCATGTTTTTAAATGCATAAAATAAAATACCTAGGATTACAGAAGAAACCAGTTATATTAAAATAAAAATGTATTTTTTTTCCATTCAAGTTCACAAACTCCCTGAAAACTACCCACAGATCCCAGGTTAAGAACCTCTACTGTGGATCTCTTATTCTCCAGATATTAATGGAGCACATGGACAATTATCCCTCAGTTATCCCTTCTCTCCCTACGTAACTGACTCATGTCCTTTTTCAGTTGCAGATCTCTCTGAGGATACTTTCACGCCACTTGTGCTCAGTTCTTCATTGGCAATATATTACAGATTACTCAGGTTCACCACACACTTCTCCATGTGGTCATACGGTGACTTCTTTGGGGATTCAGGTATTTCCTGAATGACAGCCACACAGTATAAATGGAAAAATAGTTAATCAACAAGTGTTTACAGAAAGTTCCTACCATGGGGACTTACTCCAGGACCAACACTCTATCCACTGTAAATTGAGTGTACATCTTTTTGTTTTCAAGATGCCAGAGATACAGGGCAGCTACATGGCAAAGCAAATGAGAGCGCTGGTCCTGGAGTCATGAGGATCTGAGTTCAAATCTGGCCTCAGACACTTACTAGCTGTGTGACCCTGGGCAAGTCACTTAACCCTGATTGCCTCCAAAAACTAAAGTGCTAAGAATACAAAAATATTTTAATTTTTTTTTTATCATTTTAGATAACAGCCTTTAAAACACTTACATTCTACTAGAAGGCTAAGACTACAAAATGTAGGATATGATGGAACCAGTAAGATTCAAAAAAGGGAGGTGAGACCTCATCTGCATCTTGAAGGAAGAGACAGGAAACAAGAAATGAGATGTTCAGTATTTGTCTCCTGTTCCAAGTTTAGGGGACGATCTGCGCTAATGCGTTGAAGAAAAATACACAATGTTGAGTTGGAGGAATAACTTTCAGTAAAGGAGTGATATAAAAGAAATAAAGCTGGAAAGGTGGATGAGAGCCTGATTTCAGGAGGCCTAAAATGCTAGACTAAGAGTCTATATTTTACCCTAGAGGTAGCCACTGAAAAAACATTGAGTAAAAGAATGACATAGTCAATTCTGTGTATTAAGATGATTATTTTAATATGATTGCATATATATACCCTATATCAGATTGCATGCCTTCTTGGAGAAGGAGGATGGGAGGGGGGAAATTTAGAACTCAAAATCCTATAAAAGTGAATGTTGAATACTAAAAATTAATTAAAAAAAGATGATTACTTTAGCAGCTGTGTATCTGATCAAGGCACTATTCTCCTCAATAAGCTACTGTAACTCCCACTGCTCCTAAGATCAAATGTTAAGTTTAGATTAAGTTCCTTTGCACCATGGCCCCAACTTACTTTTCCAACCTCACTACATCTCACTCCCCTTCCTGCATTCTATGAAGCAGCCAGTTAGGCCATCTCTGTACTGTGGCTGTCTTTCAACTCTGGATTGCACTCTCCTCCTCTTTTTCAAATCCCTTGTTTCCTTTACTACTCAACCCAAGGGACACCTTCTCCTGGAAGCCTTTCCTAAGTCCCCAGCTGTTGGTGCCCTCTCTCATCACCAAGAATTGGTATTTATTTTATAAATACTGATTTGTATGTACGTTGTCTTCCGCAACAGAATGCAAGCTCCTTGGAGAGAGGAATTCTTCCATTTATCTTTGTATCCTCAGTATTGATCACAGTACCACGCACATAGTAGGCACTTCATAAATAAATGATGATTGACAGGAGGAGGAAGAGAATGCAGTCAGTGTTAGTGAAAAGGAGGGGACAGATGCAAGAAATGTGAACAATAAATTGGATACATTTAGAAGACTTAGCAACTGATTTAACGGGGATAAGGCAAAGTGTGGAAGTAGGGATGATGGAGGATGGTAGTGCCATTAAGAAAAAATAAGAAAGTTGCAAGAAGGACAAATTTATCAGAAAAAGATGATGATTTCATATAGGATTTGTTCAATTTGGGGTGCTGGCAAATTAGTCAGGTAGAGATGTTCAACAGGCAGCTAACAATGTGGGACTGGAGTTCAGAAACAAGAGTAAATGCTTTTAGAGACAAATTAAATGGTTACCCAACTCCTCTTGACACATTTTTCAGGGAATCCCAGCTAGCTCTCACTTAGCTAATGGGTATATCAGCCTTATACAATTAAGGAAAACTGGGGCTGTGGATAGAGCACTAGCCCCAGAGTCAGAAGGACCTGAGTTCAAATGTGACCTCAGACACTCACTAGCTGTGTTCCTTGGCAAATCAATAAAGCTCATTGCCTCAAAAAAAAATAAGATTAGGAAAAAGCAAGATTTCAGAGGAAAGTGATATTCATTCCCTAAGAAATCAACTTAATTCTTCCTAAAATGCATAGAGTTCCACCGGCAACTAGACATTTGGGGAAGCTGGTGAAAGCAAGCAAGGCACAAAACTTCCCAAAAGGATGGTGTCTAGTCTGTTAACCTGCTTTGCTTATGCCTAACATCTCCAAAGTACAATCTGAAAGATGTGATAGTGCCTGGCACATAGTAGGTGCTTAATAAATTGACTGTCTGGAAAATATCTCCACACCAATTGAACAATGTACATGAAAATCTCATCCTTAGAATGATTCCTTTGGGTCTAGGTGTTGCCTACAAAAGGCTTCTATTGAATGCAAGTATTTTCTCCACAGAAGATTTTATGCCTAGACATAGTGAGGGAGTGTAAGGGAGAGGGGGGCGGGGAAGGGGAGGAAGTTCTAAAGAGGATTTGGATTGACAACCTCTCAATCCCTTCCAGCTCTGATCTATAATTCTGTGAGGTATATTGACTACCTGGCTCTGTAACAAAACAACCACTTGATTTGAATATGCATTAATTGTAAAGTATAGTCATTATAAAGTATTTAAAATATCATAGGAGTTTCAAATGGTACTCTTGCCAGGACTACCAATCATGAAAATTAGAGGTGAAAGGTCAAAGCTTATCCATGGGCTGTGGGTACTTCCACCCTTTCCCTCAGGAGCCTACTTCAGGGGATCCTACAGCAGGCAGAGAAGTGTTTTGTAGCACTTGGTCTAAATCTGTGTAGAGTTTTCCCCTGGCTGACTTTTGTAAGAACTGAGTAATGCTAAGATTGGGCAAACACAAAAATTCCCCAAAGTGAAACTCCAGTTCTTGATCAGAGATATAGGTGACTCTCATTAGGAGTTACAGGATGGGTTGGTATGTTTGTATGGTGCCTATCACCTTGGAAACTGCATGCATGTTAATAGCACATGGAGAACAGTCATCTTGTTTCTGGCATCCTTTTCCAATGGAGTGTTGCTAGTAGTTTCTCAGAGATGATTGTACTAAGAGCAACCTTTCCAAGAGCCTGCCTAAGTATGTAATGAAGACACAGATAATGCCGTGACTGTGTAAGGATAAGGTAGAGCTAGGGAATGGACTGATTTCATTGATAAGGTAGAGCTAGGGAATGGACTGATTTCATTGATAGAATATAGAGATAGGGAATGGACTTGTGATTTCATTGATGGAGGGACCTCTTGGATGAGGAAACTTCCTTCTACCACTGTATGTTGGCACTTTGTTTACAAATTATAATCTTAAGAGAGTTGCTTAGAGGAGTAAAAGGGTAAGTGACTAGACGAGGGTTAAACAGTCAATGGGTCAGTATTACATTATGTGAATAGTCTATTAAAGTAGGTAGGGAAAAATTCAATTCTAAAATTCCTGAAAGACAGACTGTACTTAATATTTTCAGCAAAATACACATTATACTGTCACGCCTTCATATGTGTTCAAAGAGATGTTCCCCATGTCT
The DNA here is from genome assembly GCA_028658325.1 of Potorous gilbertii. Taxonomy (NCBI): domain Eukaryota; kingdom Metazoa; phylum Chordata; class Mammalia; order Diprotodontia; family Potoroidae; genus Potorous; species Potorous gilbertii. The sequence continues at coordinate 388,742,950 of CM053770.1, read as the reverse complement.
TTGAGTGTTGGGACCTTATGTTATTTATCTCTTTCTCTCCCTAGTGCCAACAGAGTTCATTGCACATAGAAGTTTGTAGAATGAATGAATGGCTAAAGCACTCTACTCCAAACAGTTCAATCCTGCAAAGAAATATTTACGTGGTTGGATTCAACAAACATTTATTGAGTATTTGTTGGGTGTGGAGCACTATTATAAAGGTTGGGAGAGATACAAACATCCCTGTCCTCTGAAACTTATAATCTCATTGAGGAATTATTATATACTCAAATAACTTCAAGGTCATGTAGACCAGACTGTATCAGATTAAGAATTCCTTCTTTCACACTGTCAGTCAGTGGTCAGCTAACCTCAAGATTTTTGTTGAGAGAGAATGCTACCTCTGTCCATTCTATTCTGGAAAGCTTTCTATACAGCTGAAATTTGCTTTTTCCCAACTTCTACCTATTACCCCTGCTGCCTTCTGGGGTTAAGCAAGATAAACTTAATCCCTCTTCTGAGTGACAGCTCTTCACCCTTTGAATTCCCCTCTCCTTTAGTTGTTTAGTAATTTTTCAGTCCTATCTGACTTTTTGTGACCCCATATAAGGTTCTCTTGGCTAAGATACTGGAATAGTTTGCCATTTCCTTCATCAGCATCATTTTACATATGAGGAAACCAAGGCAAGCAGGTTTAAATGACTTGACCAGGGTCAAACAGCTAGAAAGTATTTCATGCCAGATTTGAATTCAGGCCTTCCTGACTCTATGCTAGGCAGTGTATTCACTGTGTCACCTAGATATCATTCTCCTTTCTACCTCTCCCCTCTTCAGGTTATACCAGAACAGAAAGAAACCACCACCCAGCTCATCCTACCCTTTTCCCTTTTTCCCTTGCCTGAGCTGCTTGACTGCTCACAGGGTATAAATGAGATTGAAGTGAAAAATTCCATCCCTTCTCATGAGAGGGTCACCAGGCCTTACCATCTTCCCTTCCCCTAAGATCCTTCAGGCCTTAGAACCGTCTACCCTGCCTCATCACCTTAATTACTTAAGGATTTGGGGGGCTTCCCATCTACCCCACCGCTGCCCCTTAGGACTCTGGGGCCTTTGCATCTGCCCTGCAGCTAAATACTCTTTTATATATGCTGTCTCCCCCAATTAGAGAGGGAGTCCTGGAGAACATTAGTCTAGCTTTTTTTTATTAATACATCCAGGACTTAGGACAATGCTTGACTCATAGTAAGTACTTAATAAATGATTTTTTTCCTTCCTTCATTCACAGACTTGAAGACAGTTCTCATTCCCCCACCCCCACATACTCCCAACCCTTCTCTTCTCCAGGCTAAATATTCCCAGTTCCTTCAACCAATCTTCATGGTCACGTCACCAGTCCTTTCACCATACTGATCTTCCTCTTCTGTGCATTTTTCAGCTCATCAATGCCCATCCAAAAATGTGGAGGAGTCAACATGGAAAACAATATCCCAGATATGGTTAAACCAGATCAGAAAACTTTAGGATTATCCCCTTTCTTATGCTAGACTCTACGCCTCTCTTAATTCAGGCTAAAGTCTCCTGAGCCTTTTTTCCTCCCATAACATACTCTGGATTCACATTCATCTTGCAGTCCACTAAAACCCCCAGATTTTTTCACACAAATTATTGCCTAGCCATACCTCTCCCCACAGTGTGCTTGTGAAGCTGATTTTAAAAAAAAATTAAGTGTATGAATTTCCATTGGTCTTTTTCAATTTATTGAATTTAGCCCCTTATTCTAGCCCTGGGAAATTCAGTCTTGCAGTTAGTGAGAATTCTCAATGATGAGTTCGAAAGGAAGGCATGCTGGAGAATGTCAGAGATGTCCAAAACCAGTGCACGTGATGGGAATAGTAGTTTTTAAATGCATAAAATAGAAAACATAGGATTACAAAGGAAATCAATTATCCTGAAATTCAGTTATCAAAGTATTTTTTTAAAAAGTTCTAGGGGCCTTAGATTAAGAACCCCTTTCTTTCCAGTCAAAACTTTTTTTTGGATCCTTACTTTGTCATCCAGTGCATTAACTGTTCTTTCCATCTCCAAGTCATTGACAAATATAATAAGCATACCATCTATTCCTTCATCCAAGCAAGATATTGATAAAAATGTTAAAGAGTTGGAGTAACTAAGTGTCATAGTACGTAGAGCACTGGATAAAAGAAGATCTGGTTTTGAGTCCACTTGAATCACAGGTACTAGCTATGTACCCTGAGCAAGTCACTTAAGCTATCTCAGCTTCACTTTCCTAATCCGCAAAAGGGGGATAACAAAAGCACTTACTTCTCAGGATTGTTGGGGAGGGTCGAATGAGATAACATATGTAAAGGCCTTTGCAAACATTAAAATGGTAAACAAACATGTTGACAATTTTGTATACACCTAAAGTGCATGTAGCATTTCTTACATTGGAATGTAAGCTCTTTGAGGGTAGGAATTTTTCTTTGTATCCCCCTTGACACAGTGCTTGTTAATGGACTGTCATTGAATCATTAATAACTACCCATTATTTCCAATTATTCAACCAGTTCCAAATCCATTTGTCTTATTACTTTTCTCACATCTTTGTATCTTGTCTACGTATTCTAACTCTGGGGATGCCTGACTTGGAAACAAGCAACTGTGCTGAGGCAGTAGAGAGTCTCAAAGTCTGAGTAGAAAAGAAGGCATAAGTGAATAAAGAATCAGGTCTAGAGGAGGGAGAGAAGAGTGTGGTAAAGACAACACATACTCTGAGAGACTTTATCAAGTGCTTTGCTGAAGTCTAGGTACACGTGAAAGCAAAGTACCCAGTGCTATGTGAGGTATGAGGAGGAAAAAGTCCTTTCTGCTTCAAGGAGGAAACGGCATTTAGGTTTAGTCTTGGAGGCTGCATAGAATCTCAAGTCAACAGGTACGAATTTGGGCAAATTTCATTTTAAACACAGGGAATGTTGCCAGCAAAGATAAGAGGACACAATATATAATTGAGGCATGAGAAATATAATTTGACTGGAGCCCAGAGTATGTGGCAGGGAGTATATAAGATAAGGTTGTACGTGATTGTGGAAAGGTCTCATAGGTCAGGTGAAAGAGGTAAGGCTTTATTCAGTAGAAAACAAGGAATCACTGAAGTATTCTCTATCGCCTAACAATGGCAAGTGTTCCTGTGTTGACCACAAGTCTCCCAGAATATTTTTCTGTAGCATAATTTTAAACTAGGAACTTGAAAAAAAAAATGTGTTCTCTTACTGCTGTGGAACTCCGTAAGCATGAGGAGGTTGTGACTGATGTTTATAAACTTCTTGAGGGCAGAGATCCTGTCTTATTGATTTTCCTATCCCCATACAGGCAGCATCACTTAGTGGATAAAGAACTGGGCTCAGGGCTAGAAAGACCACAGTTCAAGTCCCTGCTCTGATACATATAGCTGTGTGACCCTGGGCAATATAACCTTTTGGTGCCCCTAGGCAACTTTTAAAATTTTCAATTCAATAAACATTTATTAAGCAGCTACTATTGCCAGGTACTCTGCTAAGTGCAGAAGATACAAATATTAAGTTAAAAAAAAAAAGACAGTCCTTGCTGCCAAGGAGCTTAATATCTAATGAGGGGAGATAACATACAAAAGGAAGTTGAAAAGGGTCAGTGGGGAATGGTGACCACATGATAGAGAAGTCCAAAAAAGTCCAAAAGCAGTGTAGCTGGTTGTTGTTGTTGTGTTTGTCCTTCATTTTCCAAGCGGACCATGACATTAAGATGATGACATGACTTGCAGTTGACTTTGTCTTGAGGGAGGGAGGGCTGTGCAAGGTGACTAGCCTCACTTTTTCCTCCTGAGTCATCTGGGTCCAGTGGCCAGGACAACTGAAGATGGCCCAGATTGCAATGGGAGACCCTGGCCCTTTCAGGCTAAGGGCTGGTAAGAAATTAGGAGAAGATTGTACTGAGCTCCTTTCTTAAATAGAGGCCTTTGGAGCACATGGCTGTGCCTTCAGTTGGAGGGTCCCATCAGAGGAGCAGAAGGTACAGATGCGAACACTCACACAGATTGAATATTGCAGGTTAATGAGATTTCTCAGTGATGAGTTTGGAGATCAAGGGGCCAAATCTTATTTTAAAACAAAGAAAAACCCAGTTTAGACCGTCAGTAGGATACAATATGATCTTAAGAATTCAAACCAGGCCCAATCTACATAGATACAAACCTGGATGGATAATGTAATAAGACAAAGGGCTTATACAGAAATGTAGAGGCTCCAAATCTCCATTGCTTAAGAAAAGGACTGGAGAGGTCAAAGTGGGGGAGAGGATGGGGAGGAGGTGGAGGAGTTGTCTTGCTGTCTAAGAATCCTGTCTGGGTGGCACAAGAGGTCTGGCAATTCCAGGGAGTAGAGAGGCCCCTTTTATTGGAAAAGCTAAATAGCAGAATTGAAGAGGGTCAGAGGTGACTGGCTGTCTGAGATTGTATCTACTTAAGGTCAGAGCTAGAATTACTTACTCTCACATTTAAACCCAATACCCCAACTTACATTTGCCCCCATCCCTGGCCTACATTGGTGAAAGGAATTTCCCTGCCTGGTAGTTCCTTATATCAATGAAATTACAGATCTAGTCCCTATCCCAGAGGCTTCATATAACTGTAGACTTTTGGAAGAAAAAGAACCATATATTCTTTATTTTGTTTAGCCTGCCTTCTATCACCTAAGCCACAGGTGACACAGAGTAAAATTTAGATCTGGAATAGACCTTGTTGTCAGTGTTTGTCCTTTGTTCTTGAAGAGGGCCAATGACATCAAGAGGGTGATGGACTGACTTGGAAGTGACCTAAGCTAGAGAGCACCTAGCCAGTCCAATTTCCAGTTATACAGTGAGGTAACAAGACTAGTCAGAGATCACATGCAAGGAAGAAGCAGCAGAGCCTACAGTGGCTTCTATACCCCCAATGCCTTCTCACCCCAAATCCAACTGGGCCAAGTTGTTGACTGACTAAAAGAAAGGAAATTAAATGGATCTGATGAAAGACCAGGGAAATTCACTGGATCTTATGAAAGTGAACCAGGATGAAACTCCAGCTGAGCAACACAGCCCAAAAAGTAGCTACAGATTCAATGACTTTTTCCATGTCTCCAATAATGGACAGCAGAATAAATCCTCCTTCTGGAACTCAAGGTGCGAAGATGGTTTGCTCTGTTTTGTTTTTTAATAATTTTATTTGTTTATTTTAGCTTCTACAATATGAGTCTCTTCATTTTGTAGGATGCCATATTTCGCGCTAGAATGGACCCACCCTAATGGTCCTCTGGTCCAACCACCTTATTTTAAAACACTGAGACTCAAAGAGCAGAGGGCATTTGCCCAAAGTCACACAGCTAGTAAGACACTTCCAGGGATCCAAAGGAAGTTCCTGTTAGTCCAAATCCTCTTTCCCACTGCACTGCTTCTCCCCCTCTTTCCCCAGGAACCCCCTTTCCTCTTCCCACTGGGAACCCTGAACTAATTGATAACAACAGTTAACCAGGAGAGCGTCTCCTGGGAGCTGTGACACAGGGACTTAGCATAGACACTCAAGTCCCACTGGCATTCCTCCTCTCAGTTTCTTTGGTCTTGGACGCCTAGGGAAAGAGGAAACCTAATTGGTTACTGGACATTTCTAGTCCATGAAAGAGGTTTCGGTTTTAAGAAATGAAGTGACTTCGCTGTAGGTTCACTCCCCCACAGGAAAATATTGAGACAGAGCTTTCTAGTTCTCAGTTGTGATTTGCATACAACTTCCACTTCCTGATTCAAAGCCTGTTCTGCAACTTACCTGAGACTAGACGGGACAGGGAGAGAAAGAGAGTTGCACCCAGAACAACCCAAACCCTGAGGACGGTTTAAGAAGTGACAAGAAAGAGGAGGGAGAGAGAGGGACCCTCCTCCCTTTGCCTCTTCCCCTCCCCTGGGTTCTGTCAGCTTCAGCCATCCTCATTCTAAGGTGAGTTGTTTCAAGATTGCTGCCCTGCCTGATCTTGTTTCTAGCCACTGACCCATTTTTAAAAACTGTGCTTTTCTTTCTCGGCTATCGAAGTGGCCTGTGTCCTTTGCCCATCCCCCTTTCCTCCCCACCCTTTATTTCTCTGCTTTGGTTCAGATAAAGAAGAGAACAGTGAAATCTTTCCCTCTCCTGCTTCAGCGTTTCTTGGTGGTTTAGAATTTCAATCAACGAAGCAAAAATTAACTCTTTGGGGGAAGCAGGACTCGGTTCTCAAATTTCAGATCTTGCCTGGGAAAACATTTGTTTAAGGAACCTGGTGTTCCCACCATAAGATGACAGATCCCCATTTGTCCTGAGAACAGAGTTAAGACTGGCAAAAGGGGAGTCGCTGGCCCTGGGCCACTGGACACGTCAGGGGCAGTGCTGGGAAGACAGCACAAGTTTTCTGGCATTCCTGTTTTCAAAGCTGAGAAAATCAGCACTTGCTTAGGTCAGGCAGCTTCTCCCAATTTTCAATTAGTTGGTGGGCTGGTGTGTTTTCCTTCAAGAAGCCACTCATTTCCTGACTCTAAAAAGGAACCTTTAGGGAAAACTAGTACAGAAGTGCTATCCTGGATCATAGAAGCTAACCCCAGACTAAAGCTCTCCAGTGTTCTGTACTTTGTGGGAGGTCTCTTTAGTACTGGCATAGGAAAGACTACCCCCACCCTGAGAAGCACACAACCACCAAAAAGAAATTAAGTTGTATTAGATCAGGGACAGCTATGATGGATGGCCTTAGCAGCGACTTAATTATTTTGTTTCTTTTAATGATGTCTCCCCATAAGCAACCTGGGTCATATTATTTTTGTTACCCCCACAGTGCCTGGTACCACTAGCATTCCATAGAATAAATACATTCTTTTATCGTGCGTTACACCGAATAAATTCTAAGTTTCTTGAGAGTAGTGACTGTTTATTTTTTAGTCTTCCCAGCACCCACCAGAGTGGCTTGCACACAGTATGCACTTAATACATGCTTTTTGAATAAGTGCTCCATGAATGCTTGAACCACAGACTGTGAAATCCCATCTGGGGTTTGTAGGCAAATGGGAGAGATGGGTATTGGAGTGAGAAGAGTAGGCATATAAGTATTGGGGGCTTTAAAGGGAAGGAAAAAACACTCTCATGTTCATTTTTTTTCTGTTTCCTCTTCCACTGAGGTTTCTCTCCGCTGCTTTGCCATCAATTCACCCACTTTTACCAAAAAATATTTGTAAAAAGGGCTGGGTGTGTCAGGACAGACAGCTCAACTGTGTCCCTGAAACGACTGCTTGTGGTTCAGGGATGACTTGTAGGGCCAGGGTCAGATAATATGAACTAGAACCGAAAAGTCAAAGGATTTTATGAACTTTGTTTAGGAAAAAAAAAATCATTTTATAGCTCCCACTGTCTAAAGGGAGGCAAGTGCTGTCCAGGGGACTCGCAGGCAAACCTAGCAGCTGAGAAGTGCAGAATTACTGAGCAGCTGAAATGACTCTTTTCTGGGGGTAATAAATGTTTGCGACACCTTTAATATCCTCAGAAAGGAAACTACAAAACACATCCTGTACACTCTCTGGGTTTACAAAATGTGATTAGAAATCCTGTTTGATGACATAAAGAATACTTAATGCTATCCAGGCAACAATTTCCTTCTTTTCTTTCTTCCCCCTCCCCCAGCTCTTGTGTTTCTGGCAACTGCCAGCAGGAATCATAAATGAAATTCAGAATAGGTTTATGCTGAATGAGATATGCCGGCCCTTCAAGAGGCCTTTTATGATTTCTTCCAGTTCCTGGAGCCCTCCTCCCCCAGTCACTGTGTACTTTCTTAGTATATAGCCTATATTTACATATCTGTTATTATAATCTATCTTCCCCTTAAAATAGAAGCTTTTTGAGGGCAGGGATTTTGTCGGGACACTAAGTACATTCAAACCCTTCTGTCTTTGAATATTCACAGTCTGGCTCAGTACCTAGCACATACCTTAATAAATAAAGCTTATTGGTTGATTGACTGACTGACTGATGGAGGCTGGCATTAGTTCCCTTTCTAATCCATGCCATGTTTATGGCTTTGAACGGTACAGGTTTTAGGATGTTTTGTTTTCTTTCAGGGTTAGATGGTGTGAGGAGTCTAGGGTTTTCAAGTCTGCATCACTTGAGATGAGTTTTGGGATTGTATAGTCAAATACTACAGCATCATTATCAAACATTGGGTTAAATATTGCTTAGCTGCCAAGACGGCTTTGATTCCCAAATGTCACACCACAATCCTATTTTTATGTTGCTGCAGCCCCAAATCAGTCAGCTGAGAAAGCACTGTCAGACTTAGTCATATGGCCACTGTCCCTTTCTGCAGGCCACCAGCTTCAGCTAACAAGGAAGGTAAAACCTCCGAAATTTCAGAAAAATTTGGGAGGGGAAATATTCTTAGGGCTAAGATGCTCACTGTGTATGGACATTCCTAGCAGCTGACTTCACTGTCTGGATTCATGAGCCACTAGTCTTCTTTCTCCTCCGATGACTACTGCCACGCCTACTACTGATAATAAAATTGATAATTAGCAGTCTGAGAGAGCGTGATGTATTGCATAGATAACTGGTCCAAATGAGGATGCCATGGGTTCAATTCCTGCCCATAATACACAGTGACTTTGCGATCATGGGAAAGTCACTTAATCAATCTCTCCCTGTCCCAGACAACTAAGACTCCACATAGATCTGCATTGGTAGAAGTTTTCCTCAACTGAGAATATGCTATACAGATGAAGTTACAGATCCAAACTGCCCTCCCCCAAGCAGTAAAACAAAACAAAACGAAAACAACTTTAGCATTTAATATTTTAAAAAACAACCACAAAAAAAAACCTCTTTCCTCAAGACAACCCCATGAGATAGGCAGGTTCAGAAAAGTTAGGTGTCTTGCCTGGGGTCACATAGCTTGTCATTTTCTCTTTCAATGGTTCTGCTTCAAACCTTGTAGTTATAACCAGTAACACATGCATGCTCATACAATTGGCAATCAGGAAGAGAAGCCAATCCAGGAAGACAGTGGAGAGATAGTGGGCCCAAGGGACAGAGAAAGTTAGTGTTTGTCAAGGTCTTTGAAAATGAGAAAGGAAGAAAAAACAATTCACAATATTTGGGGAATTTTCTTTTAATAGAGAAGACAGAGAAAGTGGGGGAGGGAAAAAGGAAAGAAGGGAGAGAGAGACACAGAGAGAGAGAGATACAAAGAGACAGATAGACAGAAGAGATGTATTTAGCTGGTCTAAATTAAGTTTGTGTTTTTACAAGTTGTTGAATGTGAAACAGGAGAATCCTTTGAATTGACAGTTTTTTGCTACAGGAAATCTTGCATTCCCTTTTTAAAGCAAAGGTGAACAAGCATCAATAGCAAAATAATGTGAGCAAAAACAAGACATATTAAATGATGTTCCTTCCTAATGGAAGAAAGCACGGTGTCTGGCAAATAGTAAAGGCTATATTAATGTTAGCTATTGTTATTATTAATGGATCAATCCACCTAGCATTGATTAAGCTCATTTGTTCAATATTTCAATCAAGTTCAACTCTTCATGACCCTGTGGACCATACTGTCCATGGAGTTTTCTTGGCAGAGATGCTAGCATTTTCTTCTCCAGTAGATTAAGGCGAACAGAGGTGAAGTGATTTGCCCAGGGTCTAAAGTAGCATTTGAACTCAGGTCTCTACTGTGCCACCTAAGCTGCTCCTAATGTATACTTAATAGGCTCTGGGGATGCAAAGACAAAGTGGAATAATTCCTGCCCTCTGTTATATTCTAACAGAGAGAGGCAACCCCAAGTCAAATATCTTACTTAAAAAAAAATAAAATAACACAATCCCTCTGCCTCTCTGTAATGTGTTATATTTGTATTAGGAAATTTTTTCTTCAGGGTCTCTCTCCGTGCTCATTGGCCCTAAGATAGTTTCAGCTTTCTGGCTATTCCTCTACTTTCTGATACATCACAAGTCCACTATTTCTTCCATATTTTGCCTAGACTCACCTCTTTCCAGTTGCTCGTATGTATACTTGTGGCTGCATATGTGGTAATGTGTATGAGTACAGGTCTTGAAGAAGAGATTGGAGAGAGGAAAATTGAAAGCTGATTAGAGAGTGGGTACTTTCATGAGCCTTCACCCCAGTCTGCGGCTAGGACCTTGGGGCTTCACTCTCTAACTGGGGAGCTGATGTTAAGCAGTGCTGGGGTGATGGAGCACTGTCACAGTATCTCTGCCTTCTTGACGGCCTGCTCCACTGCCCTTCCTCCCTTCCCAACCATGGCATGTTTGGCTATTGGCAGATACTTTGTGTATATGCATACGTGTGGGTGTGGGCACACATTTGGGTTCAGTCATAGAAGTTAATTGCTCTAGGAGGCTTGACCGTATTTTGCTAAATTATTTCCTAACTCCAGGAATTTCCAGTATTCCATTCCTCCTCCTTCTGATTTTGACTTCTAGCTAAATGGCCCTTCCCTGTCTTGAGGTTTGCTCTTCTCTCCCTCTCCCTCTACCATTCATCTTGTACTCCTTTATTGGGAATATTTGCTGTTTCCAGAAATCACTTTTCCATCTCCTTCTTTTATGCCTTTTCTTTTCACATGCCAGAAAGACAATCCCTCTTTGTCTTGGTCTCTTACAGCCCTTGGTTTTCTTTAAGGCTCAAGAGCCACCTTCCCAGAGCCCTGTCATGGACTTTCAGCTACAGTTTTTTGCTTTTTCTAACACCTAACACTATAACTTATATACAGGCAGAGCTTAATCAATGCTCTGTTGAATTGAGTTGAACACATATAATAGCTTCAGCTTTTTTTCCAAATGTTTATGGTTAATGAGCAAAGAAATGTAATCTGTTTATTCCTTGTAGTCAGTCTGTAGCTCCCACACTCTAAGTTTCAAAAAGATACCCAAAGCCAATTGAATTTAGAGCAAGTCATTGCACTTGGAGAATTACCGAGAATGATTTTTTTTTTTCAAAAGGGCAGTTAGGGCTCCCTTGGCTCCAACACTTGCCACTATTTCAAATCCTTTGGCAAGCAAAACGGAAGAACTTCTATGTCTGGGAAATTTTGTAAGTAAGGTTGGAAGTATTTGTTCACTAGAGTTTGACTCTTAGCCAGGCAGTTCACTCAAAACCAGGCCTCCACAATTTTTTACCAAGAAGACTGATGCTATAAAGTTTGCATACATTTGGGGGAGGGGATAAGAAGAACTAAGTATTAGCAGTTTTATTTTACCATTTTTTATTAGCAGAGTTTTAAATGACTTTTTTTGTCCCGAATTCTTAGAAACTTTCTTATAAAATATCTCACTAGTAGCCAAATGAGATATTTAAAAACTGTAACTGAAACACTGACAATAGATAGATTTTTGGACGTTTCTAATAGCAATCTAATAGCAATCTAAAAGCAAAAACATTTGTAAATCTACATAAAACGGAACTATATGTGTCACCTCTCTTAACCTAAGAACCACCTACCTACTCAGAGGCTGTATGGATTCCAAAGGACTTTTACACTCCACTGCTGACCAAAAAGAGAAAAATCAGATACCTCAAGCAGCTGTTAAAAATCTAGCTTTTTTTCCCGTCTTTTGATTGCTTAGGAATCAGTTATCCAGCTTATTAATCATCCAGGAGTCTCACTCCTGCTCTTACTCCATGTAATTACTGTACTATTTATCTTCTTTGAGACTTCAAACCTTCATTAATTTCAGCCCATCTTTGCTTCACAAGCCCCTGGAAACCTTCCCCTAACTAAGCCCCAAAACCATTTATCGGCACCCTTTGTTTGTATTCTGTCAACCAGTTTTCAATTTATTTTGAATTCAGTTTATGATTAAAATTTAATGATCCCTAATCAAATCTCTTTTTTCCAAATCAAGATTCTGCAGTCTCATCCTCTGCCTTTACTTAATACTACAAAAGAACACAGGCATGATCTAATCAGTTTCTTATAGACCATAGGTCATGTGCATTATAGCTTCCATAGCCTCAAGTTTTTCATCCCATTAACTTTTCAGGAGCAGCCTGCTGAAGCAGAAAGAAGGCTACTTTTGAAATCAGGAAGACCTGGGTTCAAGTTTTACCCCTGACAAACCAGTTGCTAGTCTATAGGCAAGTCACTTAATCTTGCAGTGTTCTAGGAAACTAAGGGAGAGAATGGATTAAGCGTTTACAGAGCACTTGTTACATACACTGTGCTAAGCACTTCTACAAAAACTGTCTCATTTGATCCTCAACAACCCTGCAAGGTAGGTGCTGTTATTAGCCCCATTTTACAGTTGAGGGAACTGAGGCAAAGAGAGGTTAAATGACTTGAACAGAGTCAGACAGCTGGAAGCATCTGAGTGGATTTGAGCTCGGGTCTCCTTGAATCTAGTCCCAGAGCTCTATCCACGGAGCCAACTCACTCCTTCTAAGAGTAGTAAGTTACAGAAATTGTTGATCTCCATTAGTGAATGGAGTTTGCTCACTGGGAGATACCCACACCAATGAAATTCATAGGTCCAGATCCCCACAAAAAACTCCATAGGTCTTATTTAATTCTTCATGTATCCTATCAAATATCTTATCAACTGGACACTCTTATGACCCATATCTGTAGTTCTGTAAGTCAGATCTCATCAATGTGGGGCATTATCTCCCTAGAAATGTCTTCTAATGCTAAGCAAATATTGTCCTTATCCTTCTGTAAATCCTTCACTTGGGGCCCACTCCAGTTGGCTGGGGCCTTTCTTCTAGATCTCTGATCTAGATTTCTGGAGATAACTAGGTGGTACAGTGGCTAAAGGATGGGGCCTGGATTCAAGGAAGAACTCAGATCAAATCTAGCCTTGGACACTTATTATAGCTGTGTAACTCTGGGTAAGTCACTTAACCGGTCTGTCTCAGTTTCTTCAACTATAAAATGGGGAAAAGCTACCTTGAAGGATTGTTGTGAGAATCAAATGGCAATATTTGTTTTTTAAAAAAAGGGCTTAGCATACTGCTAGGCATGTGTCAGGTTCAGTATAAATGTTTATTCTCTTCCCCACTTAATCACTTTCTGCCTCAGTTTCTTAATCTGTAAAATGGGTACCTACCTCCCAAGGTAATTGTGAGATTCAAATAAGGTATTGGTAATGTACTTTGCAAACCTCTGTGACATTTAAAAAGTTTGAGAGACATAATTTCTGGTTAATTTAATCATTTTAACAATAACACCAGCATATTTATTTATAGTAAAAGGATGATCATTTGACCATCTCTCTCTTTGACCAAAGACATTTATGGCTCTGGGCTCATGGCTTATATGGCCTTTGGAAGAGGGGTGTTCCTGAGGGTGGCAATTAATTCTGATTGGTTAATAATTAAAGAGAGAAAGAATATTAGAAAGAGCAAGCTGAGTGACATAATGTCAAACAGAGACTGTCCCAATACCCAGACCATCCCCAGTCTTGGGCAAGCTATTCTAAGAATTTATCCCCACCCAAACCTGACTAGAGCATAATGGCTTCCACACCTGGATAGGATCTGAACAAGACTGTTTAAGAGAGTTAGTTCAATCTCATTATCGGTAATGTCGTTCAAGAGACTAAACTCTCGAAATCAGGGACTTTAGAAAAAGAGGGGAAACTCTGGATCTCCCCAAATCATTGGTTATTAATAATCATTTTTCTCACCATTAAGCACTTTATAAATACTATTATATTGTGACATTACATAGATACTTGTGAAGCACAATAATTATCCAATGGTTATCCCTGACTCTCTTGCTACGTGGCTAACCTATCCTACCCTTTACAAAAAAAAAAAGTAGCATAGGATTTCACTGTTGCTGAAGATTTGCTAATTTTAAAAAATGAGAAGGTTCTCATGCATGTCATAGATTTTGCACCATTATCTAGACTATCTATTTTACCACTTACCTCTTAATTGCCAAATCCAATGACTCTTTCTCAAAACTCATCCTTCTTGACTTCTATGACACTATTGCGCTCCTTCTTTCCCTGTATCCTCACTCTTTTCTAGGTTTTTGTGACACTTGTCTCTCCTGGTTTGGAGACACTGGTTCAGTCTCCTTTCTCTGGGTTATGCCCAATCAACATTGATACTTCCCAAGGCTCATGCTGGTCCTTTTTTTCTTTTCTTTTTCTATTCTAACTTGCTTGGCAATCTCATCAAAGATGGTTCTCATATCCATTTGTCTAGCACTAACCTCTCTTCTGAGCTCCTTTCTCAGCTCCCCAAGTACCTCTTGAATAACTCAGATTTGGATGTTCTATGGGCACCTCAAACTCAACATACTCAAAACTTACCTCATTATCTTTTGCCTAGACCTTCTCCACATCCCAACTTCCCTGTTAATTGTTAAGGGCATCATAACCCTCTCATTCATTTGGGCTAATCTATTGTGTCATCTTCAACTTCTTACTCATGCTCAGCCAACCTATTTAATATGTTGCCAAATCTTGTTATTTCTACCATCTAATGTATACATCTAATACATACATATATATATATATCCCTTTCTCTCCACTCACACAGCCAACACCATGGATCATACCCTTATCACCTCACTCCTGTACTACTGCAATAGTCTTCTGACTGGTGCCCCTGAGTCAGATGAAATGCTTATCAGATTAGCAAATGATAAATCAATCAATAAGAATTTATTGAGCACCTACTATGAGCAGCTAGGTGTCCCCGTGGACACTGTAAGGGTCTGGAGTTAGGAAGACTTATTTTTCTAAGCTCAAATATGGTCTCAGGTGCTTAGTAGCTATGTGACTGTAGGCAAATCACTTAATGTTGTTTGCCTAGTTTCCTCATCTATAAAATAAGCTGGAGAAGGAAATGGCAAGTCACTCCAATATCTTTGCCAAGGAAACCCCAACATAAAAAGGTGGACATGACTGAAAATGACTGAACTGAACTACACTATGGTCTTGGGACTGGGCTGGGCACTAAAGACACAAAGAATAAATCCACCCCTACCTTCAAGAAGCTTATATTCTAATTCTCATGGTACAGATCTAGAGAGGATGGCTAACGCAGTGGATGATAGAAACAGGATTCCAAAAGGTCTCAACAGGCTAGAAGACTGGATGAAATCTAATAAAATAATATCTGATGGGGATAAATGTAACCTTATACTTGGATTTGGGAAAAAAAAACAAGTTTGAGATAGAGGAGTCATGGCTAGACAGAAGTGTAAAAGATCAAGAGGGTTAAGTGGACTGCTAGCTCAACATGAGTCAGCTTGGTGATGTGGCATCCAAGAAAGTTAATGCAATTTTAAGGCATCACTAAGACATCACTTTTAAGGAAGGTTATAGTCCACAGTACTCTACCTTGATCAAACCACAGAGATGGTAATGTGTTGAACTCTGTGTGCTACATTTTAGGATGAACAATGATAAATTAGAGGGTTTCCAGAGAAGGGCAACTGGGAAGATAAGACCCTGGAAATGATGAAGGAACCAGAAAACTCTACACTTGGGAAGGGAGAAGGGGAAGGAGGCATGACAGTTGTCTTCAAGTATCCAAAGGACTGTCCTGTGGAAGAGGGAGTAGATGTGAATTTGCCTGTTCATAGGATCTTTAACCTTAACGAGGTATTTTGGTGAATCGCCCACTTAGGAATGGACAGTTTCTCACACAGTAACACATTTTTATCTGTCCCAAAGCAATTTCTATCTCCAATAATACACATTCCTGCAGATGGTTCTGCCCTTTCCTCTCTATTTTTCTCTGCCCCCATCCCACTCTAGGCTCTCATTACCTGGGTCCCAGTTTTTACAGCAATCCTATAACTGGTTCTCTTTCTTCCTGTCTCTTCTCTCTCAGACCTTTCACTTCTCCTGTAAACCACAACAGAGTAAATTTTCTAAAAGAGTACTTTCCTTATGTCACTATCCCTGCTCAGGCAGTTAGGTGGTGCAGTGGATAGAGCACCAGTGCAGGAGTAAGGAGGACCTGAGTTTAAATCTCACCTCAGACACTTGACACTCACTAGCTGTGTGGCCTTGGGCAAGTCACTTAACCCCACTTGCCTCATTCTGGGTCATCTCGGGTCATCCTGATGAATATCTGGTCACTGGATTCAGATGGCTCTGGAGGAGAAGTGAGGCTTCTCTTGCACAGCCCTCCCTCACTCAGAACAAAGTCAAGTGCAAGTCATGTCATTACTTCTCTGATGGCATGGTCTTTTTTGGCAACAAAGGATGAGCATACACACACCCGTGTTCAAAAATCTACAATGGATTTCTCTTGTCTGCTACAACCAAGTCTTCTGCTTCCCTAGCTTTCAAGGCCCTCTGTAATCAGGTCCCACTCTACATATTCAGTTTGGTGTGGAACACTAGAGTTCTATAGTCAAAGAACCTAGTTTCAAATCCAATCTCAGATACTTATTGGGAGTGTGATCTGGGAAAGAAAATCTGTCTGTGCTTTATGTTCCTTATCTGTAAAAGGAGGGATTGGATTTGATAGACTCTAAGGCCCTTTCTCGCTCTAAATCTGTAACCCTATCAACTTTATTCCCCATCCCTGGTACACACCCTCTGAGTCAGTAAGGCTGGATAACTCACAGTTGTTGTTCAGTCATGTCTGACTCTTTATGACCCCATTTGGGGTTTTCTTGGCAAAGACACTAGAATGGTTTGCCATTTCTTTCTCTAGCTCATTTTATGGGGTTATCAAGAGGGTTAAATGACTTGCCCAGGGTCACATAGCTAGTAAGCATCTGGTCTGAGGTCACATTTGAACTTGAGTCTCCTGGTCTTCAGGTCCTGTGCTCTCTATCCACTTTGCCATCTAGCTGCCATATCTCATTGTATATTTCCCCAAACTGCCTTCCTACCTACTCACAACTTATCTGGATCAGAGGTCACCTGGTCTAGTTCTGGTCATTTTCACTTTCAGCCCTGTTTTTCTGTTTGCCCTGGAATGTCTTTTCTTTTCCTTTGTGTTTATTAATGTTATTATAGTATCTACATTATTACACATGCGGCTATTCCCTCTGTCATGACAATCCTTTTTCAATGATGGTCTTTGGGAATTATGGCCAAAGACTGGTTATCACACTGTGGCCAACCTCTTGATAGGCATTTGTTGTCTTGTATCTATTTGCATTCATTATGCATATACATATTTACATACACTTTGTCTCCTCCCACTAGAATGTAAACTCCTTGAGGAGAGATCTTTCCATTTTTTCTTTTCATTCCAAGTGCTTAGCAGTGTGTCTTGGCACTTAGCAAGTGCTTCATAAATGCTTGTCAATTAATTAATTGATTATAAGGCTGCTGCTCAGACAACAGGCATACAGTCTGAAGAGCTCCATCTAAAAGACTTCCTCCTTTGAGAGAACCTGCCAGATCTTATGCTCCACTGGGCATAACTTTCAAGAACCCAGAATCCTCTCCATACCATAATGAGGCACTAGAATAGGATTTTGTTGGATTTCTTTTCTATTATATAATATATTGTAATACTGCAGTCTGTTTGTGATCTTATCAATATGGGTACTCCCTCCAAGAATGCGGATGTCAACTCAACCATAACCATTCATTCTGCCTGATTAATGTTTATGTCCTCTGATAAATTCATCTCCAGGGGTTCACCAATGTCTGAGGACCTTCCCGTCATACTATATAATATATAGCATATATATTTTATGTACAACGTATACTTTCATTAATTTTATTACCTTAATTCCTACTTTCTTGTCTCAAGTATAACCCACATGCCTCATTTTGATATAAAGGTAACCCTTGGTGCCATGGAACAAAAACTGTATTGTCTTCACCCTCATGAGCACAGATTTCCTGACTGGTGAGTCTCTAGCCTGGAGAGCCATTTCATGGGGGACACCACCCATGCTCACTTAGTTCCTGCCTAGCTCAGCTCAGTTTCTGGACTGCACTTTCCCTCCAGCAGCTTTTGCACCCTGGAGATCTCTCTGCTCTGAAGCTTGATCTCCCAGTTAGTCAATCACTAGCCCCCACTGCCATTTCATGATAACCCCCAGCCATACTCATTTTACTCCTGGCTGAATTTACCCTTCTTCACTGCCTTACCAGCAGTCTTGCCCCTGAAATATTATCCTTTCTTCCACTCAGCTCCCTGCTTATCCCATAGAACGTAAACCCATTGAGGCTAGGAACCGTTTTGTTTTACATACACGTGTATCCTCAGAATTTATCAAAGAGCCTGGTATATTGTAAGTGCTTCATAAATGCTCTATGTATTATCTATGTATGTATGTATTTATCATGCATACATGTATGTATCTATCTGTCTAGTATGGGTCAGAAGACAAAAATGTTCTATCATTAACATACCTATATATCTAATCACACATCTATCTATAGTTTTGGTACAGGCTGTTGCTCAAAGGCTAGCTTATCTAAATCCAGAATTGTCGTTGTCATTCAGTCATTCAGTTGTGTCCAACTCTTTGTGACCCTATGGACCACAGCATGCCAGGCCCTTCTATCCTTATCTATCTCCCAAAGTCTGTCCAAGCTCATGTTCATTGCTTCCATGACATTTTCTGTCTCATCTTCTACCATTCCTTTCTTTTGTCTTAAACCTTTTCCATCATCAAGGTATTTTTCAACGAGTCCTGTCTTTTCATTATGTAGCTGAAGTATTTATGCTTCTGCTTCCAAGGAACAGTCTGAATTAGTTTCTTTAATTATTGACTGATGTCATGCCCTCACTGTCCAAGGGTCTCTCTAGAATCTTCTCTAGCACCACTGTTCAAAAGTGTCAAAGTCCAACTCTTACAGCCATACATTACTACTGGAAAAACATAGTTTTCACTACACAGACCTTTGTCAGCAGGATGGTATCTCTGCTTTTTAGTATGCTGTCCAGATTTGCCATGACTTTCCTTCCAAAGAGCAAGCATCTTTTAATTTCATGGCTGCAGTCACCATCTGCAGTGATCTTTGATCCAGAGCAGCTCATCCCTAAAAAATTGGCCACCACGATTTTATTCTTCCATGAAATTAATAAAGATGATTTACTGAGAAGCAGAAGGAAGTATTCCCTCTGATGCAATCAGTGTTCTTGAAATGTTAGAGAAGAAATCCTATTAAGGATCATAGGTTTAGAGCTGTTATCTGGTCCAGCTCCTTTTTTTTACAGATGAAGAAACTGAGGCTCAGAGAGGTCATATGATTTGTCCGTGATCAAACAGTTAGTGTCTGTGGTTGTATCGAGATCTGAGTATTCTGAATTCAATGCCCCTTATACCATACTGTCACTAAGGTTCAGGACCACACAGTCTAGTACTTATCTTTGAAATGTTTCAAGTGTGCTACTTTTGTTTCTCTAGTTTGAATATTATCTCCAGGAAGGCAGGGATCATGCCTTATAATTCCATTGAGTCCCCTTCAACAAGGAGCACCATTCTGAACACAGAAAGGAATCTACAAATATCTGTTATTTGAGATAAGGAGAATGAATTTACCTCCCTTGTTTGAAAGGGTCAGGGAGCTAGGGGTATGGTACGCTGTAGAGTAGGAGATGGCTTGGTAGCTCAGTAGTTAAGAGCACTGGGTCTGGAGTCAGGAAGACCTAAGTCCAAATCCAGCCTTAAATATTTGACCCTGAGTAAGTCACTTACCCCTGTTTGCCTTAATCCACTGGAGAAGAAAATGGCAAATCACTCCAGTATTTTTGCCATGAAAACCCTATGAACAGTATGATCCATGGGGTCACAAAGAGTCAGACACAACTGAACACAATAAAGAACTTGGTTGATGTACTGGTTAATTTTACTGAGCTGGGATTTTTTTCTTCTTTTTTTATTCTTGCTATAAGGGATAGCTCTTTTCAAGAAGGTGGGAAATGCATACAAATGAACAAAAGATAGCAACAACACTTTTTAAGGAAACTGATATTTCCAAGACGATATGCTTTATTATTGTTTCCTTTTCACATAGGTCACATAAATCACTCAATTCCTTGTCACAATAAGAATTAACAAGTAGATCTGGCATCATCAGTGGTCTTGATTGTTCACTTTGAGAACAGCTTCAGCATCTGTAAAACTCCAGCTGCTGCATTTAGTTCAGGTTTGGACTGAACATGGCTCCTAGCAGAGGCTCCTTCCAGAGCTGAAACTCCATGATTCTCACATGTGAAAGAAACCTTTCTCTCTCTTTACCTCTGAGAGGGCCTGCTGGCAGAACACAGAATTTGCAGGCCCCCTTTCTATTTGAGAAAGCAACTTACACACTAGCTACACTTTAGAACTAAATAGGAGCTTAAGTGTTGGCAGTTGTATTTGAAGAACAGATGATGAAAAGTAATTGTGTGGCAAGAAGTGTTTGACAGCACATTGTCCTCATTCTCCTGACCTGGTTTGATATATTTTTGCCCTCCCACTTAACTATGGTCCCACAGATGCATACAGTAGATTTCAAGACACTTACCTACTCTTCAGAAAATGGATTTGCTCCATGTTCAATCTGGGGGAGCTGAAGGGCATTTTCTATTGTGTATCAAACCTTGTAGCTGGGAAAGAATCACTGATGAGGAAGAAAAACAGTGGAAATGGAGGCCATCATTTTAAAATGGCCTAGTGGGACTTTAACACTCTCAATGTTCTTGATAGGCTTAGTTAAACCTTGCAGAGGTGAACTATCTTTAAACAGCAGCGTTGCTTTTGTGCTGATGCTCTGGAACAGGGAGGGGAGAATACACCCCCTCACTACACAGCCCAGAAATGAAACAAAGCAAACTGTATACAGAGCAAGGTGGCAATGCTAGAATGTTTGGGCTGGGTAGAAAACTAGTTGTCATGGACTAGAGACCTTGTACTGACTGGGTGGAGGAAGAGAAAGGCAAGATCCCAAGGCTTGGGCTGGGAGGAACTGGGGAGGCCTGTGTTAAGGCTTTGCTCTGTAAAACAATTTAGCTCTTTGGCCCCAGATGCAAACATTACCAATTACACATCTGCCATGGTGGCTGTATTTCACAATAACTCGGGTAGGAATAAAATACGAAATGGATTGTGTAACATTCCCATTGGGCCTGATACAGGAGTTTAAGTGGACTCTAGGTCAAATAGAAAATCCTGTCCTTGACTGATTATCTTCTCTGCAGCCTAGCTTTTTTTCTGAGCTCTGTCTATTGCACATAAGGGTTTGGAATTGCAGGAGGAATTACAGGTCAGCAGAAGATTATCAATCACCATTATGCAGAAGAAGGATTAGTCTTATTACACTTGGCCCCATAAGGCAGAATGAAAAGCAGTAGGTAGTCATCTCAAAGAGGCTGATTTAGTTTTGATGTTAGGGAAAACCCTTCAACTATTAGTATTATCTGAATGTGGAATGGGCTGCCTGGGAAGGCAGATTTCCTCTCACTAGAGGTCTTTGAGCAAGGCAAGGTGGACATGTTGAATTCTTATTTAGGTATGAATTGGATTAAGTGGGTTCCAAGGTTCTTTCCAACTCTGAGTCTGTAATTATTTAATATTTTAATATACTCTATATGTTCTAGGACTGTACAGCTGTGGTCTACTGTCAGACAATATACAGAAAGCTAAGGCATCATTGAATAACTCATGGAGGTGTGTATGAGAGAGGAAATATCTATGACATTCTATCCTCCCTGGAAGAGCCAATCACTGGGCTTATTTCCAACATAAAGTGTATTACTCTTTCCACTTGTTATTACCTAGTACTCTCCCACACTGACCCCTTATGCCCTTCCCACTGATGGTCTCCATTCAATGACCAAGATTCTGATCTTTCCCCTTCTGTCCAGGCATCAGCACCCTCAGGCAATTTTTCTGTCACCAAGGCATCCAGGGTAATGTACTGATACCATTGTGAAAAATCCCCTTTCTCCTCCAGTACACTGATACTTGAACCTTCAGATCACCTCATGGTTACAGTAGCCATGGCCCTTTCAAAGTCTCTGGGGCTCTAAAGCAGGGACAAGGAAGGAAGAGTGTCGTCACTCCTTTTCTTCTCAGTGGGGCAGAGTTGTACAAGATGAGCAGAAACATTTGTACAGAAGCTCTTAGTACCTCCCCCCAAAACCCTCCCTTCTTTCCAACTTTCCTCTTTCCATTGAGGTACAACCATCCTTCCAGTCACTTCGGTTCATGACCTTGGTTCTAACACTGACTTCTCCCTTTCATTCATCCCTACATACGCAATTAGTTGCCAAATCTAATTGTTTTTACCTCTGCAACATTTCTCCAGTTCTGTACTTTACCAAGTCACCCTGCTAATTCAGGCCTAGATCACCTTTCATCTAGACCACTGCAATAACTTTCTAACTGTTACCCCTAAATGAAGCCTCTCCAATCCATTCTCTATACAACTGCCAGTGATTTTCCAAACTGCAGGTCTGCCCATGGTTGGTCCCCTAATCAGTAATACCACGCAGTTTCCTGTGCCTCTAGAATCAAATATAAACTCCTCTATTTGGCATTTAAAGCCCTTCACAACCTGGGCCTAACCTTCCCCTCTAGCCTTATTAAACATTACTCCCCTCCCAGCAGTTTTCTGTCCAGCCAAAATGGCCTTTTTGGCTGTTCTATGTATCTGACACTTCATCTCCTATCTTAAATGCTTTTTTCATTAGCTATTTTTCATGCCTGGAATGTACTCCCACCTCTCTTCTGCCTTAAAAACTCTTATTTTCTTATTCAAGGTGCTCATTTAAGCACAACCTTTTTACTTTAAATCTTTCCCGATCCTCTTACATAATAGTGCTGTTCCTCCCCAAATTATTTTTTTATTAATTTAGTACATTTTTGTTTGTTTCATTCTTATTTTTGTATACCCAGCACTTAATACATTAACTGGCACATACAAGGTACATGATGAATGCTTAGTGATTCATGAATGAATGGATGGGCAATTCCAAACTGATGAAATCACAAATCAATTTGAGTATTTGAGAGATTCACCTGCTTGGTTTTAACATCTACAAACTTAGGTGAAATCTCAAAGACATAAAACTAGTCATAGAAAGAATAAGGTGAATATCTGAAAAAAGTTATGATGAAAAGAGATATGCAATACTCTGTAAAAATTTTTTGTAGAGTTCCAGACTTAAGAATTGGAAGAAATTTAAATATTTCAGTATGAAATATTTATCTGGCAAGAGCTATTGAAACAAACAAAAAGTAACCTCCAAAAGGCTTTACCCCACAAAATAGCATGCAGACTCATTGACTATATCCTAATTTAAAAGCTATCAAACTTAAAGATGCTATGTTTCTTTCTTCTACAGAAAAACCAAAAAAGTGTTTCAGATTCTCTGTCTTATGTTATGATGAGGAGGAGATCTGAGTAGCATGCTACCTAACAGATATTTTCACAATAGTAAACACACTTAATCTTTCCCTTTGAGGTAAAGATGACAGTTAATTGTTTAATTGGTATTTCTTGTTTTCACATCGGCTTCATTTCCCAATTGGTCTCTTCCCCTTCCCCATCCAGAAAATCATCCCTTACAACAAAGAATTAAAAAAAAAGAAGCAGTTCCAAGAAACCAGCCAATATATCTGTCAAGTCCAATAGTATATATGGCGTTCTACATCTCTAGTCACGTACTTCTGCAAAGAAGCAGAGGAGATACATTCTTATATCTCTTCTTTAGGGCCAACATTAGATATTTAGTTTTGATTTACTGTTGTCCTTTCATTTACATTGTTGTAGTTGTATATATTTTTTTCTTGATTCTATCAGCTTCACTTGCATTGTTTTTGTTTTCCCATCCCTCCCTCTTTTCTTCACGCTCATTTCATCCATGATTCCAACATTCTGTTTAGCCATTTCTATTCTAATGAACTTGTCTGGGTGACACAGTAGATAGAGCTCCAGGCCTGGAGTCAGGAGGACTCATCTTCCTTGAGTTCAAATCTGACCTCAGGCACCAGCTATGTGACCTTGGGCAAGTTGCTTAAGTCATTTTCCTCAGTTTTCTCATCTGGAAAATGAATTAGAGAAGGAAATGGCAAATCCCTTCAGTGTCTTTGCCAAGAAAACGCCAAATGAAAAGTCGGACATGACTGAAAAACTGAATCATAAGTGATGGACATTTGGTTTGTTTGAAGTTCTCTATGCTACTATGGCACTATATGATGTATATTGATCCTTTCATTCCATCTCTGACCTCTTTGCGGTTATATGTCTATCAGTTGTATCTCTGGAACAAAGGCAAGCAGACACTGTAGTCACTGTCAGTGTAATTCTAAACTGCTTTCTAAAATGGTTGGACCATTTCACAGTTCCAGCAACAATGTATTCGTACATCTGCCTGTCTCCCTACAACCTCTCATACATTGACTCTTTCGTTCAACCTGCTGGATACAAGTTGAAACCTCAGAATTATGTTGATTCAAATTCCTCTTTATTAGTGATTTGGAGGAGCCTCTCATGTAGTTGTTAATAGTTTGCATTTCTTCTTTTGAGAGCTGTTTATTTATATCCTTTCTTACCACCTATCCATTGAGATATGGCTTTTGATGTTATATATTTGAGTTACTTCCATATATATTGAATATCAGACAAAGGTGACTTTTAATCATGAGTGAGAAAGTAACTGCCTTTTAAAAGAAACATGCTATGAATAGAGCATTTTGAAAACAGATGTTTGGAAATGTTTCCATCATCATGTGATTTGTTTATTGCCAAAAGTGATGTGTGTCACCTACAAAATAGCTCCTATTCTCACACTTTAAAAACTTAGAAACACAATTTTCTAACTTTTTAAAAAGTCTTTCAAATAAAGAGTTTCAATAGATTTTGAAGCCATTTGATAAAGATTTATAAATGCAACACTTTGGGATGAATTTTGTTAGAATAACTATTTGTGATAAGGGAATATGGAAACTTAATAGCTATATTTCCATGAAATCCTTTGCATAACTGATGAATGGGATTTTAAAATGAACTTCATGATTTTGTAAGAGTGGCCAAGAATGGATTTGTTCCATTTGGATCTACTTATATTTAGCAGGTATCTTTTTTTCCAGCTGTGACAAACATCAAAACCAATACTGAAATAAACTGAACTCAGAAACATGTACATGTCTATAATTTATAAATAAATAAATATACACCTATTGGGAGCAATAACCTTGAAAAAATCTTTATAGAGAGTGTGATTTTTTAAAAAAAAATTGGAGAACACTGCCCTACAGAATAATATGCAAGAACATGGTCCTCGCTGCAAAGAATTCAGTGTTTTAGGGAAGGATGCAATAAGATTAAGCAAAGGCAGAGATGTAGCTAGGCCTTCTGGATCTGGGGCAAATTCAGATGTGGGAAGAGAACTTGAACCTCAGTATATAAGGCTCTCTGGGGACACCTCCCTACCCACCATATTTGCCTATGAAAACCTGAGACACCATTGCTTGGGAAGCTGCCAGGGGATGGAACAGGGAAACATTCTCTGGGCTGTAGGATCCCACCCCCACTGGTGCATTACAGCACCTCTTCTAATACTGGGTAGTCCCCTAGGCCTTCGCAATCTGACAGAAGGTGCAGAAGGCAGCGTGCCCTGCCTAGGAACAGTTACACGGGAGTAGCCTGTCTCATGGAAGTCTGGTTCATGTCCCAACAGCCCAGCCAAATACCTTATCTCCAGCCAAAACCCAGAAGGAAAACATGATAGTGGGGAAATTCAGGGCCCAAGAGGAAGTTCCTCAGGGTAGTAATTCAGAATCAGGTGAGAGATGGAGTAGATACATGGTGCGCAGTCGATATGGCAACCGTGGGATTATGCTAGGAAGAAGCCCTAGTCACCCCACACTAACTGTGGCTCCAAACATAGGTTCTATTTACTAGGTAGGATAGACAATTGGATAACTGACAAAAATTAAAACCTTTAAATTCCCAGGCTCGTTTTAAAAATAAAGCATAGCACATTCTTATATTTACCTTATGAATGGGTTCACCCCCATTACACATTATTTCTCATTATTTATTCTCCTGCCAATTATCTCTCTCTTCATTCCCTCTTTTCAAATCTGATTTTAAATACTTCAGCCACCTATTTTTCAACCTTCCTTTTTGTTTGAGACACGATATTTTTCCTCATGTAGCGAGGAGGTATGATGGTTAGAATACTAGATGTAGAATCAGAAGATCTGAGTTCAGTTGTGGCACAGACACCAGCTGTGTGATCATGAACAAGTCACTTGAACTCTTTGCCTCAGTTTCCTCTTCTGTAAAATGGGGATAACGACAGCACCTACCTCATAGGGTTGTTGTGGGACTAAATGAGATAATACATGGAAAGTGCTTTGCAAACCTTAAAAGTACTATATAAATGGCTAGCCACTATTTTTAATTCTCCTCATCTTCCTCTTTTAAGCCACAATTTACTTTCCCCTTTCCCTTCCTCCACTGCTGCTAGACTCATTTGGAGAGCATCTGAAATATGGTTAATTAGGTAGAAGCCACTATATTCAATTTGATTCAATAAAGATTTGTTAAGTACCTCCTATATGCAAAGCACTGTGATAGGTGGGGAGATAAAAAGATAACCATGGCACAGTCCTCACTGACTGTGAGGATCCCATCATACAACTTCATCTATTCCAAAGATGGGCAAATGACAGATTGTGAGTCACCTGAGGCTCTTAATTAAAGCCAATAAAAGACTTTGTACTTGTGGGCTGACTCATCTTAATTCACAAGTACTTTACAGATGATAAACACAAACACACCAGTTTTGGAAGGAAATAGAGCTCAGGTCTATAGTTCTCACGGTCTTCCTCCTTCCTCCCACTATCACCTATAGCACAAAACCCTAGCCTGGGCTGCCCCATTTTGTCACCTTCTTAGTTGTGTAGTACGTTAGGTACTTCTATCTATCACGGTTTCCTCTGTCATTCTTTCCTTTCCTTTCAACCCTCATTCTTCCCTGTCTCATCCCTCATCTCCTAAGGGTCAGGCTCCACCTACCTTCCAATTTGACCATTATACTATTTCTCAAATGCCAATTTAGTCATACGCCAACGGGATAAGTTTACAGTGACTCTTCAGGATCCTTTTTCCAGTTCCAAAACCATATAGATGCATTAGTAAAAGAATCTCCTGATGACAAGAAATGATTAATTGATCTTTCTATTTATAACAGAGTTTAGATGACTACAAACCCCAGATATAACCTATGTGGGTTGGAGAGCTGTGTGGTAAACTATATTTGTCAATAATCACACTAACCCCTCATCTTTCATTCCGCTACTTCACTCCTACCTTTCTAATTCTCATCCCAAGTTCTAAGACAATCAAGGAATATGTTCTGATATTGCCTCATAAATTAACAGAAATTCTCCCTCTGTCTTGTGAATTAATTTGCTCTGATTACCCCTCCCATAATAATTAAACCAGAGAAACCACTTTTCTAATACACACTCCGTCTGTCCCAGTTTCTTTCTCTCTCCCTCAGTCTCAGGCTCAAATAAACACTAGCACTTCTGGCTACATAATGTACTACAATACAAAGATGAATTTGAAAATTTCAACAATTTATCACAGTGAAAAAGATCACACGCTAGTCAGCTCTAACCATTAAGAGCAACTGCTTAGTTTTTACCTGTGGAAACACTGTCCTGCCATTCACCTCTCAAGATAACCGCCAATTTCTCAAGAATTCTCTTTGGGATACCTATTTCACAGCATAAATGTTAAACTCAGTACTCTTAGGAAAGAAAGGTCTCTTCAGTTTTTCTCCTTGATAATTAACTTGCTCAGTATATCTGAAAAGAAGATCTTTTAAGTCATTTCCCTGTGTACTTCCATAGTCTCTTTCCAGCTATGACAATTAACAATCTCCAGATTACCCTGTCATCCAAGAGTTTCTTCCCTCTTAAAGATACATTATTGGCTTTATGGGTTATATTAAAGCTGCTGTTATAGCTTTATACTTATTTTTAATTACAGTATTGTAGTAATTTTCAAAAGTTGCCCGAAAGAACATAAAAAGATCATGTGATTTTTCAAAATTATATTATAAAATATTACAATTTTTCCATTGAAAAGGTTGTCAATTTCTATTTTAAATGTTCCAGTATTTAACGTTCTTTTTAGGAAATAGGTTGGCATAGATCAGGTTGTAAAAAGTTGAAATACAAATTTTTTAATATGTAAACCAATTCAATATAATTGAAAAACTGCTAAAAGAAGCAAAATTGTTTTGGTTACCAGAGGAATTTCTTCCTGATTAGAATGAAATGATATATGCATATGACTCCATGTTATTAGGTGGAGGCTTTTTTTCCTTCTTTCTTTTTGGCTAGCCATGAAAAATAGACCATAAGAGCTTGGAGCACAAAGAAGTCATATGGATGGTCCATTTTACTGTGATAGCACTAATGCATTGTTAGTAGAATTGTGAACTGATCCAACAATTCTGGAGAGCAATTTGGAACTATGCCCAAAGGGCTATAAAACTGTGCATACTTTTTGATCCAGCAATACCACTGCTAGATCTGTATTCCAAAGAGGAAGGACCTATTTGTACAAAAATATTTATAGCAATTATTTTTGTGGTGGCTAAGATTTGAAAATCAAAGGAATGTCCATCAGTTGGGGAATGGTTAAAAACAAGCAGTGGTATATGATTGCAATGGATAAGAGTGCTATAAAAAATGACTAGTAGACTAATTTCACAAAAACCTGGAAAGACTTACATGAACTGATGCATAGTAGATTGAACAGAACCAGAAGAGCATTGTACATTGTTTAGTGAATTGTGAATGACTTAGCTGTTCTCAACAAAGATCCAAGACAATCCCAAAGGACTAATGATGAAGTATACTATCTGCCTCCAGAGAACTAACTGATATTATTTGAATACAGACTGAAGCATGCTATTTTTCACCTTCTTGCTTTCATTTTTTCTTTTGTTTGAGTCTTCTTGTACAAAATGACTAATGTGGGAAATGTTTTACATTGTATAAATGTATAATTTACATCTGATTGTTTACCATCGCAGGGAGGAAAGAAGAAAGAGGGAGAAATAGAATTTGGAACTCAAAACTTTAAATAAAAATGTTAAAAAATTGGAAAATTTACTGTCAAAGAAAATGTAGGGATATTAGAATCCTTAGACTAAAGGGTCATGGACAAGAGATAAGGTGCTAGCTAGAATTATTTGAGTATTCAGTTTAACAAAAAGTTTTTAGTTCCTTTCAGAAACAAGTGGCAAACCAAAACAACAAACGTTCTCACTAAGCCCAATATTCACTAAAACCCTAAACCTCAAAAAATTCATGGCACAAGAATGAATGAACTCAGTGTTTTTGTGCTCTAGTAAGAGAGTCAGATCCTGGAAAGTAAAATCAGGGTCAGAGTAAGCTGTGGTTAATAACATTTGGACACTAGTGAAGGATGGTAGTTAACCAAGGGATTGCTTTTTACTGTACTTTGTTCCACATTAGGGCTTTTTTTTGGGAGGGAGGGGAGGGACTCAGAGTATTGCTTGTTTGTTTTCTTGTTTTTGTCTGGATCTGTGGTTTAATCAAAATGAGGAACTCCTTCTACCAATGCAGACAGGAAATTGTTTTCCAGCTTATAGTCTTAGTGTGTTGCCTGATGGCTTATACGACTTGTCCACTGTCATTTACCCAGCCAGTGTGTTAGAGACTGGACTTGTCTTCACTAGCCATATGCTAACATCCTAGCATTTAGGGATGTATTTTTTCAGAGAAAATAATACTGAATGGATTGTTTGCTAAATTACGTGAGGTTCAGTTACTGCCCATACGGACATTCCCTAGTACACCTAGTAGCAGCTGCCTCAATTAAAATAATTAAGGAGTAATTAAGCAGCTTATATAGGATATGTGCTATAGAAAATTATCAAGATTGT
>CM053770.1:388670846-388712986 GCA_028658325.1 Potorous gilbertii | reverse complement strand
CTCTCTCTCTCTCTCTCTCTCTCTCTCTCTCTCTCTCTCTCTCTCTCTCTCTCTCTCTCTCCCCCCACCCCCACCCCAGGATTTTCTTTCTTTATGGATTCCAAGCACATGTGAAACACTTCAAATACTGATTGTGCTGTGAGATTTGACCTGCTCACTACTCAAACTGAAAAAAATGACTTCAGTCGCAGGTGAGTCCAACCCAATAAGCTTATTCACTTTCTATGTTGAAAATCCGTCCAAGTACATCTGCTCAGGATACACATATATTAGTTAAGATTTGCTTACCTTGAGCACACTGGTTTCACACTCCTTTTCTTAGAATATTAAAAATATTCCTTATTAAATGTCTACTCTGATCTCTTGTTGGGGTATGGAAGTGATCCTGAGATCTTAAGACTATGCCAACAATCAGCAGCTTTGTGACCCTGGGCTTAACCTCCCTGAGACCCCTCAGTAAAAAGGGATATTAATAGCATGTATCACACGGAGTTGTTGTGAGGCCCAAATGAGATAATTTATATGATATGCTTTATAAATCTTAAAGTACTACAGAAATTGCTGCCATAATGATTATTGCCGTTCATTTCATTCTTTTATATTAAATGTTCTGTGGACTAGTGGCACAGGTGTTTAAAGGAACTGTTTTTCTTTTTTAAATAATTGAATAAAAGTGTTAGAATGTTAAGCCCATTTCTGTCGGCTCACTAAAAATACCTTCAGGACAATTTTAGAAGCAGACAAGGTGATGGGGTGATATGTATCGCATGGTTTAATTTCTTGAATGAATGAGAGAACAAAGCATTTATTAAGTGCTTGCTTTGTGCAAGGCACGATAAGGCAGTCCTTGTTCTTAGAGAGCTCGCAATTTATAGGGATGTAACCCATATGGAAGTTTTCATCTGCAAGTCAGATTTCTTCTGCTAGGTCTATATTTTTGAAGCTTCTCATTCCATGAAGCGTGGAGATTATATAGTTGGTATTTGTTGTTCAGTCAGTTGTGTCTGACTCTTCCTGACCTCATTTGGAGTTTTCTTGGCAAAGATATTGAAGTGGTTTGCCATTTCCTTCACCAGCTCTTTTTACCGATGAGGAAACTGAGGCAAACAGGGTTAAGTGGCTTGGCCAGGGTCATACTATTAGTAAGTGTCTGAGGCCAGATTTGAACTCATAAAGATGAATCTTCCTGACTCCAGGTCCAGCACTCTATCCACTGTGCCACTTTGCTGACCAGTGGTCGATATGGTGACATCTAATAGTAATAATGTCTTTTCACCTTGTCAATTGTCATTCAGTTGTATCTGACTCTTCATAACCCCACCTGGGGTTTCCTTGGCAGAGATACTGAGTGATTTGCTGTTTCCTTCTCCAGTTCATTTTACAGACAAGGAAACTGAGGCAACCCCTGGACAAGTCACTTAACCTCTATTTGCTTCAGTTTTATCATCTGTAAAATGAGGGCAACAACAGCACTTACCTCCCGAGTGTTTTGGTGAGGGGCAAATGAGAATAAATATTGTAAAGCAATGAACACAGTACAATACAAATGTTAGCTATCATTATGACTGTTATAAGGAGGGAGTAATGGTGATACAATTGATAGATTGCTGGGCCAGCCTCGGACACTAACTAGTTGTACCACTCTGGGCAAATCATTTAACTTTGCCGCAATTTCCTCATCTGTCAAATGAGCTGGAGAAGGAAATGACAAACCACTCCAGTATCTTTGATAAGAAAACCCCAAATGAGGTCAGGAAGAGTTGGACGCAACTGTCTGAACAAGAAGTCACTCCAGTCTCTTTGCCAAGAAAATCCTAAATAGGGTCACCAAGAACTGGACATGACTAAACTGAATTATTATGCATTTAGAAGCTTATCACTAGATGATCAGCTATCAGGTAACACTTTTTTTTCTTGCCAAGGTGATTCATGAAGCCAGTCAACAATGACCTCCTCCTTGAGGCCTTTCCTAATTCACCAGTTGGCTATATTTTGTATAATCCTATGTAAACTATTTGAGGGAGGGACTATTTCATTCACATCTTTGTATCCCCAGTGGTATATAATAGACCCTTAATAAATTCTTGTTAATTGATACAAAGGCATAGAGAAGATATGATTTCTTTGGGTAGTGCTAGTATTTAAATATGATACTGAAGTTTAGGCAGATAATTAAAGATGAATCTTGAAGATGTATGAAATGGTGATGTCCAAGAAACACCCTATATTCTGAAAACATTTACTTTTGATTTTCGTTTTAGAAACTAGAATGAGCCGTAGTATTCCTGTTGAGGTGGATGAATCTGAACCGTACCCAATTCAGCTGATGAAACCATTCTCAGAATATTCAATGGAAAGGGAATTTGAACCACCTGGTCCAAATGATGGTAGCATGGTACACAGTGGTTCATACCCACCTGAAGCTGCCTGCCCTCCTCCAGCACACCCTTCATCCTCCAGTAAAGCCCAAGAACTCACAAACCACTACTGTCTTGTAGAACAGCAGGACAGATGTCTGCGTAGTAAGATACTGGAGGAGTGTGAATACAGCTTCTGGAGGAGACATCCAGATCCTGGGAAAGATTTCCCCTCTAGTTCCTCAGCTGCTAGTGAGTCAGTGGTTGGAGCACACCCCACTGAGCATCCATTTTCACTTACGGAAAAACGCAATCAGCCACTGGGGTCTCAGCTTTCAGCAGTTTCTCCTGACACTGGCCATGACTCAGGAAAATCGGACCAAAGTTTACCTAATGCATCAGCAGACTCCCCTGGCAGGAGCCAGGAGAATGTGCATCAACACCAGCACCCTGGGAACCGAGGGCCACTGGATTTGCCCACAGTAGACACTGGGTACGACTCCCAGCCTCAGGATGTCCTGGGTATCAGGCAGCTAGAAAGGCCCCTGCCTCTGACATCAGTGTGCTACCCCCAAGACTTCCCCAGGCCTCTCAGGTCCAGAGAGTTTGCCCAGGTTGGACCTCAGAGGTACCCAGGATATGTACAGATGCTACCTCCTAATCCTTCTCCACATCCTCAGTGGAACTGTCAGTACCATGGCCCAGGAGAGCCGGATCACCGTGTTCCGTGTAAGTCCCACTTTAATTATATCAAACACCCCACACTGTGCTGTGCTGCCAAATGATGGCACCTCACCATCGCTTCCCTTCATGCTGATTAACCTGGACAATGCAAAATACAGGAAAAGCATTTGACTCCCCTTATGTGTTCTTCATGGGCTGCTGGTTTTAACCATTGTTGCTGTGGTTGTTTTAAGTTTTCCCAAGACCTGTCCCATTTGCAGCCTCCTTGGATTAGTGACTCAATAAGTATTTATTAAGCTTCTGCTATGTTAGTCATTGTGAAATGACTAACAGAAATAATTGCACATTACATTCTAATGAGGGAGACAATACCTATAAGGAAATGGTAGCCAGGGGAAGGATATTTTGGTCTTGGAAGTGGAAGGAGGGGTGCTCCCTTTCCTTAGAGATTCAGCTCAACAAGCACCATCTGTTCTGTGCTGAGAACTGTGCTAGGTTCTGGGGATTCAAACACAAAACCAGAACAGTGCCTGCCCTCCAGGAGCTTATATTTCTCTGGAGATTCAATTTTACTGAAACTTGCCTAAAGCCAGAAGGTTACACTAAGTGAACCTTCAGAACCCTTCTTTAGCTTATTTATCAGGATTCTAGGCTCCTGTCTTTTTCAGTCTTTTCTGACTTCCACACTTTTGTACTGCTTCTCTAGCATAGAATGATATTGGTAAGTTAGCAGAACAGGGCGTGCCTGGTTAAATAAGCCTGTCTTGGGGTACCTATGTTTCTCTGAAGCATTCCTAAGACAAATGAAAAGCAATTTCATGTGAGAGATAAGTTGTTTTTCCAGTAAGCCCTGCCCTGCATGGCATTTCATATTTTATAATTAACCTTCCTTTTTTGCCTGGGTCATTGGGGTCTATGGGCTATAATTTTCATCCCCATTTTCAGAACTGTACATTACTATGCCTATGCCTGAGACCCCTAACTAGCCTGTCTAGTCTTCTATCTCCTCAATTCTCATCACAACCACTCTTCATGGGAAATTTCCAAGCAACTACTGCTCTTTCTTTTCTGGAATGCTTTATTGAATTTCTAGTACTGTCCCCTGTTTGTGCAAGGGGGTGACATTTTCAGAGAGAAGGGCCCAGCGTAGCTCTGGGTTTTTAAAAGGTTTTTGCTGAGGTCACTGGGACTTGAAGGGCAAAACAAGGTTTACATAATGTGCATCAAGGAGCAAGAGGTGATGAAGTCTGTTGAAAGAAACATAGGAGGTCTTCAAATTCCCAGCAGGTTACATTAAAAGAAAAGGTGCTGTAAGCTGAAATTATAAAAATAACAGTGACTGATGCTATGTTTCCTATGACTAGGATGTTTTCTCTCCTATGTTTACTGTTTGGATTTCTTGTTATCCTTTGAAG
Source organism: Potorous gilbertii (assembly GCA_028658325.1). Classification (NCBI taxonomy): domain Eukaryota; kingdom Metazoa; phylum Chordata; class Mammalia; order Diprotodontia; family Potoroidae; genus Potorous; species Potorous gilbertii. The sequence goes on along the minus strand of CM053770.1, from coordinate 388,708,530 downwards.
TCTTTTTTTTTTTAATTTACTTTTTTTCAATTTATTTTTTTAATGTTCTACAATCACTACCAAAAAGCTTAGATTTTTACTCCCCCACCTACCTCCCACCACCCGCCTCTCTCCCCAAGACACCATACAATTCTAGATATGATCTACATATACTTTCCTATTGAATATATTTTCACTATAGTTATGCTGTATGGATGAACTAAAATAAATGGAAGAAATCATATAACATCAAAACATAATACACACACACACACACACACACACACACACACACACATACAAACATGATCTGCTACATTCTGCAAATGAATTCCATAGTTCTTTCTCTGAGTGTGGAAGGCGTTTTGCCTTAGAAAACTATTGGAAATTATTTTTTAAGTTCTTGTGTTATTAACAAAGTTCTAGGTCTACCAGCAAAAACTCTCACACACTGTAGTTGTTGCCGTGCACAAAGTTCTCCTGGTTCTGCTCCTTTTGCTCAGCATCAAATCATCTAAGTCCTTCCAGGACTCTGAAGTCTTCCTGTTCATCATTTCTTATGGCGCAACAGTACTCCATTACATTCACATATCATAATTTATTCAGCCATTCCCCAATTGATGGGCATCCCCCTGATTCCCAGTTTTGGGCAGCCCAAATATTTTTATACATGTCTTTGAAGGCCTTTTTGAAGCAGCTTGGTCCTGTGAGTGGAAGGAGGCCTGACTGAACTCAGAGGACATGGGTTCCATTCCCATCTCTCATACTTAGTACCAGTACGACCTTGAACATGTCATTTTAGCCTTACTGGGTTCCAGTTCCCTCATCTGTAAAATAAGGGTTAGAGAAGATAGCTTCTAAGAGCCCTTTGAGCCCTAGATCTACACTTTTTGCTGATCTCTTCCGGACACATAGTAGACACTTAACAAAACGCTTATTTATTCATTGTCTGCCCCACCCCCAGTCCATACAGGTATACCTCTCACAGCCTTTGGTTTGTTCCTTGACTTTTCCCACTTAGCTTGTAGAGGATGACTATGTGGGTATCTTATTACCCTGCTCCCTGGAAGCTCCCAGAGGGCAGGAGTTGTGTCTTTTCTAAACTCTGTGTCTACTTTAAGGCCTAGTACTTCCTTAACCATCAGGTTAATGTTTAATGAGTTTAGCTGAACTGAAGTGATATCATTTGAGAGGGTCTGAGACAACTCTCCCACAAATGAAGTATCTGGACCTATCACCTCTGTGGTTAAAATTACTCCTTTAGTATTTTATTCTAGTTAAGCATTGTCCTTTCAGTCATTCACCTTTGAAATGCAAAAGACCCACTCGTGGGAGCAGTAACACAGTAAGTCATTACCACTATAGCATGAATGAGTTAGTTCACTTTCTTCCCTATATCACACCCGAGATACCACAGAGCACCTCTCACCTGCAAGGTAAAGATGGTGTTGGGTAGCAGGGAGGGCCCAGGAAGACTAGGTGGAACAAAAGATAGACGTTCCTGCTGGAAAACTCCTGCTAGTGCTTTCTTGATTTCAAAGGCCATGTAATCTGAGGGAGGTCGGTCTATGTCTGCTTTCCGCAGCAGAGGAGGCTAGGCGTGCCCCTGGCGCAGTCTCGGCATATTTCAGAGGTCCCTGGCCCCATGAGCTGTCCTTACACTCTCACCCTCACACTTGGATGCTAAACTCTCCAGGCAGGTGTGTAAATGCCAAATTACTTATAGACTGCTAACAAAGCCACTTCCAAAAAGACTGCTTGCCTGAAGGGTACTCGTGCTGCTGGGAACCATGGATACTGGTGCATCTCTGCTCTAGAAAAACAGTTCTTACCCCACTCCCCAGGGAGAACAGATAAATAATTATCACCTTGAATATGTCTGGAACACTTTGTCATTTTGTAATGAATAGCACAAAATGATTAAAATTCTTTTGGAACCTTTGTCAGAAACCATTTCAGACAGAATAAAACTGGAAAAGACATAAAAGAAGGCCCATCCAGCCACTCCAAAACCAAACAAAACAAAATCCAAAGGTCTGACTTCAAACATTCAAGGCCTCCACTGATACAGGACTGAGCCAAGAGAGTGGATGGACAGTCAAAAGTGTTTCTCAGAAAACAAACAGGAAACAAGATCTATATAATAATAACTAGGCATTATAAGGTTTGTATAGCACTTCACAGATACCGCCTAATTTATTTCCACAATTCCGTGAAGTAGGTAGTGTTGTTATCCCCATCTTACAGATGAGGAAACTGAGGCAGACACCAGGGTCCCACAGCTAGGAAGTGTCTGAGGTTAAATTTGAACTCAGGTTTTTCTGACTTCAGATCCAGCATTCAAGCAGTGCTGGAATCTTTATGGGATTCATAAAGGATCTTTAAAGGTTCTTGCTGATCTTTATGGGATCTTTATTTTATTATAGGGCTCTAGAATGACTTTGCAATGGGTAATGAATAAAAAAAAATGATCACATATAGGGGTATTGTGAGGCTCAAGTGAAATAATGGCTGCAAAGCACTTTACAGACCTTAACGTTCCATATAATTAGCTATCATCATCATCATCATCATCAGCCTCCAGTCACCAGGCCTCCGTTTTGCTGATGACTTCATTGCCTGAGTTTTCTATTCACTCCTGCAGAACTCAAGCTATGTCAGTAGTGCTGGTACATACTTAACAAGATGTGTGTGCTCACACTTCTAATTTTAATCTCCATTATTAACACTTTATTAAGTCTAGACCCTCAAAAAAACAATAAATCAAGAAGTGATTTGTGGGGACAGTGGATTTCTGAGGTGAAAATGTTTCCACTGAACATTAAGTCTTGGACTATGGCTGGAGATTAGAGCTGGGTCCAGCACGCCCTTGCCATGCCTACAAATCACTCCTAAAAAAAAGTCATTACATGATGGAACATAAACATGATCAGAGAAAGTAAACAGGATAGAAGAAACAAGATGGAAAAGAGTTATCTAGAGCTACGCACAGCTGTTCACAGCTGTGGGAGTTTCTGCAATAGTTTATATTGGCCATTTTTTCAATCCCATCTAAACTGTTTTTTATATCTTGGGAAGGAAGACTTGAAATTATTTTCCATTTTTCTTTTTTTTGCACTATATTTAATAAGGAAGGCAAACATTGACTCACAATGTAAAACCTTGTGTTTAACTTTTGGTTTACAAATTTTAAACTCCAACGTGGTATAGTGGAAAGATTGCTAGACTTAATAGCACAGAACTGAATTCACCTAGCCCCGCCACTGACTAGCAATTAGATGGTGTGCAAGTCATTTCATTTCTCTGAGCTTCAGGACCATCTGCCTTTTAAGTCTATTTGTTTTGAGGAAAGTGTTTTGTAAGCCTTAACATGCTATAAAAATGTGAATTGATGAACGCACAAGATTGTTAGTATGCTACCCAAACAAATCAGGAAGTTGATGCATCTAGGATCAGAGTTGCAAGAGACATTAGAAGCCATTAAGTCCAAGGCCCTCATTTTATAGATGAGGTTGTGACTTCCCCAGGTCACAGAGATAGTAAGTGTCTGAGGCAGGATTTGAAATCGGGTCTTCTGGAGTCTATCCACTATGTTACCTAGCAGTAACCCTGTCTAGTGCTGGCCTAGCAATGGCAGGAATCTTTACCTTGTCTTCTCTATAGCTTTAAGCAATTAAAAAATGTCAACAACTCTAATTTTGTATGTCCCCCAAGTCTCTGAACTCTTCTCTAAGCTTTCAACACTCTTTCTCTTAGTGACTGCATCAACTCCCATAGGTTTAATTACTGTCTCTATGCAGAGGACTCCAGATCTGTCTGTCCAGCCCTAGTCTGCTGACTTCCAATCACATGCATGCCACCAACTACATAATGGACATTTAGAACTGGATGGCCCATGGTTATCTACAATTCAACACATCTAAAACAAAACTCTTTCTTTCTTTTAACCGCGCGCGCGCGCGCGCGTGTGTGTGTGTGTGTGTGTGTGTGTGTGTGTGTGTGTGTGTGTGTGATGGACCCCTGTGGCAATCTGGTGGAGCATAGGACCCCTTTTCACAATAATGCCTTTCAATGCATTAAATGAAACACATGGGATTAGAAAGGAAACCAATTATGTTGAAATAAAAATGTATTTTTTTTCCATCCCAGGTGACAAGGCCCCAGGTTAAGAAGCCTTCCCCTAAATCCACTCCTCTTCCTAACTTCCTTATTTCTCTCAAAAGCATCACTGTTCTTCTAGGCATCCAGGTGACAACCTCAGTCATCTTCAGCTCCTCATTCTTCCTTCTAACCTACATATCATTGGGCAATTCTTGTTAATTTTACCTCCACATCTTTCACGTCTATTCCCATCTCTCAGAAATGACCACCACCCTCATCTAAGCCCCCATCACCTTTCGCTTGGACTACAGCAATAACCTAATTGGTTTTCTTGTTTCAAGTGTCTCCCATTCCCAGTCCATTCTCCACACAACTGCCAAAGGGATTTTCTTGAAGAGTAGATCAGATCATAGCATTTTCCTACTCAATGAATGCCAATGGCTGACTCCATGTTGGTTTTAGAGTAAAATACATATTCCTCTTTTTGGCATGGAAAGCCCTTTACAATCTGGACCAAATCCAGCTAGTCACAACTCTAGCTGCCTCTGCCTCTCTCTCTCTTTCTCTAACTCTAACTCTGTTGTCTCTCTGTCTCTCCCCCTTCCCCTTTTCTTCTCTCTCTCTTCTTTCCTTTTAAATTGCTGTACCTTCCCTCTCCTCATAAGCACATCCTTGCTAAGTCTTATTCTGCTTTTTCTTTATTCTCACTAAGTACCTCTCCTGTGGCCTGTTCCTAAACAGTGGTTGCTCTTAACTTGCTGTAATGGTTGGTAGGATGTGATATATTAACCCTCATTGAAATGTTAGTTCATAACATATTACCATTTAAGGTGTTTACATTTTCCCAGGATTCTCTTAAAGACCAGAAAGCCTTTAAGACCCATGGGAATAAACCTCTAAAAGTGAAATTCCAGGCATGGTGACAAATCAGTAGGGAAAATAGTAGAGAGCAGTGTAGAGAGGAGGCCCAGAAGGGGTCTTACTAGTGACCTTCAAATTATATCAGATACAATATTAAATAGCATGTTAAAAGCATGGGACCTTCTCCTATTCTCCATGACCCCAAATGAGGCTCTCTTGGCAAAGATATTGAAGTGGATTGCCATTTCCTTCTCCAGCTTGTTTTACAGATGAGGAAACAGAGACAAATAGGATTAAGTGATTTGCCCAGGGTCACGTAGCCAATAAGTGTCTGAAGGCAGATTTGAATTCCAGAAGATGAGTCTTCCTAGCTCCCAACCCAGTACTCTATCCATTGTATCACCCAGCTGCCCTATATGAGACCTTAGCAGTCATCCAGTCCAAATCTCCTCATTTGAAAGATGAGGAAACTGAGGCCCAGAGAAGGTTAACTGCCCAATGTTACAGTTTCCTAACTCCCAGATCAGGGAAGCAATTGTTTATTGATTAGGTCACTTCTGAATTTGCCAATGTTGTAGCAATGATGTGAATAACAGAAATCTGAAGCACTAAAACTGTGAAATATTTCATTTGACTGATGTTCTCCCTGGTTCCTGGCCTTGCTTTTCACATAAAGATTCATTCACGGATCGTGAGGTTGGAGAACACTAACAATTCCTACTTATTTACCGAGTCACAGAATTGAGTGTTCTCAATCAATTTAAGGGATAATTAAATTGCAAGGAAACTCCCTGAGTAATTGTCTCCATCTACTCCAACCCATTTAGAAACTAAATAAAATCTCCAACATATAGAATTGTTTCATATAGCTGAAAAGGACCTTAACGATTATCTAATCCAACTTCTCGTTTTACAGATAAAGAAACTGAGCCTAAAAGAAACGGATTACTTGCCAACATTATATAACCAGGAAGTGGTCAAGCTAGACCTTGAACCTACAATAACACACTACGTCCTCAATAAATCCAAGATACCTTCTTATGTATGTGCACACACTTTTACATTTATGTCCTTGGTGTGTGATAGAATGTTAAGAGTCATCAGGAAGCTAAAGCAGAGCTCTAGGTACTACTACATCTTTGAGTGAGGGCAGCTAGGTGGTGCAGTGAACAGAGCACTGGGCTTGGAATTGGGGAAACTCATCTTCATGAGTTCAAATCTGACCTCAGACACTGGCTGTGTGATCTTGGTCAAGTCACTTAACCCTGTTTGCCCCAGTTTCCTAATCTTTAAAAATGAGCTAGAGAAGGAACTAGCAAACCACTCCAATATCTTTGTGAAGAAAACCCCAACATAGGGTCATAAAGAGTCAGAAACAATTGAAATATTATCTTCAGGTTAGAGTTCTGAATAACCTTACTATAGTCAGACTAATATCCCTGACTATTAGTGATAAGGGTCATTAGATATTGGGACATGCCTTTAGACAAGAAAACAGCTTTAAAATTTTTTTAAGATGTATATAAAATTAAGGTCATAACTGGAAGATAATTTAGAGGTTATTTACTTCATTTTTGAGATGAGAAAAAAGAACGCCCAAAGTAGAGGAAGTAACATGTCTAAGTTACTCAGATAGTGAGGAACAGAGACAGGATTCAAACATATTTTCTTTCAATGACATTCCAAGGCTAAGTCTAGAAAAGACAGAAGGGAAAAGGAGCAACCAATGCTTTTGGTGAGCACTGAAGCATATGGAAGGCTGAAAACTAAGCTATCTTTTAATCAAAACTCAGGGGAAAATTTAATTGAGATGCAACATGATGTAGGGCATAGAATGCTGAGCCTAGGGTCAGAGAATGTTATTGTTCAGTTGTTTTTAGCTGTGTTTGATTCTCCGTAACCCCATTTGGAGTTTTCTTGGCAAAGATACTGCAATGGTTTGTCATTTCATCTTTATAGATGAGGAAACTGAGGCAAACAGAGTTAAGTGACTTGCCTAGGATTTCATAGCTAGTAGATGTCTGAGGCCAGATTTGAACTCAGGAAGAGGAGTCTTCCTGACTCCAACCCCAACACTCTATCCATTGTGCCATCTAGTTGCCCTCAAGTCAGGGATTCAAATCCCTATTCAGTCACCTGTGGGCTCTGGGATCCTGGCCAAATCATTTAGCCTCCATGTATCCCAGTTTCCTCATCTGTAATATGGGATAACTGTAGTACTTACATCACAAGAAGGTTGTTGTGAGAATCTGATTCTCATAAAAGCCCTTTGTAAACGTTATAAGACTCCAGAAATGTTAGTGGTTATTGTTCATCTAATTTGCATAGTGTATCTAGTTGTTATAGCAGACGTTCAACCTTATAAAGTTTGGTTTTCTGTTTCATAAAGAAGGAAAATAACAAGTTCTGCTTCCTAACTCAAGTGATGAACACAATAACTTTTACTGACATTTCCTCTCATACAAAAAAGAGCACCAAAATTGTATTTTGCAGGACACTAAGATATGCAAAAGCCATCTGGGATAAGGGAAGAGTGCTGGACTTAGCAGAAGACCTGGTATTGAATTCCAGCTCTGATGCCTTCTAGCTACTTGAACCTGAACAGCCCAACTTCTCTGAGTCTCACTTTCCCCTTTTCCAAAAAAAAGAGGTCAATAATTCCCACACTGCGTCCCAGGAAGCTAGGTGGAGCAGTGGATAGATAAGAGTGCCAAGCCTGGAGTCAGGAAAACTAATCTTCTTGAGTTAAAATTTGGACTCAGAAATGTACTAGGTGCGTGACCCTGGGCAAGTCACTTTACCCTGTTTGCTTCAGTTTCCTCATCTGTAAAATGAGCTGGAGAAGGAAATGGCAAAGCACTCCAGTATCTTTAACAAGAAAACCCCAAACAAAACCCCAAGACTGAAATGACTGAATAACAACAAATGTCCCAGGATCCTTTTGATGAAAGATTTTGTAAACCTTAAAGTACTTAAGTACTATAACTTTTAAGTAAAATCATAGCACACAACATAGCTATAGCTATGTTGGCTATCGCTTATTCATTTCCCTTTACTATACCACAATTGAGATATAATGGCTCTGGAGTCAAAAGACCTAGGTTCAAATCTTGCCTGACTTCAACTCACCGTGTGATCTTGGGGAAGTCACTTACTTTCCTTGGGCTCCACTTTCCTCGTCCTCAAGTGAAATGAGATGATTGGATTAGATGGTCTCTGGGTTCCTTTCCAGGTCTAGACTGATAATCATAGGTTACCTTTTTTTAAAACTAAAAAAAAAATGTCAAAATTTTGTGTGATTCAAAATTACTAATATGGAAATGCTTTAGATGATTAAATATGCATAACCTATATCATATCGCTTATTGTCTCTAGGAAGGTGAGAGAAAGGAGAGGATTGAATTTGGAACTCAAAACTTAACAACCAACGTTAAAAAATTGTTTTTACATGTAATTGAGGGAAAATATTTTTAAAAATTCTACGTGATTGTAATTCTACTATTAGTATTTGTTGCTTGAGAAAAAAATGCATAGTGATAAAAACTACTGTGAATTCATTTATTCATTTAAATGAATTTCTATTTTATTAATCATATACATTTGAAAATTAGCCTGAAAATTTAGTCTGAAAATACAGTCTGAGACAGTATTCAGTCTGCAGAAGGTATGTTTGCTTGTTTTATTACAATGAGTTATTAATGGAATGGCTGGCACTATTTTTAAAGCTTTCAGAGCCTGGAAATCTGGGTGAAGTGATGAAAGTTTCATCTTTAGATCTTGTTCCACTGTTAGCTTGTTTCCATATTTAGATTTTGGTGCAGCAAGTTCAGAAATTCCACTTTCCCAAATACATGCTGCGGTGGAAAGCATCAGACATTCCACAGCTTTAGCCACCAGAGCTGGGTCCTCAGAATGAACAAGTAGCCAGGAGTCAGCTAGATTCTTGTTTGGAATGAAGTACTGATAATAGCAAAAAACCAAAACACCAAAAAACCATAGTTGATGCCACATACCTTTTTCTTGGTGCTTAAGCACCAAGATCAAAGTTGTGATGTTTGGTGTGCATGATGTCTTGGGAGCCCCCAGTAAGGATGCAGCTCCCAGGACTCTATGGCCCACAGGATAGGAATGACTGCCTTCTCTTCCCATCAAACTGCTTGCTTTTCCCCACATACACTGACATTTAACTGCTCTGATGTCCCTGCCCCTGTGCCTGGTGAAACTCCTCCCAACCTTCAAAGCTTAGTGCATGTGTCACTTTCCTAGACAGAAGTAATCTGTCCTGCTTCTGAATTCCCATGAGTTCTCCTTTGGGTTTCCTTTGTGGCATTCACCTGGTACTCTCTCATATAGTAATTAAGGACGTTCCAGGAGAACGTAAGCATATTGAAAGCAGGAACTGGGGTGGGGGTGGGGACGGGGAGTGGGGGGAGTACTAGTTGGATTTCTTTTTATCCCTACAGCATAGCCAAATGCATGGAACACAGGAGATGTTTAAATGCTTGTGGAATTAATTTGAGTTGAAATGCACACTTTGTCTTTTTTCTCCATGAGATTCTAAGCTGCTTGAGGGCAAAGATTATGCCTGAAGTATTCAAAGACACCCTTTGGTTCTGGGTTAATAGTCAGCGCACTAGTCTCTCCCCAAACTCTACTTAGGAGAAAAGGGAAGCTGTGTTATTCTTTATAGTTTATGGCAGAATCGTGAAATTTTAGACTGTCACAGAGTCTCAAAATTTAATCATTCTTTCTTTAAATTACATATTCTGTTTGAGTCTAACCTTAGCAAGGAATGAAATAAATTTCTTAGAAAATGAGAGGGTTAATTTCCTAGGACTGATATGTGGTACAGTAGCTAAGAGTGTTAGTTTGAGGGTTTCTAAGATCTGGGTTCCATTCCTACTCGACTCCTTACTACCACCTGGGTGGCTTTGGACAAGTCACATGGCCTCTGGGTCCCAGTCTCCCCATCTATAAAATGAGAGGGTTGGACTCTATGACCTCTGATGCCTCTTTCAGCTCTAAATTTGTGATTTTATGTTCCAAGGCATCAAATATGTACTGTGCTTATTTTCTCTTTCACAGGCGAGAAAGGAGAACGTTTTTCAGTGTTTCTTTGTTTTGTCTTAACTTCTCAGATGGCCAAGAGTACCCTAGGGCAGACTACCAGCAATTGGTACAGCCAATTCAGCTGGTGCCAGGCCTTCCCGGACCCTGTGGAAGAGATCTCTATCCTCCTGTTCAAAAAGTCATCCTGAATTACCCCAGTCCTCCTGGCCAAGAAGAAAGCCATGCACAAAGAGACTATTCTTCCCCGGTGCCCCCAAGATACCAGTAAGTGGTACAGAGCCAGCCTTCAGGCATTTTTGAAATGGAACCAAGACTTCAGACAGCTAGGTGCTGTAGTGAATAGAGTAGTGGGCCTGGAATTAGGAAGATATGAGTTCAGATCTGACATCAGACACTGACTAGTTATGCACAATTTGCCTCAATTTCTTCAACTATAAAATGGGGATAATATCACCTACTTCGTACAGTTCTGGAGATCAGATGACACAATCTGTGAAGTGTTTACATAGCACACTGGCATCCTCTGGATGCATTCCAGTTGGATCTTCCCTCTGTCTTTCTCTTCTTGATCTAGATTTGTCAGGCATCAAGGTTCAGTCATACAACCAAGTAGTAAGAAAGTAAGGTCTACTCAAACCCATACAATATAGACTTCTCAAATCCTCTGAGAAAGGAAAGTACCTTTATAGGTATCTCTTTATAATACTAATAACTAAAAAAACATTATGGTACTGAAATTTATGTAACACCTAGCAGTTTGAAAAGCACTTTAAATACATAATCACATTTAGTCCTCACAACGACGATAAGATAACGACCACAGACATTATTACTCCCATTTTGCAAGGAGGAGCAAGGTGAAATGATTTATCACAAAGCTAGGAAGTGTCTGAGGCAGGATTGGAATCCAGGTCTTCCTGACTCAAGTCTAGCCCTCTAGCCAATGAATCATATAAATACAAGTCTAGAACCATTTAGTGGAAATGATCTTGAAAAGCGATCTTGTTCATCCCTCTGCTTTGGGTCAGAATGACCTCTCTCCTAAGTTAGCACTGACAGTGTATGCTGTTTATGAAACTACCCCATAAAAGATGTACACTCTTTATAACCTGAGGATATAGCAGTCCCCAACCAGTGAGATGTTAAACCTATTCCCTATACCCGCTCTCACACCCATATCCCTACCCACACAGGTATGCTCACATGTGTACACGCACATGTACACATTACATACACACATACAAGTTCTCAGTGAAGGAGAATAATTTGTCATTTCCTACAGTAATCATTATTTTTGGGTGCTTCTCTAACTTCTACATCTCCAATATGATCGGCAGCTGCCCATAGTACTTACCATAGGACCTAACACCTAGTAGGGGCTATATAAATGCTTATTTCCTTCCCTATGTGTTTTCTCGGCAAAATAATCCGAGTTTCTTAAGCTTTTATTCATCATTCTAACTCTTCAACCATTTAAACATTAATCCCTCATTGGCCTCCTCTGAATCCTTTTTAAAGTTTTCAGCCTCTAAAGAAAGTTATATGTCCAAAATGAGGCAGCACTTGGACAATCTTGAATATTTATCTGAATCTCATTAATTTGAGCCAAACTAATTTATAATAATTTGGACAGGAGTTAGGATGAACTGTAACTTTACTTAAGCAAATCCTTTCTTCCTCATACAAATTAATACATTACATTTCTGCTTTTATAGAATTGGTTGAGACTATCAAAATGAGTTTTCCCCAAAAATTTGGCAATTAACCCCTAAGCATTCATTGTGGAACAAAAATCTTTTTGAATGATAAGACAGAAAACATACCTGTGTTCCTAATTTTTCCCTCTTATTAATGAGTTAGAAGACCTAGAAGCTTCCCTTTAAAAATCACGTAAAGGGATCATAAGCATCATTTAAATAATTTAAATTCTTGTTACCAATTACTTCAATTTAATACAGTTGATCTTTCCCCTTTAATAAGGGATTTAAAACATTGTAAACAAGATTGACATAAAAATAGCTAAAATTCTAAAGAAAAAAATTATTTTCAAGCATCTCCATGAGATAAATTAGGTTTTGAATAGTTGTAGGAGATTTTTGAATTATCTGTTGTAAGTGCTAAAATCTTATGGGGCTGGTTTCATTGTGGTGGGATAAACCCAAATAATTAGAAAAATTCCATTGTTATTTTTGAATTAGATGAAAAGTTCGGGACACATCATCTAGCCAACTTACTAAATGCAAAAAAAGGGTTTTATGTATGTGTGTGTGTGTGTTCATGCGTGTGTGTTTAGTAGTATCAGAACATCTGTAAGTCAGTCAGCTAGCATCTATGAAACACCTATTATATGACAGGCACTATGCTTAGTGCTAGAGAATGTCTTATCTTCTGTTTCACCTACGAAGCCATGATTCTTTTACCACAAACTATTCCAGTAAAGAGTTTTGTTGGGGAAAAAGAAATGACACTAGATCTTCTTTTGATCAAGTAACATTTCCATTTCCCATTACTTCATCCCTGTATCCATCAAAATACAAAGTATCTGATTGGTTTTTCCATACAGGCCCTCTTTCCCTGGTATCAGGAAAAAGTATCAATGTTGCAGAGTGAATGAATGAAAAAAGCATTTACTAAGCACTTACTATGTGCCAAGTATTGGGGCTCAGTATTGAGAATGGACACACATGTACACATGGCAGAAGCATACATAGATATAGGGGGAAACTCACTAAAAATCACACAAGTTAAAAGACAAAAAATATATTTAAAATTCTCTGGAATATCTTCCCCAATATTTGGGGATTCCCTTTCTCCATAGCACAGAGCTTGGATAGCGTAGGGTATCTGTAAATATTTAAGATCACATCAAACCTCTATTCATCCCCAGGTTTGAGAGAAAGGATAGAAGTATAGGAAACAACTATCATCCTGCATTGATCAAAGACATTGTGTGCCCCATCATTTTTCTTGGGCAGAATATACATTTTCTGTTATCTGTTTCCTTCTCAGGGGTCAGATATATAACCAACCACCTCACCAAGCTGCTGCTCAGGATGACTCCCATGAATATCCCGCTGATTTCAGACCCCAAATTAACCAGATTCCTTCCCCAGCTGCCATTCCGAGACCCCCCAGCACACCTGCCATCAGAGGGACTTTGAAAACCAGCAATTTGCCAGAAGAACTGAGTAAGTTGTATGCATGTTGGCTTCTCTTCTTTGTCGTAAAATCCTGTTATTCTGATCACTCTTGATGCTTGATAATCCCCAGTTTGGGGATATTTCAAATAATCCCAATAAAAGCAAGTGTTTTGCTTTAAAAGTTGCTGGGCATTTAGCAAGTGTATGTTGGGTAACCCTGTAAGAGCTTTCAGTTATGCCCAGGGATTGCTCACTACTGGGTTTTATTTTAAAAGAACACCCATTTCTCCCTCCCTTCTTTGAAATGGTGTCTTGAGCTGCCTAGCTGCTTGACTGAATTGATCAGTTGTCTAAATGTGTGTGCGTGGTATTGACCAGTGACCCCACATTTCACCATAAATTAGTAACAGCCATTAAGAAAGAGGTTGTTTTCTGGAGAGATGAGTGAGACATTGGGTTTGGAAAAATGGGTTAACATCCTCCATAAGGCTTCACAATCAAACACTTAATTCAAAGAGACATTCAGTCCAGTGTCGGATGGTGATTCCTCTTCCATTTTATTCTTTTCTGGCCAGAACCAGAAATGCTGAAATATCACCAAAATGTTCTCAGATTAAGGTCAGGCAGGACTGTGAATTCCAGAAACCTTATAAAAACAAGCACTTCTCATGGAATTGTTGCATTCTGAGAAACCCAGATGATTCCAATAAGCATTTTCCAAGCCTGGGTGCTTCTCAGAACCAGGCCTGAAAAAAAACCCTGTAGGGTTTACTGATCACTAAGGGAATGGAAATGTGTGGTCCACGTCTGTCTCATTTATTCCTGTTACTGCCTTGGAAGATTTCTTTGCCATGGATACAATTTCTTTTCCATCAAGAATGTGTTTTGGTTTTTGTTTGTTTTTTTCAGAATTAAAAGGGAGGTTAGTTTAGTTTCTACACATTTAGGTTAGTAATTAGAGTATTCTAAAAGAACCAAAATGGTGTCAGGAAGAGTCGGACACACCTAAAAATGACTAAACAACAATAGGAGAATTAAATTTCTACCTCTCTCCCATCTCTCCCCCGCCCCCACCCCTGCTTATCACATGGCCCTAAAAATCAGTATCCACATTTTATGTAATAATAATTCCAATGTATATCAACAATTAAGGTTTCAAAGCAATTTTCTCACAACCCCATGATGTAATTAATATAAATATTGTATTTATAAATTGACAGATGAGGAAACTGAGGTCTAGAGAGGTTAAGTGATTTGCCCAAGGTCTATTTGATAGTAGATTTGGAGCTTGAGCCCAAGTTTCTTACTGCCTAGTATTGTGTATTTTCCACTACATCATGACTCCTATGCCGGTCATTGGTTAGTTATTCCTCCCTACTCTGCCCCTCTAGAATCCTGTAAACATCATTTAAAAAACCCTCAAACCACCCAAGGATGAGATCCCATGCAGGCCATCAACTCCCCCTGAAAAAGAATGTTGGCTCTAATTAATACTATTCAAGAGACTCATTTTTAACCTACTTAACAATTATCTTCTTCTACTACCAACACATTGTATCACTCTACCTCCTATGTTGTGAGATCCCCCAATCTTTGTCATCAAGTTTTACCATCCTTGATGTGAATTACAAAATTGTACTACTACCCTAGATGTGAATTACAAATCTGTACTCCAAATTTTTATCCTCAGTCAGAGCAACTCTACTTTTCCTCTAACCAACTCTTGTCCTCTGTCTCCTTCCCCAGTCCATTCCACTGTGTATCTTTTGGAACTTCTGCTCTAGTCTCACTAAATTCCCTTATAGGATCAAAATCTTCCCTGAATGCACCTGCAACCTCCTCACTTTAACAGAAAGCTGGCTTTTCTAGAACACTTCTCTCTAAATATTCTCCAGTGGAGGCTCTCTTTTCCCAATTCTGACCCATCTCATATGGTCAGGAAGAAAAATTGGTATATTTTTTTCTTCTCCACTCCCACCTCCAGACCATTCATCTGCCACCACGATTCAATAACCTTTCCTACTGTGAAGTCCATGCAATCTATTTATAAAACTCTAACTCCCTTTCTATTACTGTTATTTATCAACTTTCAGATTATTTTCTTAGCATTGTCAATGACATTAGCATTTGGTTCCCTGTCTTTCTTTCTTCACTATTTATTCCCCGCCATCACCATCATCATCTTTGGTAATGTCAATGTTTATTTTGATATCATTTCTAACATACTGACTTTCCATCATTCTTGCCCGGCTAATTCTTAACACCCCCTGATCTGATTTCTTCAATGATGTTCCTGTCATGATGAAAGTGATCAAAGAAAGTTACAAAATCATAATGGTTTTACCAGCTATAAATTTAGTGTATAACCTTACCCGGACCCTCTCTGTTATTCAATGCTTGTGTTCCACTCTCATTCATTCCCTAAATCATCGATCATAGCAATTACTTTATTAACTGTTCATACCCCCAGCTTCCTACACCGATAACATATGACTCCTATGTCTCTTATGAGAAGTCATCCAATGTGAGTTCCTTCAATTCCTCTCCCTCATACCTCAAAATTCGTCAGTATCTTAATGCATTCTCTACTCCTTCCCTTCTGTCTTAAGGGACAACATGTTCCTGACTCTGTTTATTCCTGTACTTCTTGAAATTTCTTCTCACACTCTCCAGGACATTACAACATCAATTATCCACTTTCTCCCATGCATCCTCAAGCTCCCTTCCCCACTAGCTCCTTCCTTTATGCTTAGACAAACATTCAGATTTCCCCAATCCTAAATAAACCATTTATTGATCCCTTTATTCCACTCATTTCTCTTGCCTTTTACTGTGCAAAACTTCTTGAAAAAGTAACCCACACTTCCATTCCTTCCCAACCCACTAATTTCTCCATCCCTTAACGTCTGCTTCTACTGTTTTCTTAAAGGTCAACAATAGTTTCCTTTAATTACCAGATCCAGTGTTTTGTTTTTTGTTTGGTTTTTTTTTAGTTGACCCTCCTTGAACTTTTGGCAGTATTTGACACCATTGGTGTCACCCACACCTTTTGGGGGTACTTTCCTCTTTTGGTTTCTGAGAACCATATGCTGCTGGTTCTTCCGCCTTTCTCATTTACCTTCAGATCTTTTAGTTAGTGAACACTTCTGATGTGTGTGTTTGTTTTTCCTTCCTGACCTCTTAAAACAATAATTTGCATATATTTAAAGTCTGCAAAACACTTTATAAATGTCATCTCACTTGCTCCTCACAACAATTCTGTGAGGTCGGTGAAATTATTGCACCCATTTTATAGACAAGAAAACTGAGGCACCCCAAGGCTAAACAACTCACTCAGGATCACACTACTAGGTTACTACCAAGGTAGTATTTGAAACAAAGTCTTTCTGATTCCAGAAATCATTCCATTAGTCCATCACACTGCTTCCTCAATATTCCTGTTCCCCAAAGTTCTGTCCTTAGGGCCTTTTCCCCCTTCTTTGCATCCCTTATTAATCTCATTCATGCCTACATTTGCAACTATAATCTCTGAATAAATGGTTCTTAAATCGACACAGAATGGACGACCAGAAGTACCTTTCATTTTTCCATTTCCATGTTTTTGCTCACTGTTTCCTCCACTTGGAATGTCCTTCTCCCCAGTCTCTATTCTGATTTTCATGTCTTGAAGTCCTGTCCATAAGACATGCCATTTCCATCTCCTTCATGAAGCCCTCATTCCTAATTCCTCCAATTAATGAAAATTCTTCCCTCCCCAAAACACCTTGACATATCATTTAGTTTAGATTTCCCTTGTGCCCTTTTCATATCATTTTACACTGTAGTTATTTATATATGTGTTGTATTCACCTAATGAATTCTGAGGTCTGTGGGGTAGAAAATATGTCTAATTTAATTTTTGTATCATCTTCCAGTGCCCAATGTCTAAATAGCAAGTACCCAATAAATAGCAGAAGTTACCCTAACTTCCCACCCCTACTCTCCAGAAATAGTCAGAAAGATCATCAAGCCATCAGAGAACAATGGGCTATGAAAAGGGCTCAGTGGGTGGCCTTCTGTCCTCATATATTTCCCTAGGGTACTTCACTTAGTGATTTCCAGCTCCCTTGTTACACTCAGGGACACAGAGAGTTGCTTGGGCACGGTACCAAGTATGACCGTAAACAGACGGTGATGGCTTCATCATAAGGGTAAGGTAGACTCTGGGTACTGTTTTAAAGTCATAATATGATTTTTGAGCCCTCACCCCCACCTGCCAAGCTTAGAGCATTAAAGAGCATTGGGAGCAGAGTATGAGGACTTGGGTTTGAATTCTGATTCTGTTACTTATTCTTTGTGGGACACTGGACAGGTTACCCAGATTATTCTGTGGGCCTCAGTTTTTTCATCTGTAAAATACTAGAGAAGACTAAATGAGCATAAGGAAGTTTGTTCCAGTTACAATTCTTCTGATTTCATGCCTTATCCTCCTTTGGCCATATAAGCAACCCTTCTAGGCCCCTAATGGTCCAGTATTTCCATTACAGAATTCCCTAATTTTAGTGTTAGAAGGAATTTCTACTATAAAGTTTTCAACAAGTACTTGTCCAATTTCCTCTTAAAGACCTCCAGTATGGGGGAATCCTCTGCCTCTGAAAGAAGCACATTACAACTTTTAGATAGCTTTACTGTAACGGATGCAAAGAGAAGTGAGCAGAACCAGGAGGACACTGTACACAGTAGTAGCAATCTTGTATGATGATCAACTATGAATGATTTAGCTCTTCCCTGTAATACAGTGATCCAAGACAATTCCAAAGGATTCATGAGAAAAATGCTATTTGCATTCAGAGAAAGAACGAAGAGTCTGAATGCAGATCAAAGCATATCACTTCCACTTTATTTTGCGTGTATGTGTTTTTTTTCCCTTTGGTCTGTTTTTTCTTTCATAACATGACTAATATGGAAATATGTTTTACAAGACTGTATATATAAAACCTATATCAAATTGTTTACTCTCTTAGAGGAGGGGAGGGAGGTGAGGGAGAAAATTTGAAACTCAAAAATTTTAATTGAATGTTAAAATTTGTTTTTACATGTAATTTTTAAAAATACCATAAAAAATTTTTTTAAAAAGAAGTTTTTTTTTCCTGGAACTACACTTAAATTTGTCCCATGCAACTTGCTCCTGATTTTGCCCTATGAGACCACATAACACTAATATAATCACTCTTTCAAATAACAGCCTTTCAAATATTTGAAGACATGTCCCCCCAGAGTCTTCTCTTTTCCAAGGTAAATATTAGCAGTTGGTTCAACAGATGTTCACATGACAAGGATCAGAGGCCTTACTCTCCTTTGGTCAGTAAGTGACACCCCTATCAGTCACCTGCCTCTTGAACTCACCTTTTCCAAGTCCCCTTCCCCTAATTGACTGAACTAATGTACACAGATAACTTGAGCCATCTTAGACTGCAGAAGGAAGAGGACCGAGGGTACCCCAGGTCAATTTAGCTGCCCCCACTTGGAGGTAGGCATAATCCTATCAATGGGCTGGACAGGTTTCCCTTTACTGAAGAACAATTAAAACTGTATACAATGTAGTCCTGTTTCTTTGAATTGAGTGCCTTGGCTAGTTTCTAATTTATGTGAAAAAATCTCTCTTAGGAAAAGTCTTCATAACCTATTCCGTGGACACAGCTATGGAGGTCGTGAAATTTGTGAACTTTTTGTTGGTAAATGGATTTCAAACTGCTGTAAGTATTTTGTCCAAAGAGAAGATGGAACAGCAAAGGAGATAAGATAATAAATCAAAAAGAGGAGAAAGATAAATAAGGCAGCTAGCTGTTGACATTTTAAACTGTCTTATTTATGTTTAATTTGAATACAAACTTAATGGTTGTGGGTTTAGGTAAATTTGAAATTATTCAAGTTCTCTTGCAATGTTACCTGTGTGCTTTCTTGAAATTGCTTTAATATCATTGAAAACATGGATGAGTCTCCTCCAAAACCTAACAGGAATAGAAAATTTCTGGTGCATATTTTATCAAGAAGAAGCCTGGTAGATTAGACAGAGAGCTGAACTTTGAATCATCAAGGCCTGAGTTCAAATCCTACCTATGATACTAGCTGCATAATCATGTAATCAAGGCACTTAAATTCCATGAGCTTCAGTTTTCTCATCTGTAAAATGGGGATAATGATGCTTGTAATCCCCATCTCGAAAGGCTTCAGTGAGAGGAAGTATGTAAAACACTGTGTTAACCTTCCAGTTGTCAGCTGCTCTCTTCTATCTGCTAACTCTGACAGATGTGGTTATACTGCTTGTGATAGGGGGATACCAATGAATTTCCCCTTCCATTTCATAAGCCTTGCTTACCACTGAGAGGTAATATGATACAGCAGATGGAAAGCCAATCTCAAGTTTTGCTTTTGTAAATACTGGCTTTGTGATCCACAAATCATTTGATGTCTCAGGCCCCCAGGCAATTATCTAATACTGTAAATTTCGTAAAAGAAGCTGTTTGGTGGGGAGAGTTCCAATGAAACTACTCACTACCACATACCAAATAGTAATGTCTTTGGACTACTCCCTTCCAGTTAATGATGCTATAGAAATGATGTTATATTAAATGTTAGAAATGATACTATATTAAAAACAATGGCCTCAAAGGGGAAATTGCTTTAACTCAGCCTGGCAGATGGATTTACTTATTCATGGATCCTAGGTAGCCAAGCCTCAAGCGAAAATGGGGAGATGTGGTCACAGGCGGTTGGGGTAGGGGAAAGGCAATGTACCTTTGTTCCATTTAATTTTAGGCCACACTAAGTAGCACCACAATACTCCAGGTTATGGATAGGGAATAATTAGTCAATTCCATCCAGTGCTCTGGGTCTTTCTTCACTACACCAAGCAATCTGGAACAAAAATTTTAACTCCAGTCTTGCTGCTAACATTGTGTGATCTTGGCCCAGTTCAGGGAGCTCAGAAATGAAAAGGAGCTATTGTGAGACACTGCAGATTTTTTTGCGGGAAGAGAGGCCTCTCTTTTCCTTCCTATGAAGTCCTCTGTGTACTCAGTGGGAAGGCAATAAATATTAATTGCTGATGATTACATTTTGCAAGATGGTGCAAAATTGAAAGAATGAATAAAAAATAGGAAATTTATAGGGTGAGAAGGGAGGGTAAAGAGGGGGTGCTTGTCACTTAAATTTTCTTTTTCAAAATTACTTAGCATCACTTAACAGAGGTATGTTTTTAAATTCATCATTTTCTTCTACCAAAATCTGACTGGTCTAGGAATCTAGTTTTAAAAAATGCATTGGTGCATACGTAATAAAATCACAATGCCCTTGTTACTGAGTAACGACTATATCACTCTCTTGTTGCTGAAATAAAGAAAAGTCTTGGTCTAGTGTACACTGAGGTCAAATTCCAGAGCCTCAGGCAAAAAGGTACAAAAGGCAGTGTCCAACTTCTCCTACCCCCTTCCCCATACTCTTGGTTAATTGTAAAATAAACAGATCACCTTTGGAGCTGGCCTATGTCTTCTTGTGGCCTCCTTGCCAATCTGGGACTGCCTGAGCTATTTATACCTATATTGGCCTCCCATTGTGAAGTCCTTAGCACAGGCTCATAGGCTGAGCCCACATATCACCAGTGGTCCCATTGTAACCTAGTAAAGATGGCACTCTCAAACCCTGAGAGGGTTACTGACTGTGCCTCCTTTATTTACAACCACTGAGTAACTTACATTTGGGGTTAACAATGCCGTTAGAATTACATTGCTCAGAGGACTTTAGAGGCTTATCATTTGCCCAGTCCTCAGGTTCCAAGCACATGAAAGTCATAGCTCATCTCATAATAATCACTCACCTCTCAGTAGTATGCTAAGGTTGACAAAGAGCTTCCCTCAAGCAACTCTGGTGGGGGTGGCAACTATAGGAATTATCATCAACTTATAGATTAGCAGCTGGGACTCAGAAAGATCAAGTGAATTGCCCTAGCACAACTAATAAGTTATGAGAAGGGTAATTCAACCCCAAGTATTTCGTTACTCCAAGGCCAGCACTCTCTATCACCCCCAACCCAGACAGATGGGAGCTTCGATGTTTAGGAGATTCAATCAACCAGCATTTATTGAGTGCCCACTACGTGTCTAACTAGACATTCTGGGGCACATGAATGTACTCTATAAAACACAATCTCTCTTTTTTAAGGAGCTTATAGTCTAATTTGAAGAATAAAACATGATCACACAAAACAATAAGGAAGCTTTATAATGAAAAGCCAAATTGCATGGCATAATTAATAAGTAAGACTGTCTACAAACAGGAAGTTGCCTAGTTATCGGGGCAGCTAATGACTTTAAAAAGAAATTAAGAAGCTCAATACGGACTGCAATCATCTGTAAAAATTTCACGGAAAAAGTGGGATGTGATCTGGTCCTTGAAAAGATCCAGAAAGGACATTTGGCAGGGATAGAGAGGTCAGGAGATATGAGTCAAAGCATGGAGGTGAGAATTAGAAGAGACAGTAATCCATGGGATCTGCCTGACTAGAGTGAAGGGTAGATGTTGGGGAAGCAACAGGAAACAAGTTTAAATGAGAAGGGTGGGAGATGATAATGAAGAGACTTGGAAGTCAGGTGGAGGATTTTGATTATTTGATGTCTACTGACTAGATCCAGTAAGAAATAAACAGCCATCACAAGCTCTTGAGCAGAGATAGCGATGTGATAAAGGCAGTGTTTTAGGGATATTAACCTGGCAACTGTATGTAGAGTGATTTAGATAACATATTTACAGGGAAAGAGATTTTACAGTCTCTCTTGAGGAGCTGGTTCCAGTAATCACCCTGGAGTCTACCATTTCCCCTCTGTTAACCATACTGCCAAGTGGGGCTGTTCTAGTTAATCCTCCACGGAATTGGAGAGCAGTAAGCACCTTCTATGTAACAGCTCCTAAACTGGAAGTCAAGTCATCAGAGCCATCAGACTGCCCAACTCTTCACCTTTCCTACTAAGAATTATTTTCATTCCAGGCCTTACTTCAGTTACTATTCCTTGGGGCTCCTCCTAGTTTCATTTTTTTAAATGTTTAATGTTATATTAAAACAGGATAATAGACTGGGTTAGAAAAAGTCTTAGAGGCCATAGAGCTCAATACGTTCATATTATAAATGAGCAAACTGAGGCCTGGGAAAGTGAAAGTGATTTGCCTAAGACAAAAGAGGTAGCAAGAGACAAAGGTAGGATTTGACCCTCTTATCTTCTGACTCTAAATCCAGGGGTCTTTCCATTGTGCCAATATTTAAGTGCTAACCCTCCCCCCCAATTCCAAGGTTAAAGTACTGTGTTTTTCTGTAATCCTTTTTGAAATATCGAAGCCTAAATTAGACATGATACTCTAATTAGGCAGCTGATCCATGCAGAGTACAGAACTATTATTCCTGGCTCTGTCACGTTTTACATTCCTAGGATCATGTTTGTTTTCGTTTGCTTGTTTGTTAAACATTACTGACCCATTAAGCTTATGGTCAACTGTGACTTTCAGCTTTTAAAAAAATGTAATTAGGGATAGCTTTGGTGTGTGAGAGCCACTGTAATTGTATAAAGAGAGGTAACAACTATGTTAATGATGAATGTTAAATATTCAAATGTTGAGATATGAAATATTTTAAGGAAATTTTCTTTTATTCTTTAGACACAGATTTCCCCTTTAATCACACCATCCACCCCAAAATAATTAGTACATATCTGGGACAGTTTTAAAATCTCTACTATTTATGTCTTCTCACACCTTGAATCTGCTGTCAACTTTATTAATATTCTCGTCCCAAAATCCTCCTCTTACAGATAGACATATTTGAAGATAGAGTACGAGGCATTGACATCATCAAATGGATGGAGCGCTACCTTCGTGATGTAAGCAAACACCAAAAACTACAAGGTCCACTCGTTCTTTCCTGAGATTCATTTATTCATTCGACACACTTTCATTAAGTACCTAGTAGATGCCAGGCACTGTGTTAGGTGCTGGGGATACAAAGCTGAAAACAACCCAGTCCCTGCCCTCAGGGAGCTTACTGGTGGTGGAGGGAGGTGAGGAATATGACAGGTACCCCCCTAAATGTATACAAAGCATGTATGAAGTAAACAAATACACTCCAGTGGTTCCTATTGCCTCCGAAATAAAATATAAAATCTTTTTTTTGTGGCTTTAAAAGCCCTTCATAATCTGGCTCTTCCTACCTCTCCATCCTTCTTATATGCCACTCCCCTCCATCTATCACATGACCCAGAGACACTGACCTCCTTTCTGTCTTTCACACACCATGCTCCATTTCCTGACTGTGTCTTTTGGCAAGAGGTCTTTCTCTGTTCCCCTAGCTATGAGGGTCTTCATTCTGAGTTTAGTTTCCAATTACACTATCTACCTGGCAACAACATAATTATTTTCATGTTGTTCCCCCTCATTAAAATATGAGATTCTTGAGGAAGCGACCTTGTTGTTGGTTTTCTTGGTTTCCTTAGGGCTTAGCACAGTGCCTGGCACACAGTAGGTGCTTAATAAAGGCTTGTTGATAGGTAACTAGGGGGATAAGGAAGAGCCTCACATGACAGGTGCTGCTTGAGCTAAGCCTTAAAAGAAGCTCATAATTCTAGGAGATATACAATCCTAATTGTTTGGTTCAGAACCTCTGCCTCTTGCCTGTGTTGCCGGACCCTAAAAAAAAATCCACTCTTCTTGTGAGCCATGCAGGCTTGAAAAGGACAAAGGGAGGAGGATGAGAAGGTAGGTGACATCCTCTGGAGGGAAGAAAGACCAGCCAATTGGAAATAATGAAGAGACTAGGCACAGATGATTGATAAAAATCAGGGCAAACTCTTTTTTAAACAATAGAGAAAGATGAGACTCCAGTGTAATGGGAGGTCAACATTTTCCTCTCCCTGCTTTTCTTCCCCCTCCCCATCCTTCAGCATTTTGTTTAGTCTTGGGGCTTTCCTGAGCAGGCTCTCTTCCTGGGTACTCTGTCATCTCTGAAGTCCCTTAAATCATCCACAGCAGTTCTCTGCTCACTGAGCTGTGATTTGTTTTCCCCAGGCTGGCTGGCCAGGATCTGTGCGGAGGACACTGCAGTTTAATAGGAAAGAAATTGATGGTTGCGGCTGCATCCTGGTTGGTGCTGACCAGTGTTGCAGCTGCAATCTGGTTGGTGCTGACCTAACCTTTCTGCAGGGGCCTGTGGGGGCCTGGTGCCTCCCTACAATGCAGGCCTTTTGTCTGAAGTGTGGAGGGATTTGCTTTGTGCAGGAGAACCTCTTTCTTCTGATTCTGAGGCTGCATTCAAAAGGAAAGGCAGCCATTAGCTGCAGAGTTGCAGTTCATCATGGATGCAAAGTCTTTTCTGCATGGAGGCTGAATCCTGCTAATGTTTTTCTCTTATAATGCAATCCTTCCTGAGAAAATGGAGGGCAATCAATATCTATTTGGAGACTGCCTCCTCTAGGATATATCAGGTATTTGATTGGAGAGGGGAGTGGAGAAAAGAAGTAGATGGACAGTAGGGATTGTGATGTATTTTACTTTCCCAAGTGAATGAAACTTGTCCTCCTCCCTCAGCACATCATAGAATACTTAAGATCCTGGCTGGCCAGTATCCAACCTGCCTTTACCAAACAGACTGCACTTTACACGTCCATAAAAATGCTTCTCTCTCATTAACAGAAGACAGTGATGATCATCATTGCAATTAGCCCCAAATACAAACAGGATGTGGAAGGAGCAGAGTCCCAGCTGGACGAAGATGAGCACGGCTTACATACTAAGTACATCCACAGGATGGTAAGTCCTGGGCAGACAAGGTTGCAATAGCTCACCTTCCCAGAGACATAAGCATTCTCTCTAACAAATTGTATCTCCTTCCCTGGGGGCTCAGCATTGTGTTTGCCTGGCTGTACAAAAAGACACTTAAAGTTTGCTATGAGGGGTTGGAATAGAAGGCATCATGGGTAGAAGAAAGGACACTGGATTTGTAGTTATAAGATGTGGACTTATATCCTGTCTTGACCACTCCTTGACTCTGTGACCTGGGACAAGTCATTTCATCTTTCTGTGTCTCAGTTTCCCCAGCCTGTATAAAGAGGAAGCTTAGAATACATGATCTCTAAGGTCCCTTATAGCTCCAAATCGATGATGTCATGAACAAAATGTGGTATGTGTCAAGAGACCCGACTTCAAGTTTCAAGTTGTATGATGTTGGTCAAGTCACTTTTATCTCTTGGCCTCAGCTCCCTCATCTGTAACATGGGGACAATGATATTCATACAACCTACCTCACATGGTTCTTGGTTTGCTTTCTGCTTTTGAGAAAAATGCTATAAAGTGTGAGCTATGATATTATGAGGTCAGATATGCTTCTCCTGCCCTCTCTGATGACAAATGCAGAAGGCTCTGACTTTACAACTGACCTGCAGAGAATACTTAAACTAGGACTGATTGAAGAAACTTAGGAGAAAACAGGTTTTGGCACAAAAGCTAACAACCAGAGCTGTCTACCCATGCAACAGGGTTGTTCTAGTAGGTAGTGATGTCACAACAGTGACATTCAAACAGTGAGATTAAAAAAAAAGACTGAATGTTCATCTTCTAGGGATACAGTAGAAGGTATTCAAGCAGTAGGTGGGAGGCTGAACTAGCTCCAGAGTTTCCACCCACCTGCCTAAAATGAGCACCAGCTTAGTAGGTGGGCTCTCCAGCAGACAAGCAATTAGGGTGGTATGATGAGCACTCCAACTTTATGAAAGGAGTGAAGCCCAGATTTTTACTATAAAGGCCCTTACTACTTAAAACTGACTCTTTCTTTTCTCCTTCTATCTCTCCTGCTGCTCCCATTCCCTGCTTCCTTTTTCTCCCCAAGTCTCAGTTCTTGATCTTGAGCAGCTGCCAAGGTGGTGTGGGGAGTGAATTATAATATATTTGAGTTAAGTCACTCCAGACTGGATCACTTCTGAAGTTCTTCAAATTCTGAACCTAATGAGTGCTGGGCTAAAGCTTTTACTCTGTGCTGTATCAGGTAACATCTGCCACCAATCCAAACTGCTTCGTTACTCAGGAGTCATTCTATTCACCAAGAACAGGGACAAAGAACCTGAAACGAGAACCAGAGCAGCTAGTATCAGGGATCTCTGCCTAAGGCAAGGGGACAAGGGCAGGATTCACAACCAGGAGGTCAGGTAAGGTGGAGATAAGAAAAGAACACAATTGAGGAATGCACAGTAAAGCAGGACTGCTGCTCCAGAAAGGTTGAGAAAACAGGGACTGGGGCAGAATAGCTGGCATTTAACACATGAGGTCATCATTGGCTCATCCTCTTTCTTGAAAGAGAGCCTATATGTTGTCAGGGCTGAGAGTCATAGAATTAATAGTTGGGAGGGCTTTTGAAGACTTCACCTCTCTGGGCCTCAGTTTCCTTAGGTATAAAATGAGAGATGATCTCTAATTACTGGGTGATCTATAATTCTAATTTTCAATGAAATAATGTAGTCCAACCCCATCATTTTTTAGTTAAGGGAACTGAGATCCAGAGAGGTTTAAATGAACTTGCCCATCCCCATAAAGCTGGGAAACAGTAGATCTGAGACTGGAATCCAGGTCCTCTAATTCCAAATCCAGAGCTCTTTCCACTAGACATGGGGCAAAGTCTGGAGGAAAGGTAGGGAAGAGTTATTTTAGGACTTGGTCTTGGAAGCAGAAGACAGAATCAAAGAACAAAATGGGGGGGGGGTATGTTTGAGGAGAAACTTTTAAGACATTGCCTCTACTTTCAGGACCACATAGTTTCTTCATGTTGAAGCCCCAAACTGGTGCCAGTCCATGGAGTAAACTAACTCCCAATCATGACCTGACTCAGGGTTTTTACCCTCCTTGGCCATTAGTTGACAGAATGAAGCCTCTGGGGATTGGAAGTATACTCTTAGAGCCCCAAGTGAGTTCTCTCCATTTCTAAGCACACAGCTCATGCCAACAGCTGGTATGTGGGTAGTGCTTTAGTCCAGTGCCAGTTTCTGGGAGAAACACATTCAGAAGGGTTCCTACTCCAGCTCCCCAGAGCTCAGCTGAACCAGAGAAGTACACATAAGACAACCACATGATTATGGACTGATTGGTCTAGGCATGATCTAAATGTGTGAAAATTAAGTTAATTGGAGAATGGTATCAGGACCCTTCCACCACACCTAAGAGGTGGTAGGGAGATCAGGTAGAGGGCAGATTTTACTAAATAAGCTGACACCTTGGGACCTATCTAGCAGGTAAGCAATTTCAAGGGGATGAGCATTGTAACTTCATGGTGTGGAGAAGTCCCCATGGACAAGTGTAGAAAGAACAGCAAAATCGACTCATGTTGACCAGAAAGGTCTATTTCAGGGTGAAGGTAAACTTATTATACTGTGGTTGGTAGTTAGCTTCTGGTGGCCTGGTAGTCCAGGCACATTTTGTAGTCAACAGTTACCGAGCTCCTTAAACCTGACACGCTTCATGTGTCCAGCACCATGCTCTGCTTATGGGTCTGCACTGCCGTTAATGCTTACGTACGTTTGTACTGCTCTTTACAGATTACAAAACATATTCTACACCACAACCCTGAGAGGTGGTGCACCTATACTCTATTTCACAAATGGAAAAAGTGAAACTTTAGAAAGGTTAAAAGTCTCACAGCTGTTATATGGCAGAGTTTATGCCTGAACCCACCTCTTTTGACCATGAATGGTGTAGTAGAAAGTGTATTGGTTCTGGAGTACTTTGATACTTGCTACCTATATGAACTTGGGTAATTCCCTTAATCTCCCTGGGCCTCAGTTTCCTCACCTGTAAAATGAGAGGCCTAAATTAAAGGTCCTCTGAGGTCCCTTTTTTATAGCTCTAAAAATATCATCCTTTCATAGTGTGACTCCAAGTCCAGTGTTCCTTCTCCTCTATGTTGATAATGATTCTTGAAAATTCAGTCTGTACTTCATTTAGGTCATCTGACTTTTGGGGTGAGTGACTGTGAGAAAATGATATTTGTAAAAGAAAAAAAATAATTCCAGGGGGAAGAGAAGCAAATAGTTTGGTGGCTGTTGCTGTTCAGCTGTTTTCAGTCACATTCAATTCTTCATGACCCTATTTGGGGTTTTCTTGGCAAAGACACTGGAGTCATTTGCCATTTCCTTTTCCAGTTCATTTTACAGATGATGAAACTCAGGAAAATAGGTTTAAGTGACTTGTCCAGGGTCACATATCTAGTAAGTGTCTAAGGTTAGATTTGAACTCAGATCTTCCTGATCCCAGGCCCTGTGATCTGACTACCGTGCTACCTAGCTGTCCTGTAAAATAGTTTGGACCTGTGATTTTATTGCTTTGAGGAACTCTTGATGAGGAAACTCCTTCCACTGATACATATAGGTAACTTGTCTGTACTTTATAGCCCTAAGAGATTTGCCTGAATTACCAAGAAGTTAAAGGACTTGCCTAGGGTCTTATACCTGGTGTATTTGTAAAAAGGCAGGACTTGAACCTAGGTCTTCTGACTTTAAGTCCAGTTCTTATTCCACTATATACTTCTTGGAAACTCAGTTTTTATATAATCTTGAAACATTTTTAGGGCATCTTCTGATTTTTTAAAAGAAAGTTGTTTTGAAATACCATGTTTTTAAAAATTGGAACTGATGTTTCACTCTATTGCTCAGCATGGCACCATGTAGAGGAAAAGAGTTAAAATTATTAGCTCTTGGTGTTCCAATAAGGAAATTAAAATCATAATACTGCCTGTGTCTGTGTGTGCAGGTAGCATTAATTAACCTCTCAAACTAATTCCTGCAATTAAACCCACAAATCTTTCTGGTTCCAGATGCAGATTGAGTTCATAAAACAAGGAAGCATGAATTTTCGGTTCATCCCTGTGCTCTTCCCCAATGCTAAAAAGGTAAAAACCAAAAAGTTTATAATTAATACAGTTTGAGTCATTTGGCTCTATCATAGGGGAGCTGAAGTGGAAAAACATTCCAACTTATTATCAGTGCTTACAAAAAGTGAAGTTAGCCAAAAGATCAAGAGGTTTGGCCACTCACTTTAGTGGTGATTGGTTGAGTTTTAGGGCTTTTTCCAGCAGGACCATCACTGTCTTCCTTACCCCCCAAACCCCTCTTCCACATTAGGAAGTAGCTTGTGTTTTAACCAATGACAGTAAACACAGAAGCATGAATTTTATCTGATACTCATCTTTACACAAAAAAGGCCAACTATTTGGATGTGCCTGTTTTTGCTGGCTGTTCAACAGATGTGTTTTGTTACATTTCAGCTAAAAAACTCATCTAGTACAACACTCATTAGCTGGAAGGATAAGTGAATTCCACTGAGGTTTCTCCTTAAATTGAGTTCTGCCACAGTTCATGTGAGGACTTTTTGCTTTAGGAGATATTACCAGCTGAGGATGGAGGGACTTCATGAACTGGGGGAGGGTGAATTTATTAAGAATATTAAGAATAATGTGACAGGCCCTGAAGATATTAAGACAAAAATGAAAACGGTCTCCGTTTTCAAGGAGCTTATATTCTACTGTGGATGGAGGAGAAAAGACAATGTGTATGTAGGTAAGAAAATGAAAAATGTATGCAGAGTCATATGGAGAGGGAGAGTGGTTAAGGAGTCTCTTGGAGGAGGTGGTGCTTGAACTGGGTTTTGAAGGATGCCAAGGATTCCAATCAGTGAGAGGGAGGCCACTCTGGAGCTGGGGCACAGCATATACAAAGGCATGAAGGCAGGGGGCAATATGCTGCAATTGGGAAATAGCAAGTAAGCTGTTTGTTCTATGTTCTATGGCTGGAACATAAGAGTGTGTGAGGCAGAGTAATGTGAAATGAGTCTAGCAAACTAGGTTAGAGACAGACTGTGAAGTCTTTAAATGCCAAACAGTTTGTATTTTGTCCAAGAGCAATGGGAACCCACTGAAGTTTCTTGAGTGGGGAAATGACAAGATCTGTGCTTTAGAAATATCACTTTGTATAAAAAAATGAATACTGGAAACTATCTTTACATGTAATTGAAAAAATACTTTTAAAAAAATAGATAAGAGAAAGCAAGAAAGAAATATTACGCTGGCAAAGGATGCCTTCTGAGTTTCTCATGTAACTAACATGGGGTAGGATCAGGGTCCACCTCAGACCAGAAAAGACTTGGAAGATCTTCCATACCATGGTAGCTTTTGATCTTCTCTAGGGAAGGTACCCAAGACTGTCAAATGGAATCTCTGGACTTACTCTGGAGAAGACAAGAACATCTTTTTATTATTGTTGTTCAGTCACTTGTCAGTCATGTCTGACTCTTTGTGACACCCTTTGGGACATTCTTGGCAAAGATACTGGAGTGGTTTGTCATTTCCTTCTCCAGTTCATTTAACAGATGAGGAACTGGGATAAACAGGGCTAAGTGGCTTGCTTAGGGTCACAAAACTAGTAGTAAGTGTCTGAAGTCACATTTGAACTCAGGAAGAGGAGTCTTCTGACTCCAGGCCAGGTACTCTATCCATTGTGCCACCTAGCTGGCCATATTCTTTCTAGAAGCATGGTCCAAAGTCATCTTCTATGTCATTGTCTGCAATTGAGTGGAATTTGGAAGGAGATGGGTTTGTTCTAGACCTATGTAACATAGAATCCCAGAGGCAGTCTAACTCCCAAAAGGCCTATTCAGACTCAGAGCAGATCAAAAAGTCTAGGTCAACCATAAACCAGTCTCAAGTCACCTTTAGCCTGAATTAGGGTCAGCATTCCTAACCTAGAGTTAGCCAAGCTATACAGTCATCCTTAATGGATTGTAGATCTGTGAATCGATGGTCAGGCTAGCATGTCGTATGTATGTGTTTGTGCTTATAAAAAGAAAGTATGAGGAAAGTCAGGGTAATAAAATTCGTAATAATGGCAAGGCACTAAAGCATGTCGGAACTTTGAGGACCTATACTGTGGGTCAGTCATCAGAACTTTGAGGCAAGGGCTTAATTAACTTATTGTAAGGTGGCTTCACCCTCCAGGCAGTCCCATGGTAGGGACCCAAAGGATAGCATTAGAATAAGGATAGGAAGAAGACCAGCCTGTTTCGAGGTTGCTACTAGATGAGGAATAACTAGTATATTGGATAACAGAGCAGAAAGCTCTGTTTATTATTCATCCATCCAGTTCTGTGACCATAAGCACAGATGGGACCTGTCAGAGTGAAAGGATAATAAGTCAAAGGAAGCTTATAGTCCCAGAAAACTTTCCTTCCCCCTGTCCTGTCTAACCATGGGGAAAAACCACATGACTCAGAGCAACCTTGGCACCATCTCTTTCATGTGAAGATGATGAAAAGTGCATTACAACCTAAAGGGAAAGTTGCTTCTTCCTGGTGGAAAATCCCCAGTCCATGTGGTTTCCATGATTTAGATATGATGAGCTGCAGGTGTAAGTTCCCCTAACTCTCCTGCTACTTTTAAAAAAGGAAACAAAAATGCCACCAAGATTAGTGGAAGAATCAAATAAAACTCTTGAGGTTTGAGGGCAATGGTCCTAGGAAGTTAGCATGAGGAGTGTGTGGTAGTAGTGGTGGAGGTACCCAGGGGCTTTTTCTAACAACCTGCCTTCTCCTTCCCACAGGAGCATGTGCCCACGTGGCTGCAGAACACCCACGTTTACAGCTGGCCCCGGAACAAGAAGAACATCCTGCTTCGGCTCCTGAGGGAGGAGGAGTACGTCCCTCCTCCAAGAGGGCCTCTGCCCACTCTGCAGGTGGTGCCCCTTTGAAGGTGCCCAAGAGCCTGGGGGCAAAAGGTGCTGCTGCCTTCATTTAGACTGGATACCAGGGCACTCCTGGGACCTGAGTGATGGGAGCAAGCTCATGCTGATAGCTTTTTCTCACTTACTCCCTGGGCAAGGCTATGGGTAACTTCTCTCAAGCGCTTGTCCCCACTCAGCATCTAAATGGACTTTAACACTGACACTGAGACAGAAGGAGCATATGCCTCCCTGAGTTCTTCAACCTTCTGCCCAGTGGGATGTACAGATATTTTTCCCCCCTTAAAATCACCTAGGGCGTTTCCCTTAGCACCTTCACAAATACTTACAGTATCTTACAAAAAGATACTGTAAATGATATTGCAGTAACTGTAGACTCTGACAAACATTCCCTATTTGCTTAAGGACTCTTTTTTCCTGTTTAGCCAGATGTATTTTTCTATCCTTAAAACCAAAGGATTTCATGTACAACACAATAAAATGTTTACTTTTGTAAGGCTGGAGCTCATTTATATCTAAAGAGATAAAGGGGGGGCACCTATTCAATGGTGAGACAGGCAGTTGCTTCCTGGCCTGAAGCACAAAATAAATTAGATATTATCAGATAAAACATACCAGATTCTCCTGAATGAAAGAATCACACCAAACCAGACAGCTTCTTTTAACATCCTCAATGGCACTTTTACTCTAGCAGTTCGAATTTTAACAATCCCATGTGATCCTCAGTACCATTGTGACTGTATAGAATTACTCTATATTTTAGGATCTGTATGGGTAGAAGTGGGCAGGTAGGTGGCACAGTGGATAGAGCTCTGTGGTTAGAATCAGGAAGATTCATCTGTATGAGTTCAAATCCTCCACTGACACTAGGTATGTGACCCTGTGCAAGTCACTTGACTTTGTTTACCTTAGTTTGCTCATCTGTAAAAGGGGCTAGAAAAGTAAATGGCAAACCACTCCAGTACTTTTGCCAAGAAAATCCCAAATGGGGTCATGAAGAGTCAGACTGATTGAAATGATTGCACCACAACAAAATGTGTAGCAAGCATGTAAATACATTGGCATGAGAATGGTTTGCAGCATACCTTATCCAAGACAGCCAACACCTATGCTTGGATCAGCTTCTTTATCTAGTAGACTCCTTAAGAGTAGAAACTAACTATTACTACATAGTGTATACCCAGGGATATACTTGGCTGGCTCCAACTGGATCTGGTTAAATTTTCAGTTTGAGAGCATTTATACCTGAGAAATCAGAATACTATTCATCAGGACCCAATTGATTGTTTTGTTGATTTTCTAGACTTAAGGAAGTACTGAAGTAAATGTGATGCAGATTAAATTTAAAAGTGTGTCCTGCATACATATCTTTTCTTCCCAGAGAGCAGACTATTAAAGAATTACCAGCACACCTCTGAGTGAACCCCATAGTGCCTTGAACAGAACCTTCCATAGGGAAGGAGAATAAAACATTAGAAATAAAGGGTCCTTCTAAAAAGGGGTAGGACTGCTATCCCTGTTCAGGGTGGATGGAACAATAATAACAGCTAATGGAGAGAAGGCAAATCTGCTTAACTCTTATCTTGCTCGATTTTTTCTGCTAAGGGGAATTATCTTTCTACTGGAAAGGATATCACATATTTGGCTAATGGGGAGTTGAAAGTAAGATAAACAGGGAGTCTGGGCAGCTAGATGGTGCGGTGGATAGAGTGCTGGGCTTGGAGCCAGGAAGACTTCTTCTCCTGAATTCACATCTAGCCTCAGACAATCACTAGCTGTGTGTCCCTGAACAAGTCACTTAACTTTATTTGTTTCAGTTTTCTCATCTATAAAATGAGCTGGAGAAGAAAATGGCAAACCACTCCAGTACCTTTGCCAAAGAAACCCCCAAATGGGGCTGCAAAGAGTCTGATGTGACTGAAACAACTGAACAAGAAATAGAGAGTTAATAAGAAAACACCTAGATGCTCTTGACTGGCTCAAGTCAATTGGCCCAGATGAAAACCATCCTAGCATACGGAAAGAACTGGCACCTGTTGTTTTGAGGACACAGTGATCTGTAGATAGATTGGGAAGAGCCAGGTGTATAACCATAATGGAGTAGTGCCAAAGTTTTGATTAGAGATAAAGAAGTGAAGTCAGCAAGAGACATGGCCTGAGCTAGGTTTGAAATGATCATAGCTGGAAATGTAATAGGGATAAATGTAAAGAAATATTTAGGTTCTTAAAAAAAAAAAAAGCTTCCCAAGTACAAGACCAAGGAGGTGTAGCTGGACAGTTTAGCTAGAAAAAAATGTGAAGGTTTTAGTTACTACAGTGGAAAGAATATGGGAGCTGAAATCAGAGGACCTGGGTTTAGATCAAAGCTTTGCTACTTATTTATATGGCTTTAGGCAATCAATCACCAAAGAGTTATTAAGTGCCTACTAAATATCAGGCACTGCGATAGGGGAAAGGGGCAAAATAAAAATACAAGGAATGAAACAATTCCTGATCTCAAGGAACTTACAAGAACATCTATAATTACAAAAATAAACATAAAGAAAATAAACATAAGGTGGTTAAATGCAAGGTAGTTTGAGAGGAAGGGCAGTAGCATTTGGGAAAATCAGGAAAGACTTCTGTGAAAAGTAGTGCTTGAGCTGCATTTTGAAGAAAGAGGTGTGCAAAGATGAGGTCCAGCACTAGGGAGAAGAGAATCTCACTTTGTATCTGGAGTACAGTGTTTAATTTTAGGAAGGATGTTAATAAGCTAGAACATGTGTAGAGAAGAGCAAACAGAATGATCTTGAGGTTTCAACATGATGAGGATCTGTTTAAGCAAGGGGTAGTGGAGTATGTGTGAAACTTAAGCAGTGGATGGGAATGGCGAGACATAATGGCTATCTTGTAGTTGAAATTTGCTTCAGTTTCCTCATCTGTAAAATGAGCTGGAGAAGGAAATGGCAAACCACTCCAGTATCATTGCCAAGAAAACCTTAAAAGAGGTCATGAAGAGTCAGACGACTGAAAAACAACATGTGGGACCTGTGGAAGAGGGAAGACCTCTTCTGCTTGGCCCCAGAGGGCAGAACTAGAAACAAGGGGCAGAAATTGCAAACAAAAAATTGGGCTTGATTTAAGAAATAATTTCCTAACAATCAGAGCTATCCAAAAGTAGAAGGTATTGCTGTGGGAAGAAATTGGCTTCCACTCACTGGATGTCTTCAAGCAAATGTTAGATGACTACTTGTCAAGTCATGTTGGAATAGATGGTCCCTTACAATTCATGTATTAATTCATTCTATGAGCATTTAATAAGCACTTGCTATATACTGGACACTACAGTAGGTCTTGGAATGGAAAGAAAAAAATGAAACAGTCTGTCATGTTGGAATTCTATTTGTTGAACAGAAGAAACAAGATGCAGAGCTAGGTGCTGTGTGGGGGTACAAAGAAAAAGACATAGTCCCTGCTCTTTTGTGATATATTCAATTAACCAGGTTCACAGTTTATAAGTTATTCTTGATTCTTTTAAAACATCTCTTTGTAAATTCTGAACCTAAATAAGGTGAGCTTTTCCAAATACATTGTAGAAGGAGAAGATTATATAAAACTGTGAATATTATGTAGCACTTGCTGTCCTTTTTAAGTATTTAGTAACTTCAACATGTAACTTTCAATCAATGTCCTGACTGATCCTTTCTGGTCTTCCTTTTCTCTCATTTTTGGAGGGAGAAGGAAAATGTTATCTCTACCTTCTACCCACCTGCCTCACCCAAGATGGATAAAAATTTAAAAATATGAACAAATAAATATATATGTCAAATACATATTTGTATTTATAACAAATGTGCAAAATCAAAGCAATTTAGTATCCTAGTGTTTGTCCCATAAACCAGAAAAGCCTAGTTTCTGGTATAGGGAATCACTATTTGACAGTTGCTGGGGGAAAACAGCTTGCCAGAAATTGGATATAAAGAGACCAATATTATATATCATATTGCAAGATAAACTTCAAATGGATAAATGGTTTAGCCATGAACTCACACTGCTTTTGTCCAAAAAACATGTCTCATTATTTCTTCTGAGATTCCTAAACTTGTTCTTCCAAATGAAAGTTATTATTTTTCTATTATTATAAATTAATCATTTGGTTGTTTGGTTGGTATGATACTAAAGAAGTTAATTAGTTTTGGTAGTATTTCCATTACATTGGTTCAGCCTACGTTAAGCAATTAATTTTTCTCCAGTTATTTAAGTCTGAGTCATCCTTGATTCTTTACCCTCACTCACCTTTCGTCTTCAGTTAGTTGACAGATCTTGCCAATAGCATCTTCTCAACATCTCTCACATCTCTCTCTTTCTCACCATTCACAACCTTCCCAACTATTTCAGCTCTGGCCCTAATCACCACTTGCCTGGACTATCCAAGTTTTCTATTTTGGTATGTTTCCTTGTATCCCATCTCTTTCCTCTTTAATCCATCCCCCACAAAATATTACTGAAATAGAAATCTGACCGTATCGCTCCTCTGCTCAGAACTTCCAATACTTCTCCACTGCTTTTATTATTAAAAACCAAAACAACCAAAGTTCTCTCTGTGACATATACAGTACTCTTCATTTTAGCCTTACTTGCCTATGCTGTTCCCCTGGAGAACATTCCCTCTTCAATCTACTTGCCTTTTCACAGGCTGTCCCCCTAAGCCTCTAATTTTCTCCTTTCTCCCTTCCATCCCTAGGAACCATTTTCTTCTTCCAAGGTTGTGCTCAAAGGTCACCCCATTCCTGAGTTTCTCATTTGTTCATGTCCACATGCCTAACAAATCATTGTGCATTCATTTTCTATGCATACTGTATTTATCTGTGAGGATGTGGTATTTTTCCAGTATGATGTAAATTCTTTGAGTGCAGAGATTTGTTGTGTCACCTATGTGTACACCACATACCTAGTAAAATGACTGGAATATGATAGGGATTCAATCATTTTTTGGTTGATTTCTTGATCATAATATAGTGCAGTGGCTCTCAAACTTTTCGGTCTCAGAATCCCTTTACACTCTTAAGAATTATTATAAGGACCATAAGAGGTTTTGTTATGTGGGTTATGTCTATTGATATTTACCATATTAGAAATTAAAACTGGGGGCAGAGCCAAGATGGCGGAGTAGAAAGACTCACATTTGCTAGCTCCGAACCCACAGACCATGGATTTCCTCTAAAAAGAACTCCTGACAAATTCTGGAACAGTGGAAGCCACGCAGAAACACAGTGAAGGAGATTTCCGTTGCAGAGAGCCCTGAAAAGCCGACCCCAGGGGTCCATCAAGCCCCGGACGGGAGTGAAGCCCTCCCCTGCCTCGGCCGTGTGGCACTGAGAGGAGCGAGCAGATCCAAGCTGGCTTCAGGGACCGGAATCTCCAGCAGTTGCGAAGGTCCCTCCACCCACAGACACATAGGTCAGTGAGAGAGACGGGCTGAGAGGGGAGCAGGGTATCTCTGGGACTCAGACCCCCTCGGGAGGCAGCCACTGCGGCAGAGGCTGCGGCCAGAGGCTCCCAGAGCAGGCAGGAGCTCAGCAGCAGCTCCATTACAAAAGATCTCTGCATAAACCCCGTGAGGGAACTGAGCCTGAGAGGCAGCCCTGCTCCCACTGAGAACCAGCAGATAAGCTCCCATTGAATAGCAGTCAGGCCTGCTGCCAAAAGCCCTGAGGCTGGGGAGCAGCATTTGAATCTCAGACCCCAAGCACCACCTGGGCGTATCTA
>CM053770.1:388632682-388670346 GCA_028658325.1 Potorous gilbertii | reverse complement strand
GGCAGATTGGTGATATGGGTAATTAGAATGTCCAGTGTATTGGGGAGGAGGGAGGGGACAAATGGGGAGAAAATTTTGGAACCCAAAATCTTGTGAAAATGAATGTAAAAAGTTAAATAAATTTATTTAAAAAAAAAAAGAAATTAAAACTGATAATTTATTTTAAACTGTTCCTTATTAATTTATTTTTAAAACAGTAATAATAAATCATATATGATAATATAGGTAACATATTTTTATGAAAATAACTATATTCAGAGACAAAAAAATCAGTGACAAGAGTGACATAATTTTGCACATTTTTGCAAACCTCTTTCATGTCAGGCTTAACAGAAGACAGCTAGATTCACATAACTTTTGCATTCAATCTATTGAGATGTTCTTTTAGTTGAAGTATATGAAGAAAACCCAGCCTCACACACGTGGTAGGAAAAGGGAGGACTATTTTAATGGACATATAATATCTTAGTATTATTGTGAAAATAGTTTTAACCCCTTAAGCCCCTTAAAAGCATCTCAAGGACTCCCAGGGCTCCAAGGATTATACTTTGAAACTTTGGACTAGTAGAAGGGATAAGATACACACACAAATATAACATGAATTAGAATGTGAAAGGGTAGTGAAAAGAATACTGGAATGCTACAGGAGTTAAGAGGTAAAAGGGATTACCCATTTGGGGGTAATCAGGGAAAGTTCTGTGGAGAAGCGGCCTGTGAGCTCAGTCTTGAATGGTAGATAGTAACAGGACAGCAAAGTTAGGAGATGAGTGGGCAGCATAATTTGTGGGCTAGTTAAAGTTCAGGTTCCATGACTGTACTTTTATTAGTTTACACAGGAAATAAATTGTTTCCTTCATATTTACTATATACTAGGCACTGTGCTAGGCACTGGAGATACAAGTGAAAAGTTTACAATGTTTTCATCTCAAAACCTGTTGACAAGTTCTTCTGCACTCTCCTCTGTGCCACCTAGTCTCTGACAAAGAAGTGGCCCTTCTTTTTGTCAAAACCAACCCCTCTCCATGTATACTCTATCCCATCCCTTCCCATCTTCTCCAGCAGATTACCACCCTTCCCTTCTGGATACTCCATTCTCTCTGTGTTTTCATGACATTACTTTCCTGGTTTTCCTCCTGTGATGGCTCCCTCTAGGTCTTCTTTCTTGGCTATATCTAAAACTTACCCACACACATATGTTTATATACTCTTACATTAGAGAAACAGAAATGCATATACACGTCATGCATATGTATGCATCACATATACTTGCAAGTATATACAATGTAGATATACACCTGTGTATATATGGACATATTTGCACACATAATTGTGTGTCTGTGTGGGTGTGGGTGTGGGTGTGATAATGTCCTCAAAGTCAAGGTATAGATAGGCCAGTAGGCAGATCAGCTTTTCTAGGTTTGATATCTCCTGCTTTTCCCTTGTCTATATTCCCTATTGTTTAGCCAAGGCCCAAATGCTCTGTGGAATAATTCAAACCTTATATGTAAGGTAGAAAAAAACAGCTTTCAGTCGTTCAGCAATTATTTATCAAATGACAGTTATGAGAAAGGACCTTGTGCTAAATGATTTAGAAGATCCATAGTACAAGCAAGCAACTGATGAACAGCAAATGATACAGATGTAATTATTTTAGATGTCTTTTAAAGAAGGAAAACACCCTTGCAAAAATGGTATAAGATGCTGAACTTGTGTTTACTCCCCTCACATTTTTTTCTTTCTTCTTGTCTCTCTCACCTCCCACTGATGTCACATTACTAGCCCATCCTCTTTTCTCCTGGACCCTGCCTTGAATGCTCACTCAATCAACTTTAACTGGCTCCCTGGAGAGTTCAATATGTAACCATGAATGAAAGATGAAGGTCCCAGATGGTCTACCAAATAGTCTCTAACATGTTACAGCTGGTGCTGGTGGCAAAAAACACCTGCTAGGGTGATGAAAATGTGGCCCTTCAAGTTCTTGTGAAATATGAGGACCCGCAGCAACAACAAATTTAACAACTCTTTTTAAGCTCCATCACTGGAACTGACACTTTATTTAAAGGTTATCTTCATCAATTTTTAATAATACAGCAAAAATAAACATTCAAAGGTATATCGTTATAGGAAACTGATGGGTGGAGGGAAGGCTGGATTCCATCAAACTACTTAGTAAGTAGTTTTGAAATAAGTAGTTTAACCAAATTCAACTTTTTTCTGTTTTCAATCTAGTTTCTCTGTGTGTAGGAATTTTATTCATTAGATTAGTTGTTTCTTGACCCATCTCCGAGGTGAAAGTTTTTCCCTTGATGTTATCAGTCTCTTTTCAGTCTATACAAGCACTGACTTAAAGCTTTATTTCATCTCAGAAGCCATCTAAGAATGTTTTAAGATGATTGCTGCTAACCTAAGTCACACTGGACACACGTTTCATGTTGATACCATCTTTGCCCAACAATATTCCTCTTTGTTCTACGCCCTTCACCAGCCACCCAGTTTGTTACTTCTTCCTATGCCAATGGGAAATGGTCCCAGAAATATTTCTAAAACAAAAAGATCTTTTTGCTCCTTGTATTCCCGCACCAAGGAAAATCAATGGGGCCCACTATCTGCAAGCAAATAAAAATAGAATGAAAATCATATTGTGGAAAAGTACTTTTTAAAGAAGAAAATTCTTTCTTTGGGAAATTTAAACATTCTTTAATGAACCAAAGCAAGGTCCAAGGATCATGAGCTTTAGAGCCAGAAGGGATTTTAGAGGTCACCTTGTGCAATCCCCTCATTGTACAGGTGAGGAAACTGAGACCCAGAGTGACTTGGGCAAAGCCATACAGCTAACAAGAGAAGAGGCAAAGCTGAGACATGAACCCAGGATGAGGATTTGCTTTGGACTGTTGAAGCAAAATTAACTTCATTACCATAACCTGCAGAGATGGGTACCTCTCTCCTCTCTTGGTTTGAGGCTTATAAGATCAACTTGTTTTAGGGAAAATTACATGGGATCGTAGAATCTTCTTTTTACAGATGGGGAAGTTCTTCAAAGAAGAAAAAATGTGTTACTTTTTTTTTAATATTCAAGAGAATGTAAGCCCCTTGAAGACAGCAACTATGTTGGTTTTATCCCTGGAACAGTACTTGGCAAACAGTAAACATTTCGTAAATGCTTGCCAAATCAAATTGAATTTTTAAAAGGAATTTTGGTAGAGTCCATGACTTGGAACCTCACTCTCCTGGCTGCTGACAGATAAGTAAATATAGTTGTTGGTGGTATTAAGTCATGTCTGGCTCTTTGTGACGCTATTAGGGTTTTCTTGGTAAAGATACTGCAGTGGTTTGACTCCCCCAGTAGATTAAGGCAAAGGTTAAGTGACTTGCCCAGGATCACACAGCTAGTAAGTGTCTGAGATTTGAACTCAGACCTTCCTAACTCCAGACCCAAAGTACTATCCACTGAGTCATCCAGCTGCCTCCAAGTAAATATACTACAAAATATAAACAGGGTTGATAAAATGTAATTGGGAAGAAGCGCCAGTAACAGGAGAAATCAAGAAGGACCTTGTGTAGAAAGTGTCACTTGAGCTCAGAGGAACTAAGTATTTCAAGGAAGAGAATGAGGAACAAGGCCATTATGGATATGAGGGCAAGGCAATGGCATGGGGGGGCAGGAGACAGAATGTTGTACACAAGGGAGATCTGTTGAGTCAGTGTGAAATCAATTTGGAAAGATAAATTCGAGACAGATTGTGAAGGCATTGTCTGTTTTTATCTTAGAGGCCAATACTGAGCCAATACTGAAGCTTCCTGTGTAAGGGAGAAATTTCAGGTCTGATCTTTAGGGACAGCAACTGGAGAGAATGGATTAGAGAAGCAAGACTGGAGGCAGGGAGACCAATGAGGCTATTATTAAAATAGTGTAGGGAATAAGTGGAGAGGGCTTGGAGCCAAGTGGTAACTGTATGAATGGGAAGAAGGGGACAGATAGGAGAGATGCTGAGAAGACAGACTTGCCAAGGCCCTCCTGAAGCCCATGGTTGAGAAGGGGGATATAAGGAACAGAATTTGTGGCCCCTAAGAAGTTTGCAGAACTGGTCTTGAAATTTTGCCTCTACCTTGACTCATTTGTTCTGTTTTGTATTGAATGGGCTGTTTGAGGTAAAAGCTTAAGGATGGAGTTTATGAGCTATGTGTGAGTGACTATTATAAAAGACAGGACTAAGTAGAGAAAAGATAAGAGCACTGACAACTAACCTAAATGACTGGAACCTAAAAGGCACAACAGCTTCATTTAGCACTTGAAGGCTTATAATGTGCTTTTAGAGATGTTAAATCATTTGATCCTCTCAATAACTTTATGCGCCAGGTACTTGTACTGTCACCATTTTATAGATGGGGAAACAGAGGCTCTGAGAGACAAAGTGACTTGCCCGTGGTTACGGTGCCAGAGAATGTCAGAGGCAGAATTTGGACCAGATCCTCCTGACTCCATGTCTAGCCCTCTATTTACTACATCATGCTACCTCTCAGATCTTTGTTTCAGGAGAATCAATTTTGGCAAATATGATGGGACTCAAATCTTAATATCATTTCCCTGAAATAGGAATTAATTTTTCCTAAAAGGCAACAAAACTGTCCCTGGGATTTGATTGACTCTTGCCTCCCTTGACACAGATTCTTGGTCATCTAATGCACCCCTCTAATTTGGTGGATTTCTGAAAAGATCAAAGGCAAGTCACCTTACCTTGACCTGCTGACCAGATATATTAACAAACAAAGATGAGGGGAGCTATGTTAGAGAAACTAAATGCCACTGTTCCTTGTTGTAAATCCTTACTGTGAGAATAAAATAAAACTCTTTTTGTTAACTGTTCAATGACTGGCAAGTATCTCATTTCATCCAAACATCAAACCTGAACAGAGAGTGCTAATATTAAGTCCATCTCTAACAGCAACTCTGTGGAGGATTGACTAGAGATGGGAGAGACTGAAGGTAGGGAGATGAACTAGGAGAGTATCACAATAACCCAGAAGAAAGGTAATGAGAGATTGAAAATAGCAGAGTGAAGACTACGATATTGGAAAGAAATTCATGTTTAGTGTAGGAATCCTTGTAAACCTCCCAAGAAACATGTAGCCTGGTATCAGAATTCCTGCTTTGCCCAAATCATTAGAAAGTAACATTGGAATCTGTGCTAGGCAACATGAAGAGCTGGGTGTAAGAATGAACAAATTAAGGCATCTCTGTGCGGAAGCTGCTTGCTCATTTCTAGACACTCCAGTCATGTTGTAGACCGAGGGTTGGAGGAAAGTTTCCTAAACATTAGAGCAGATATTTCTGGCACCTCTCCTGACCTCCTAGTGCTCTCTTTAAGGATGGGAACTAGAAGGCAACGCACAGAGGAGAGGACCGGAGAGGAGAGATGAAGAAACAGAGAGAGAAAGCTGGCACATCTGAGACTAGTAGATTTCACATGGAAGGCAAGTTGAAAAGAAGTAGCTGCTCTGGCTCCCTTCCAAAACTACCATTCTATTTTCATTCTTTCTCACGTGCTTCTTTGCTTGACAGTGTACTACCCAGGCACCTGGATTAGCAGCGAAACATGGAACCCAGCCACTCATTTATAAAACTAGATGGAAGAAGGTCATTGATGCAGAACTTGTTTATGGCTGGCGAGGAAGGAAAGGAAAGCTGGAATGTTAACAATGATGGTGGCTATACAAGACAGCACTGGGCCCTCGTTACCAGTGGTTCAAAGGAAAAGCCAGGCATGGGCCTTTGCCGAGTAAACATGAAATGTTAATAGAGAAAAGGAGGAATCAATAATGCTCTTGCCAGCTTCCATGTCATTGTGTTAGAAAAGGTAGGACAAGGACCAGGTTTCAGGAAAGGAAACAAAGCCACATGGCCTTGAAGTGTA
Organism: Potorous gilbertii; assembly: GCA_028658325.1. NCBI lineage: Eukaryota > Metazoa > Chordata > Mammalia > Diprotodontia > Potoroidae > Potorous > Potorous gilbertii. The sequence continues at coordinate 388,664,434 of CM053770.1, read as the reverse complement.
ACAAGTTTGCCATGGCAACAGATAAAAATGAGCCTCCCAAGCCCAGAGCAGGTGTGTGTTATCTTACAGAATAAATATACTTCTCTCACCCCTCCTGGTTTTATAATGAAACCCATGTTTGGATTTTTTTTTCCCACCCTCTTTTGTTACATGGAGAAGTTGGCTGTTGCTCAAAGGCTCCAGCAGGAAGGAAAGGGTAATCAGCTTTATCAAAAGGTCTGCTTATTAAAAGGCAGACTCTCGACTGTGCTAGAAGCTTCCTGGGGCACTAAGCAGCAGCTGGGCTATAGCTACCTATTTGGCCTTCTAGGTGTTGACCATGAATGAAAGCTTCTTGGTGCATTTACTATGGCACAGCAATTAAACTGGGTTCCCTCATGGTCCTCATTACATTTTTCAGAGAACTGTATGAGCACATTCTCAAGACGCTGAGGGCTGACCAAGTTGTGGCATCCTGTATCAATCCCGGATATGGGCCAAATGTTTTTGTATTGAGGGATTAACTGTGTTCGTTTTCCAATCTGCTATTATCTATGAAGTTCAGTTACTGAGAAACTTCAAGAGAGTTGATAGTTCTCTTAAGTGGAAATTTATCTGAAATAAGCTCAGAATGGTAGTTTTCCACTTCTAAAATGTCTACTAAATATAGGAATTGAAAACAAAACAAAAAAAAGTTTAAAAATGCCATAGATATTTCATATAAGCAAAAAAGGAAAAGGGGGAAGTAAAACATGACATTTATTTTTCTTACTTCACTATTGCTGGAAAACCTCCACTTCATTTTAAAATTAGGATAATTTGCAAAGCCCTTTCTGTGTTCTTGGATGTTAACTAATGATAGACTTCTAGAATACAGCTGGCAACCATTTCAGAAATGCTACTTGCTATAACATAACCATGTATAGGTTTGACAGGGGTTGCTCCAAAGTGAAACTGTTAAGAAGTTTGTTTGGCAATTTTTCATCTGTTTTTCATCTTCATATCCTCTCCTCCACATTTGCCTCCCTGTATGTATTCCCTTTCCCCCCCTGATATTCCCTCTCCTAAGTGCCCATTGACCCTCATGACAATCCCTGGAAGCCTAAGTTTCCCCTCCACCCTGACTCCAGACAGTACCTGAAGCTACAAGCCTTTCCTGGAACTCTCCTCTTTGTCATTTACCTACCTTATTTCTATGGTTACCAAAATTAAGACTAAAAACAAATTGACCCATATAGTACACATTATTAAGAAGCAACCAGCTTCTGTAACAAAATAGTGGCCAAGCCAGTCAAATTAGATTCTCTAACTCTATCAGATTAACTACCTGTATCCCATCTCTGTGGAACTAGATGGCTAGTGAATCTAATAAATTAACAATGATCTAATTTAATATCTTAATGTATGAAACTCAGCATGTAGTACTGGACTGAGGGTTGGTCTTGGAGTCAGGAAGATTCAGGGGTCAAGTTGTTCCTAAGGCACATGGGAAAGCAACTTAACCTTTTAGTACCTCAGGTGACTCTCTAAGACTGAGTTACAAAAGAAATGCTGCTCTACATCAGTAGAAGGCATTTTCACACTTGGAATTCTCTTCAGCTATGAAATCATAAGTACAGTCTAATATATACATGCATACAATCATATGTATATTATATATGTATATATACACACATACATAGATATAGATAAAATATATAGGTTAGGTAGGTTTTGTATTAAAATATGCTTCTATATATAATAGATAAATAGTTTAGTGATATATATATATATAATATATAACTTTGTGAACTTATATTGAAGTCATATATCCATATCTAGCTATCACTTATAACTACAAATGTCCATATGTGTATGTATAAGTGTTATTAGTGTGTTATTACTTCTGGGTAACACATCTGACTTATCTAGAATTTATTTATCCAACATTCTCAAATGTTTGGCACACAGCCAAGAATAGGAAATTAAAAAGGCCCCAAGTAGTCCAAAAAGAAGTCATACAATTTATGTACTAAGGTTCACATATTTTAGTTAATGGTAAACTCAACAAATCTATTCCATATTATAAAATGAGGGGGTTAGACTAGATGACCTCCATGTTGTTCTCCAACTTTCTTTTACAATCTATTTTTATTCCATAAAATCTTTTGATATCATACAGAACCTACTTATTCTTACTTTTAAAACCATTGTAACAACTTTAATTATCTAGTTTCTCAGTTGGTAGCGATTAAAAGCAGCAAATTAGAAAGTTGGGGTAATTAGAAGCAGGCACATTGACAGCAGCAAGATGTGAAAGTTGACAGTGAGGGAGGAGACAAAAATGTTATAAACTCAGACCAGGCGCTCACAAAGCTGTTACAGGTATCTGGGACCATTTAGAAAGTGTAGGGGCAAACATGCATCCCAATAGCCTTGAGGTTATCACAGTTATTATAGCACTGCACAGAAACTGATATACATAGTAATGCTAATTCACCAGGAAAAGGAACCTTAGATTATGTGCTCTCTAGGAACCAATTTTTTAAAAAGTCAACATTTAAATTGTTATGCTTCAGTTATCTAGAGAATACGATTTCAAGGAGTTCATTTCCAGATGATGCTGGTATAGAAGGTGTTGCTTCCCTTGTGACACAAGTTTCACTGAGAGAATGAGGAAGACTCAGAAGATATGAGCAAGGATGAATCACAGACACTAGCAAGAACAATCAATGACTTTGGAGTTAGAAGATCTGGTTCAAATCCCAATATTGATATTTATTACCTATAGGACCTGAGGCAAATCTCAACCTTCCTAGACTTCAATTTCTTCAAAAATAAATTAAGGGGATTTTATTAAATGGCCTCTGAAGTCCCTTCTAGCTCTAGACATATGAGGCTGTGAATCTAGTGTTGACCTTAAGGCAGATAGTCACTACTAGCAACGTACTGGCTATGCTTAAGACCCTAGACCAATACACAAAGATTCCCCAGGTATGTATATAAAAACATGCAAATCCTCAAATGTTTATGAACTCATTGTTGTACATATTCTCTCCAGTTGCAAACTATTCCTGCTTGTCCATCCACTCCAAGGATGGGCAAAATTCTAAATTGCTCTCCAAAAAGGCTGGAACAATTCACAGCTCTACCAGTAGTGCAGTAATGTACCTATTTTCCCCCAGCACCTCCAATATTTGTCCTTTCCCTTTTTGAGGACTCAGTTTTGTCAATCTTAGGGGTGTGAGGTATTATTTCAGTTTTGCTTTCATTTGTATTTCTACAATTATTAATGATTTGGAGCATTTTTAATATATCCATGGCTAGCTTTAATTTCTTCCTTTGTAAACTGCTTTTTCATATGCTTTGATCATTTAGAAGTTGAATGGCTTATTCTTATATATTTGAACAAGTTCCTTACATATCTTGTAAATAAAACCTCTATTAAAGAAATTTGCTACAAAGAATTTTTTCCCCAGGTTGTAGGGATTAAAGGAAAAAAATATCTGTAAAGTGCTTAATCCAGTGCCTGGCATATAACAGGCACTTAAGGAATGCTTGTTTCCTTCATTTCTTTTTTCCTTTCTCCCGTTCCTTACTGCCTAATCCTTTATTCCCATTCCTTCCCCCTAATGATCCCTGCTTCTTTTCCAAACTTAGTTGTGTTCAACCTATACTCTTTTTAAAACTATCCGTTTTGAGATTTATCTTTATTTTTTTCAAATAATGAAAATTCACCTTCTAGCCTACCCACTTTCCTCCCCTCTCTTCTTGAAAAAAAAAGACTAAAACCCTTGTAACAAATATGCATGTTAAGCAAAACAGCTTCCCTAACTGTCCATGTCCCAAAATTACATGTTTCAATCTGCACTGTGAGTCCGTAACCTCTCTGTCAGAAAGTCAGTAGCATATTTCATTTGGAATGTTGGGCATTGCATTAATCAGTTCCCACTCTTTCTTTATAAAGAAGAGGGTGGTGAAACAATTGTGCTGAGCACTAATAGTCTAGGTGGGTGCAATCTGATTTTGCTCCCCTTCCTCTCTTATTTTCCCTGTCCAGAGCCCAAGCATAGGTGCTTACACTTTCTTTCTTTCCTTTTAAACCCCTGCCTTGAGATGCATCCTCTGTGGTTAAAATTTGTTATGCCCTCAATCTACCCTTCTTCATATTAACCCTCCCCAACCTACCTTCATTCCTTTCCCTTCGGCTGTATTTTTGCACCTATGTGTATGTATTTCTTTTCTTTAACCAGTTCAGATGAAAGTGAGGTTTAAATGTTGCTTGTTCTCCTCCTTTCTTTTTGTATACTTGCATACCCTTGTAAAATAACTTCCCCAACCTTACTCTCCTTCCATGTCCCCCACCAGTGCATTCCTTTACCCTTCCCTTTTCTTTTAAGATCATCCAAACATTAAAAAAAAAGCACAACAAACTTATACCTAAGCCCTCTGTCTTATTATAGGCCTTCCATGATCCCTAATAATGATAGGGTTCTGAAGGGGCTCATGTATTATCTCCACATATAAGATTGTAAACATTTCATCTTTAGTCCCTTATGATTGGAGTGAATACTCATATCTCCAATTTCGTTTTTTTCTTTACTCCTGTGTCTGTCTTTCAAAGTTTCTAGTTAGCTCTATTTTTTTTAATCGGGAATACTTAGAAGTCCTAGATTTCTTTAAAAATTCATTCCTCACCCTACCCCCATAGAATTATAGTCAGTTTCTTGTATTTTTCAATCTTTTGACCTTGTTTTAATATCTCTTTTTTCATGAGGTCATTATTTGCTCCATTCTAATTTTCAAGAAGTCTATTGTTTAGATGAGGTTTTATGTCTCTTGTGCTACCTTATTAATTCCCTTTCTAATTCTTTCTTCCATAGCACTCATTTCATTTTTTCCTCCTAGCACACTCACTTCTTTAACAATTGTTTCCTGTATTTGACTCAGTTTCTTCAACTGTAAAATATAAAAAAGAAAAAACCTACCTCTCAAGGTTGTGAGGGTTAAATGAAAAAATATTTGTAAAGTGCTTAATCCAGTACTTGGCATATAACAGGCACTTATGGAATGTTTATTTTTTTCATTTCTTTTTTTCTTTCCTCTGTTCCTCACTGTCTAATCCTTTATTCCCACTCCCTTCCCCCTAATGTCCTTCTCTAAAACTACCCACACTCCACCATGCTCTCTGGAAGCCTGTTCCATAGGTAAAAAACTTGCTTTTGTCTTGAGTCTTTTCTTCTCCCAGTTCCATCTTCTGACTCTCACTGAGACTTGGTTCCCTCCTCAGGACAAAGCCTCTATGACCTTCCTTTCTAGCACTGGCTGCACTTTCACTCATTCCCCGGGAACTCACTGGTTGAGGTTGGGGAATTAGAATACAGGATTCCTTGCTCCGCACTGTCACTTCCAGCTTTTCCCTCTACCTTCATCACTCAGTAACCTGTCCTTCTTTGAAGTTCATTTAATCTATATCCACCTCTCAATCAAAATTCCCATAAATGTTGTCTAAAGACCTCCAAGAAACTCTCCTTCTTTACTCAATGACTTCAGTGCCTGGCTCAGAATATTTCTTTCTTCCCCAACTCCTGTTCTGTACTAAGGGGTCTTCAAACACACATACTGATATTCCTTCAAACACCCTAACCACCCAGGGCCTCAAATTATTCATTTCAAATGACCTATTTCATCTCACTTAGGCCACACACAAAGATAATCATCCTCCTGATCTTGCCATGATCCACAAAGCATTGAAAGAGCTACATGAAACCCATGCAGAGTTAAAGTAAGTAGATCCAAGAAAACAATATACACAAATCACTATAGCAATGTAAATGGAAAGAACCAGAAAAAAACCAAAATGGAATGTCTCCAAACAATAGATGTGAGAAGACACTCATACTCCTATGCAGAAGTAGGAAGTTGAAGATACATTGAACATATTTTCAGATATTTTCTAAGTTTCAATTTTTTAATGTAGTGATGAGTTTGGCTGATTTTTTTCTCTTTCTTATCTTTTGTCTTTAAAAATGTCATTTATTATATGAGCTGGCTCTGGGAAGGGGAGGAAAAAGAATAGTTGGGGAAATTTTGGTGATGTAAAAAAAAAAATGGGTCAGTTCTTCCAAACCTTTGAATTCCACCTCAAACTTCCCATGGTTCTTCTTCCTCTAATCTTCTGAGCCAAGCAGTTAGCCTCCTATTTCACTGGAGGAAAAAAATAAAACCACCAAGATAAGGTCAAAATGGGCACATGATTTAGACATAAAAGGTGCTATTCTAAGTAAATTAAGGTAATTTTACCTCTCAGATCTAAGGATAATGGAAGAGCTTATAACTAAACAAGAGAGAGAGATCATGGGAAATAAAATGAATGATTTTCATTACATGAAATTAAAAAAGGTTTTTGCACAAACAAAATCAATGCAGTCAAAATTAGAAGGAAAGCAGGAAACTGGGGAGAGGGGGATTTTCAGCAAGTTTCTCTGATAAAGATCTCATTTCTCAAATAAAGAACTAAGTCAAATGTACAAAATGAGTCATTTTCCAATTGGTAAATGATCGAAGAACATGAACGGGCAGTTTTCAGAAGTAATCGAAGCCATCTAGTCATATAAAAAGGCTCTAAGTCATTACTGACTAGAGAAATGCGTATTGAGACAACTCTTAGGTACCACCTCGCACCCATCCGATTGGCTAATATGACTGAAAAGGAAAATGATATACGTTGAAGCAGCTGTGGGAAAAACTGGGACACCAACGTGCTATTGGTAGAGTCGTGAACTGATCCAACCATTCTAGTGAGCCATTTGAAACTAGACCCAAAGGGCTGTAAAAACTGTGAATGCCCCTTGATTCAGCAATACTACTACTAGGTCTGTATCCCAAAGAGATCAAAGAAAAGGGGAAAAGAACATATCTGTACAAAAATATATCTAGCAGCAATTTTTGTAGTATCTTCAGAGATGACCATCAATTGAAGAATGGTTGAACAAGTTGTGGCATTTGATAACGATAAAATATTATTAAGCTATAAGAAATGGAAAACAGGATGATTTCAGAAAAACTTGGACATACATTAACTTATAGAGTGTGAAGTGAGCAGAACCAGGAGAACACTGTACCCAGTAACAACAATGTTGTATGATGAACAATTGTGAATGACTTAGTTATTCTCATCAATACAATGATCTAAGACAAACCCAAAGGACTCATGATGAAAATGGAATCGTTTCTGCCCTCAAGGAATTTATATTCTACTAGGTAATAAAACGTACATATATTGACATACATAAAGTATAGGTATAAGTATTGGACTAGGGATCTCATTGATACAGGGAATTTCCAGATGAGGAAATTCTAATAGTGCATGTCAATACCCTTTCTACAACTTATGGTTTTTATAGTGATTCTTGTCTGGGGTCACAAAGTGAAAATGTGTCAGAAGTGAGAGTTGACACCAGGTCTTTCTGGCTCTGAGGTGAACTGTCCATTATAATATACTGAAGGTAAGACGCTAGGAGCTGGAATCATCCGGAAATGTCTCGTGTGGGAGGTGAAACTTGAACCAACCTTGGATAGGAAAGAAACTGAGGATTCTGAGAGGCAGAGATGAGAAAGGAGTGCATTCTAGGTACTGAGAAAAGCCATTATAAAAGTATGTGAGGGTCAAAAAGACCAGTTTGGTTGAAACACAGAGTGCATGAAAGAAAGTAATGTACATTAAGTCTGGAAAGGCAGGTTGGAGCCAAGGTGAGAAGGACCTTAAATGCCAAAAAGACGTTTTTATTTCATCTAAGAGGTAATAGAAAGCCACTGGAATTAACTGAGCAGGGGAGTAACTTGGTTTCACCTGTGCTTTAGGAGTAATACCTTGGCACCTGTGTGGATATAACAAAGAGAGGAAACACTTGAGAGGACAAGAAATAACCTAGGCAGGAGGTGAGGAAGACCTGAAATAGGGTAGTGACTGTGGTGTTGGAAAGGTGAAGGAGGAGATGTTGTACAGATAGAATCAATAAGACTTAACAAATGATTAGAGATGTAGGATCAGGGAGATTAATTCCAACACTGAGAACCTGGGTGAACAGAAGGATGGGAGTGCCTTCAACAGAAATTAGGAAGAAGTTCAGAAGGGTAGATTTTAGTTGGGGAAGTGGGGGTAGGGAGAAAAATAGTGCCTTCTATTTTAAACATGTTGAGTTTCTGATGTCTACAGGATATACAGTGTGAGTATATAATATTTTTTTTGATGATTGTTGGATGATGTGAAATTGTCATTTAACTAGAAGGACTAGGAGTGGATATATGATTCTGACAATTATCTGCATAGAGATACTAAAGCAACGATATAGTACAGCATGGGAGACATAAGTAGGATAGGTAGATCCATTATGTAGTCAAGTTTCTAAACATGACTCTAAGCTAAGCTTTCACAGATCATTAAATGGATGATTCTCTGTAGAAAGCTAAAGAATAATGGGCCTCCAAGGGTCCCAAATCTGGTGCTTGGAGTCCAGTTTCAGTGAATCCACTACCCTTTCAGCAGAATGAGGGTAGCTGGCCCAGGAAAAGTGGCAGTGTGGGAGGCCATTAGAGGAGGAAGCAGATATATGTTTCTTGGTCAAATCATCAATCAACAGGTCAGCAAGCATTTACTGTGCCCCTGCCAAAGCAATGTCCTATGTTTAGGATCAAGGAGAGTGAATATGAGTGGGCTCTAGGCAAAAAAAATTTTTAACCCTCCAACAAGGGAAAAAAAAGAGATAAAAGGGGAGAGAAGCAAAGGGGAAAAGATCTTAGAGAAGGAGAACAGAGAAGGGAACGTGGAAAGTCACAATCCCTGTCCTTGCTAGGACATATGGAAAGATAAATTTTTAAAAAGGAAATATATAACAAATTCAAAAGAAATCATAGATATAGAAAGAACTGTAGAGATAATAAAACAAGCATTTATAGAGTTAAAATTGTTTTACATACATTACCTCATTTGAGCCTCACAATCACACTATGGAGATAGATATTATCTACCAGGAAGCTGAGACTCAAAGACTTAGGTGATTTGCCCATGGTCAAAACTTGCAAGTAATGGAGAGAGGATTTGAGCCCAAGTATTCTTGACTCCAAATTCATCATTCCTTCCATTATATAATGCTTCCTAATAGCTACAGGTCATCCAGTTTATTTTGATAAGATGAGGAAACCAAGGGCCAGCAGGATGTTGTGTATTTTATGTGCACTTTCAATATTAGGGCCTACTGATCTCATTTTCAAAGTAGAATAGAGATTTTTCCAAATTCAGGAAAGTCCCCTCATTACCCTACCCACTAAATACTTCCTTGAAGATGATAGTATTCAAAAATCCTATAAATCATGACGGAAAACGAACTAGGAGACAGAAAATAAGAAATGGGAAAATTCTGCTAAAAGGCATCACAAAATGAGCATATTAAACCAATAAATTATGGTCCTGCCCATCAGGCACAGATCACCTCTTCCAACAGAGCAATCAAAATCCCTGAGTGAGGAAAGTGTTGGCACTGACATGAAATGGAAGGCAGTGATGTGTCTTTTCTTTATTGCAAACATTCACATTTTGGGGAACACACACACACAGACACACAGACACACACACACATACCCCTGATTTTGCTGCAGAAGGTGAGAGACATGAAATGCATTTCTCCACTGTGCTCCATAGGGTATGAGTAATGTTTGAGCTTGAGCCAGTCAGCTAAATATATGAATGACCTAGCTAGAAAGAATCAGAGTGATTTGTTGTAAATGGGAGCCAAAACTGTCTATGGATATGGACATGTGGGGTTTCCTAAGCTCCCTATTCAGAATGTGGGACTGACAAACCACATCATGGCCTTTCATGGTGACCCAGACTCAGCTGACAGCCCATTATGCTTTGGAAAACCTTGAATGCAGTTTTCTTATTTAATATATCCTATCTTGTAGTTTGGGGTCTTGTTTATAGGAGGTATTATAGGGACTTGGAGCATCATAACATTTTTTTTTTGAAAAGGCAACTAGAAAAGCTTTTTTGTTTTTCCATACCAGCAACACGATGTGAGGTAAAGGCAAGTTACCCCATTCTGTAACTGTAGTTAATGACACTGTTTGTTTCCAGAACATTAATAAGAAATGAAGAGGGGGCTTGAAAGCATTGTTTGGCCATCTGGCTAGCATTAGGGGAGGCCAGTGTGTGAGACTTCCTACTTAGAAACTTTCATCTAATTGTTTTCTGTCAAGCTAATCAGTGGGGTTTATTTTGGTGAGAGGGTTGGGAAAAGCCATAAGAGCTTTCTAGTTCCATCCCAGTGTCAGGAGTGTTGGAAACCAGGCTTCTTTCTCTTTATGCTAGTTCCTTTGCTCCTGGAGGGGGCATTCCCTTAGAACAAAAGGTAGGATTAAAGATAAAACATTTAACATGGGCTGAGTTTGAAAATTTGGCCATTTAAAAAACATAATTGGAACCTAAAGTCTAATACAAACTGTGAGTTCAGTAAGGGTAGGAACCATATCTTCTCTAAATTTTGCGTTCCCCCCATTAGCTACTACAGTGTTACACACACACAAACACACACACACACACACACACACACACACACTCAGCAGGTGCTTAGTAAAGATTTTGATTTGTACTTTACTTACATTATTTCTTGATCCTTAGACCAACCTTGTGAAGAAATTTCTGACTCAGAGTTGAAAAAACTGAGGCTGACAGAGATAAAGTAATTTGCCCAAGATCAGTGTTACCGCTAGGATGCAAATTCAAGGATTCCTATAGCCCATATGGTATATTTTCACTATGGTACTTCAATCATTCAATCCACTTCAATTTTAGGTCAATTCAATAAACATATATTAGGGACCTACTATGTATAGAATAATGTGCTAGGTCATGGACTAAATGAACCTCAAGGAAGAAGAGTTACTGAGTGATGGTGGTAGAGGGAGAGCCAAAAAGTGCCAATAAGGGATCAAGGAATAATCCAATTACCCCACCATGACCAGTGACTGGTGGTGGAGGTATGAGGGAAAGTGCAATCAGCTCTGGAACAGGTGGCCAGGGAAGCTACGGGGTCAGGAGAGCACTAGGTCTTAGTAGGAACAAGAAGATGGAACAAGTAAGGAAGGAAAAGGTTTAAGATGAAATCTAGTTTGTTATCAATGAAGCAAGCATTCCAAAAACACCATGGTAATGAGGGGTATCTTTAGAGTAGGAAATTGGAGGGGCATGGAAACAAGGGAACAGTAATATGGGATGGAGAACAGTTTGAAAAGTGGTAATGAGGGGTTTAGAATCACTGGGAAAGGGTGGGTATGATGGGGTGGAAGCATGTTCATTATTGAGGAATGAGTTATTAGGTTATCAGGTGGTATCAGGATGTCAGGTGACTGTACATGACTAGAAAGTTGGGAGTGGGAAGAGTATGAAGGAATATGGAAGACCCTTTCCTGGGGTCAACGCAAACCCTATGGAACTATATGTGACTGGAGAAAATGTCTGGAGTATAAGGGAAAGGTGCGAGCAAATTTGGCCTTGAAGCTATAGGTGGCCAAAGAGAAAGAGAGAAGAGTCTTTCAACTGGTTGCTGAGCAGAAGTGAGAATTCATTCAAAAGCAGGGTTAGAGGCCTGAGACCTTTATCTCCCCATAGGGGTTGCCACCATATGTGAACATGTGACTCTACTGTTGCTTCTATGTCCATTGTGTCTATTCTTCTTGTTCTCTGTTAGGTTGAGTGTTGGATTTAGGTACAAACTTGTGAGTTCCAAGGGCCAGAAGGCCATGCTGGTATCTGCAATTTTCTCATCTTTAAAATGAGCTGGAAAAAGAAATGGCAAACCACTCCAGGATCTTTGCCAAGAAAACAAATGGGGTCAAAAAGAGTTGGACACGACTGAAACAGCTCAACAACAACAACAAGCATGGGTAAGTTGGCAACCATGGTGTTGAAGAACCACTGGCTTGACCCGGCCCAAAAACAGCATAAATACTTTCCCACTTGTCTACTGACCATGCTGCACTTGAAAGTGAATTTGGTGAACTGATAGCTTTGTAGAAAATGCTTTAAGTATGAACTGACTCTTCCCACCAGTGGCTGAGATAGATGATAGATAGATAGAGTGAGCATTTATTAATAATTAATATTTAGTAAGTACTTACTAAGTGCCAGGCATTGTTTCAGTGCCAGGATACAAATATAAGCAAAAAGAAAGTTTCTGCTCTTACGTTGAAGTGAACATGGCAGATGATGCTTCCTCAAATGGAGATTCCAGAGATAAACTCACTAATTAGAGTAAAAGGCTACAGAAGTGGAGGTGTTGCTGTCATGAGAAAGTCACGGATGCAGAGGTGGAGAATTAATCAGAGTAGTCATGGGCTGGAATGAGTTTGGAGACATGGCTAGAGTGGGAACTTGGTCAAATAGGGGTTCCAGTGATGAACTCTGACTGGAGGAGAAGGCTGTCAAGAAAGGAATGGCCAGAATTAGAAGACCAACACCAGAGTGGGGACTTAAGCCAATGGCATTAGAAAAGAATACAATCCTACCCTTCAGGGGTACTCTTAGAACCCTTATGGGAAAATGCAGTCTTCCCAGGTACCAGACTCAACAATGAGAGTAGAAGTTGGGATAAGAATAGCTCAGAATAAATAAACTCTACATACATAATATTATATGGATCAATCACAGAGCAAGCACGAGGGATGACCAATGACTATTGGAGTTGTCATTCTCAACTAGTATCCTTGTAACACTGAGAGACTATGAGGAAGACTTCCAACATGCTGAGTGGGCTTCTTGTGATGATGTGGAAAAACAGAAAAGCAGCATGGTATGGTTGGGATCTGTATCATTGGAGGAATACTCAGAGGGAATTAGATCATAGAGCCATTGTGATTCACAGATATTTACCAGTAGAGTGTTGGAGAATAAGGGTATTAGAGATATAAAACAAAATGCTATCTATGTGAGCTTGGGCTGAGGGTGGGGCAATTTCCAATAGAAAATATCAAGAAAGGCTTTCTGGAGGAGTTAACATTTGAGTTCCGCTTTAAAGGATGGGCAAAAAGTCACATGAGAGTGAGATGGGCAGAGAAGGGCATACCATGTATAGAGAACACTTTGAACAGAGGTATAGAGAAAGAAGAAGTCAAAACCTGCTGGAGGAGCACATGGCAATCTAGGAATGTATAGTTTGTGGAGGAGAATAACATGAGACAAGGCTTAAAAGGGGGGTGTTATGGGTCAAAATGAAATCCTGTGTGCAAAACTTAAAGGACTACACACATATTAACTATTATTACTGGGGAGGATAAAATGCAAACTATTTTCGTCAAGTAAAATACATTAGCATTAAACCATTCATGTCCTACCTAGAACTTTGTTTGATGGTATGTCAGGAATATGTACAATAATAGTGTTTCATTATGAACATTCCATTATTATGGGATCAAAGCTGTGTTGCAGAATTGGCATTTGGTTGAGTTCTACATGGGGAAAGGTTGTTTGTCCCCTCCCAGTTTGATTTTTTTTTTTTAATTAAAGGGGCCTTCCCTTAGGTAACTACTTAAAGAACCCTATTCATTGAATGAGTGTATCTCACTCAAAGTGAGAATGTGGTTAAGACTTTAGCCTGAAAGAGCCAGGATCTCCTATTGCATCCTGGGCCATCTCCAGTAGTCTTGATGAATATCAGGCCACTGGATCCAGATGGCTCAGGAGAAGAAAGTGAAGTTGGTGACCTTGCAGAGCCTTCCTTCACTCAACTCAAAGTCAACTGCAAGTCATGGCATCATCTTGATGCTATGGTCCTGCTCAAGGACAAAGGACAAACATGACAACAACACGGTGAAAGACCAATCAGACTAGTTTTTATCATAAAATGGTCAAAAGAAGGAACTATGTTGTAGGGAGTTATAGAAAGGGGGATATAATTTTACAGAGAAGTGCTAAAATATTATTTTTATTTACTATTTGTGTGTCCTTTATACCTATATCTAATAACTGATATTTATGTTTTTGTTGTTGTCTAGATTGCTTTTTATATATGAATGATTACATCTGAGCCTCACAACAACTCTGTGAAGTAGATAGTACAGGAATTTTTATCATCTCCATTTTACAAATAAGGAAACTGAGGTTGAGAGGATAAGTGACTTGCCCAAGATCACAGCTACCAAGTATCTGAGGTAGGGACTCAATTCACTCTACTCTGCTATTTCTCCAGAAGTATCTAAAATGGCTGGAGGTCACATATTTCTTTATTTAACATTAACTCCAAGTTTTCTTACTAGTTTTATCTAGTTGGTGTACACTGGGGGAATTACAGGAGACATGAATTGGATGGCACCTAAGAAGAAGGAAATTGGTTAAGATCTCTTATTTTTTCTTGAATTTATGAAGTCCAGTTTTTGAGTAGTAGGAATTCCCTTTTAAGGCAAATCCAAGCTTAAGAAAGACTACCCAGGCATTCTATTAGTATACTATTGGGCTTGAAGAATTTCATAAGTATTCAGTGAAAATGGAAAAATTAATGACATAGACAGAGGTTGTCACTGGCAGGTTTAGCCTCTGCTTCGCAGGTTAGAAGACAGGATTTGGCCTCAAATGGTGCTCCTTTTACCTGATGTGAACTGTGAGCAGATCCAAAATGGGGTAGAGATAGTTTGAAATCACAAATAACCAAATGTTTGTGCACTGTGCTCCAATGGAAAAGATCCCTGGGAAGATTTACAAAAACAAATGTGCAGTGAAATAAGCAGAACCAGAAAAACTATACATCAGAGATGGGGGCCTACAGGTATGGTACACTGCCAGACTTGGTTGATATGTTGGTCAATTTTGCAAACTAGTATTTTATTTTTAATTTGTTACAGGGAATAATTCTCTTGGTAGGGAAAGGAGGAATAAATTTGTATATGAAGATGATGTAAAAATGAAGTCATCGACAATCATTTTTTTTAAGAGTCCTGGATTTGGAGTCAAATTTGGGTGAGATCCTACAACTTATCAGCTCTGTGGTATTGGGTTAGGCACCTCTCTTCACTGGGCCTCTATTTTCTCTTCTGTGAAATGAATGAGCGTTAGACTAGATGACTTCTAATAAAGTCCCTTCTTGCTTTAAAGATATGAAACTACTGGTAGGAAACTTGTGAAGGAGGCCCCAAGAGTAGCTGGAGCAAAGAACTCCAATGTAGATTAAGCCCACCGCCAGTGAGAGTCAGAGCCAGCCATAAACATACAGCATTAATAACCTTTGGGACTTGCCTTCCCACGAATTTGTACTCCCTTTCCCTCCCTCTCCCACTCTCCCTTTATGGACATTTAGCATTAGTAATGAACTGATGCTCCAACTGCAGCCAGCCCTAGCAGGATGGCTCATAAATCCTGAGTGATTCCTCCTAAAAGCTTTTGCAAATGCTCTTCATTCTATGTGGGGACTTCTCTCTTTCAGTGGTTCAGTTTCCCCTCCCAAGGCTTGTCTTGGGATGGGGATAATGCATTTCCTGTATCAGGGCACAAGACAAGGAAATTCATTGTGTGTCCATGGAGGAAAAGGACATCTGCAAACTGTGGTGAAGAGCGCACTGAAGGATCTTGTGAGAGGGACTTATTCTCCCAGTACCATTTGGTTGATGAAGTAGATCACGTGGGCAGTGGGGCATAATGAGCTTCTTTAGCCGTTGCCAGTGGGAAGTTCACCCTATAAAATACTAAGGCTCCTGGAGTCACTGTGGTTGCAGAACAAGCTGATTGCGTAAAAGAGGAGTTTTCCTGATTTGGAGCTGTCATTTCTGGCTGCTGAGCACAATGTTCCAGTGTTAGGAGGTATCCTCTTTGTGACTTGGCCTCCAAGTCACAATTTTTTTTTTTTAACAATTCAGGATGACTCATTTCCCCATAGGATTCTCCCAATGGCAAATATTAGTATGATGGGGAACTCAATTCTTGCAAAAGTCTGTTTGCTGGAATACTTCACAGTTTTTATCCTGAAAAAGGAGAAATAATATGCCACACATTGATACTACAAAACAAGACCTCTAGCTTTCTGTCCCTTCTCCTTTTGTTATTTTTTTTTTTCATTCTGGATTTCTGTTTCTACCTCTTTTCTCTTCACTTAAATAGCTTAATATCTGCCTCTGTATCTTTGTTGGGAATTGTTAATTGAATTGAATTATAAGAGAAATAATGTATTTCTTCAGTACTACCATAGTTTTAACCAAACAGCCAAAGATAAGTCAGATTCTGGGACTCTTCTATTAATTCTCTCTGGTTGACTTCAGGCCACTGAAGAGCAGGTAGGTAAAAAGCTTGTTTTTTATAACCTCTAAAGTACCTTAATGATTATCTATTGGATTGGATAATGAATAAAATAGTAGAATTGGACTTAGAACTGGAAAAAAATAACTTAGAAATGATCTAGTCCTACTTCTTTGTTTTACAGATGAGGAAACTGAGGCCTAGAGAAGTTAAGTGACATATCCAAAGTCACAAAGATAGAAAGTTGCAGAACTGATATTTGAACCCGGATCCCTTAACTCTGAATCTGGTGCTCTTTTCACTATAACTTGTTGCTGTGAAAAATAAAATAAGCTCAAGTTAAAAACAGATAAGAAAGAGGAAGTGATTCAATTTAATTTAATTCTACTGAGAAACACCATAGTAGAGCATGGAAAGGAGACCTTATATTTAGAGTCAGAAGACCTAGCATTTAATCCTAGATCTAGTACTTATTGTCTGTGGGATGTTGCACAATCACTCTACCTCTCTGGGCCTGGAGTGCCAATGTGTGGCTATGAATATGCTAGCACAGTTCTGAATTGCAAAATATCAGACTCTCCACATGGAAGACAGAACCAAAACATTTTATTCAGACACCAAAAAGCCAAATCCATCATAGTAACCAAGAAGTCTATACACATTACCAGGCCTGCCCACAAACAGGCCCCCTAAGCAAAGTGCCCTTCTCTCACTCACAACCAGTCTCCTGCCTCTTCTGTCCTTCCCAGTTCTGACTAGCCTGACCAACTTCCTCTTACCTCTGCTCCAGCTCCACCTCTTCCTATTCCACCCTTCCTGCTCCACCTGTTCAGCAAACTCCTCTCATCATAGACTCCTGTGACTCAGGTTGCCATGTGATTTAAACAGATCACATGGACCTATTAATGTATGGGAAAGATCCTCAAATTAAGCATAAAGTACATTAACAGTACAGGGCCTCAGTTCCCTCAATTATAAAATGAGGGAGTAGAATTAGATGAGCTCCAAGGTACATTCCAACTCTACATATATAAAATTATCAGAGCATTTACTATGTGAGACCTTGATGCTGCTAGGTTCTGTGTGTATGTGGAATGAGGAAGGTGTAAAGGAATCAGAAGGTATGGTCCCTGTCCTTAAGGAGCTTATTTAGGGAATTGAGATATATACAGATGACATACATTCAATAAAAATACAATATTATTAAATAGAAAACCATGGACAAGGGCTGTAGGAGTTCAGAGAAGAGAGAGCTGATGTGGGGTGTGGTTGTCAGGAAAAGCTTCACAAAGAGACTAATAGTTGAGCTGGACTTGAAAGAAAAGAAAAAAAGAAGGGGAAAAAACTAATTTGTAGGCTGTCAAAAAGAATAGGAGAGAACTGAGAACCATCATCTCTAAAACAGGAATCAAGAGCTCACCAAATGGAAAGATCTGTATGAACTGACACAGAACAAGGAGAGGAAAACCAGAAAAGCGAGTAAAAACTACAACAATACAAATGGAAATAACACTGAAGATCAGGTGAACTCAGATGAAATAAAATGACCAGTTTTCTTCTCAGATAGGAAAACTAGAGGATTCAGGATGTTGCTTAGACTGTGAGGCTAGGTCAGGGTATGGGTTCAGCATTAGTCAACTCCTTTTCTTTGTTACAAAGGAGGCAAATAATTTCAGTTTCTCTTACAATGTGATTAACTACGGAGTCAGCAAACTACAGCTAAAGGAACAAATCTGGCCCCACAACCTGTTTTCAAAGACCAGTGAACTAAGAATTTTACATATTTAAATACAATAAAACTTAATTTTAAAATGTCAAAACCATTTTTAGCTCCCAGGCCATATGAAAACATGTGGGGCTGCTGCCAGTCAGCAGACTGGAATAAAAAAAAAGAAGGAAAAACACAGAATTTCTGTTTTGGAAGATACTTCGGAGGCTATTTAGTCTAACCTAAGTAAGAATCTCCTCTAATACATATAAGAAAAATGGTCACCCAGTATTTGCATTTATTTACACCCTCCAGTGAGGTGAACCCACTACTTCTCAAGGCAACCCATTCTACTTATCAGTAACTCTAATTTGTTAAGATGGTTTTCCTTATATCAAACTCTTATTAGCTACCTTGCAACTTTTACCCATTGCTCTTACTGGGGTCAAAGTCACAAAGATAGAAAGCTGCAGACTGATATTTGAACCCAGATCCCTTAACTCTGAATCTGGTGCTCTTTCCACTATAACTTATTGCTGTGAAAAATAAAATAAGCTCAAGTTAAAAACAGGTAAGAAAGAGGAAATGATTCAATTTAATTTAATTCTACTGAATCTCTTTTCCCCATGCCAGTCCTTGTGTGACCTTTGGCAGGTGACTAAACCTCTCATCTTCAGTTTTCTTATCTACAGATGAGATTGGTCTAGAATCTAGACTAATCCTTAATAAATAAATAAACCTTTAATAAAAGGATTTGTTCTGTGAAGGTTAGATTCCATCAAAGGATTACACTTGAGGACCTAGAGGGCCAGGTATGGCCTCAAGGCTGCAGGTTGCCCTTCCCTGGCCTAGATGGTTCCAAAGTCCCAACTACTCTAAATCCATGATGTTCTATGATCACGCTGCTGACTCATATTGAGCGGGCAGTCTACCAAAATCCCTGGATCTTTCTCAGATGAATGACTATCTAGTCCGAACTTATACTAATAAAGTTGATTTTTTTTAAACTGAAGCAGGGATGTTATGTTACCCCTATTATATCTCATCTTATTAGTTTTGCTTCACTATTGTAGCACATGAAGGTCTTTTTGAATCCTGACAACGCCATTCATTGAGATGGCTATTCCAGGGTTGTGTCACCTACAAATTTAATAAGCATAAAAGCTATACCTTTATCAGATCATTAATAAAAATATCAAGCATCAAAATGTCTAGCACAGATTCCTGTGGCACACCACTTGATATCTTCAAATTGACTCAAATCATTAATGACTTTGAATCTGGTTTTCAGCTGGTTTTAATTTTGCCTGACTACAATGGTTTCACCTAAATCTCTTCATCACAGCAATAAGAATAGCAGGAAACACTTTGTTAAAATCTTGCTAAATCTAGGTCAGGAGTAGGGAACCTGCAGCCCTGAGGTCACATGTGGCCCTCAAGGTCTTTGAGTGTGGCCTTTTGACTGAGTCCAACTTTTACACAACAAATCCTTTTATTAAGAGGATTTCTTCTGTTAAGTTTGGATTCAGTCACAGGGCTTCACTTGAGGATCTAGAAGGCCACTCATCGCCTTGGGGAATGCAGGTTCCACACACCTGATCTAGGTAAACTATATGCATGGAATTTCCTCCACCTATCAGTATAAGAAAAACGTCAGGAGCAGGGGAAGAAGTGATCTCATGTGACCTGTTGTCAATAATGACATTCTGGTTCTTTGTCATCTCTAAACCTCCCTCTGAAAATAAATTCTAAAATTTTCTCAGGAATAGAAATCAAGCTATAGCTTGAAGACTTGCTGCTTTTTCTTTTTTTCTTTTCTCAAATACTGTAGCACTTCTCATGTTCTTCAGTCTTTCAAAGATCATGGTGGCTCAGCAGTCACACCTGCCAGTTCTCTTGGTAAGTACCCTGGGTTGTAATTCACCTAGGCCTGACAGCTTGAACTTACCAAGGAAAGTTAGGTGATTTCTTGATTTCCCCATTATTTACCTTGGATGCTAACTCCCTCTCAGCCATTTATTCCTTTGTTGCTTCTAGTCTAAGGATCATCTTGTTGACAGAGACAAGAGAGAAGCAAAATACTAATTTAAAAGATCTAATATCCATTATCTTTTACCTTCCACCCCACGGAGCTATCCTATGCTTTCTTTCACCCTCTTTTCTCCAACTTAGCTACAAAAACAAAAGAACTTTTTTGTAGAATTTTGCCAGTATTAATTTTTTTCTGAGTATTTAGGCAGACGCTTTTTTTGGTATTCATCTTTCAGTAACCTGCTCTTGTCTCTGTACATGTCTTCTTAAAATTTAAATTAGCCAATGAATTTTTTGTGCATCTGCATTGGCTTCTATGGACAGCTCCCCTTTTTTGTTCTCTGTGCTACATTCTAAATAAAATGTTCACTTCCCTTCAAAGTTTCCTCCATTTATACCTCAGCAACCCGGTTCTCATTAGCAGTGACAATTAGACCCAGAACAGAAGTTCCTTCCAGGAGCACATCCACCTTTTGAAATATGAAATTTTCATTAAAGCAAGTTAAGAAATTATTATCTCCTCTGCTTATGACAAAAAGACAGAGACCTCCAGTAGATGTCTGGATATTTGAAATCCCCTCCACTACTATATCATGCCTCTGAGTCAGGCTTGCTACCTGATTCAGAAACGAAAGTGTGTAAGGGTAAGGGAATAAGCATTTATATGGCCTCTACTACGTGCAAAGCATTGTATTAAGTGCTTTTAAAAATATTATTTTATTTCAGCCTTACAACAACTCTATAAGGTGGGTGTTATTGTTACCCTATTTTTACAACTGAGGAAACTGAGGCAAACAGAACTTAAGTGACTTACAAAGGGTCACACAGCTAGTAAGTATCTGAAGTCAATTTGAACTCAAGTTTTCTTGACTCCAGGTCGAGTGCTCTATCCTCTGTGCTACCAGCTGGCTCATTTACACACCATCTTCTACCTTGTTAGCATACCTTCCAAAGTGTAATGCCCTAGGGCTATGCTGACTAGATAACTGAATGCCCACTCTATTTATCTGGGGCCATCCCAGACTATTTGCCATTCCTTAATGCCATCCAGATATTCTCAGTCTTTTTTTGTATATGACTCTCACCCCCATTAAGGGGCAAATTCATTAGGAATCTAGCCCACTCTATTGGCATTATAATATACCTTGCTACTTTGAAAGAAGGCTTGAGTGCTTGAATTCTTTCCAGGCAGACTCGCCCTGTGCCCTGACATTTCAGGGTTCCCAGCAACATCAAACTGCATTAGTCCCAGACCTGACTGTGCTCCTTCATGCAGATCATCTTCCATCCTGCTGCCAAACCACTGCTGATGTTGTTCCACCCTCCAAAACAGAACTATCCTCCTGCAGCTAGCTGGCCCCAGATCCACCCCAGTTATCTGTCCTGCCTATGCATATGGACACAACTGCAACTAAAATCAAATCAACAACATCTTCTGGAAAATATGTACAAATCAACTATCCTATTGTTCCACTGACACTTCCAAGACCAAAATACCTTTCATGACCACCACTCTCTTAACTCCCCCTATTGGAATGTAAGCTC
The DNA here is from genome assembly GCA_028658325.1 of Potorous gilbertii. NCBI lineage: Eukaryota > Metazoa > Chordata > Mammalia > Diprotodontia > Potoroidae > Potorous > Potorous gilbertii. Next base: position 388,642,916 of record CM053770.1, on the reverse strand, counting down.
CTTGAGAGAAAGTACTATTTGTATCCCCAGGGTTTACAACAGCATCTGGTACATCAGTGCTCTATAATTAATTTTTTTCTATTCATCCATTCATTCACTCAAAGGCCTGACCAAGACACTCCTCAGCTTCAGAATTTTCATTGACTTCCTATTGTCTATTCAACAAAATACAAACTTCTGTTTGACATTGAAAGAGAGGCCTTTAAATATGGCTGTAAAATATCTTTTCAGACTAATTCTGCATTACTCCCCCTCACACACTGCTTACTTGCTATTCCAAGTAGATGGTGAACCATCTCCTCTCGCTACACTTTTGCTAGACTGGTCCCCCTGCCAGCAATTCTTTTTTCATCCCCACCTCTAAGAACACCTACTTCTTTCCAAGACACCTCTTAGAAGAGTCTTTTCCTCATTCCCCCAGTTGTTAGTGCCCCACTCCCCAAATTACTTGATGTTTGGTTATATATGTCTTCTAATTACTTACTTATTTACTTAACAATTGTAACCACTGCTTGGTCAAAGGGGCTGGAGCATTGTGCCTTCTCCCTCCCTAGCAAAAATGTTCTGAACCTCTTTTGCATAGCCTGGAGCAGGTTCACTCCTTGGGGAGGCTCCACTAAAAGAAAGGTAAGACTACTCTTCTTTCATTCTTTGGTGGTTATACACCCCCAACAACAGCACCTGTGGAAGATGTACTTGATTAGTTTTCGCTTCAGATCTATAATTTCTTCAAAGGGAGGAGTAGAAAGGTACTAAGTATAAAATGTAAATAGGTATAGCACTGGTATTTATTTCCTACACACGAAAGAAATGCTAAATATTAAAGGTTTTTACAAGTCCAAGTTGACATAATTTAAACAAGTGGCAATAACAACTACTGGAGGTTTACCTGGAGATTGAAACTTAAAATCAACAACACATAAAGCATGTTGGGATAACTGAAAAGAGATTTTACATTTCACATCAGCCCTGTTCTATCCTTCTCACAATAGATATCTCTGGCAAGCCAGGTCAGAGATGTGAGACTCATCCTCTGGTCAGCGTTCATCTTTTCTGAGCATGCTTAGGGACTCCTGTCTTAGGTACAGCCAGCACCATTTATGACCAGGATCTCCAGGACTGTAAAACTCAAAAGGCCACCTTCAAGCCTGGGTACAATCATCTAAAGATCTGTTTATTGACCCAGAATCAGGCAAACAAGTCCAAAGAAGAAGAGGGTCCCAGGATCCCAGGCTCAAGCTAGCTACCATGTAGGAGCTGGTGACAGGGGTGGAAAAGGTCCAATCAGTCTCCCCCAACACACAACATTCTGAGACTAGCATGGTACCTCCAAGAGGGCTGAAGGAAGATGAGAAGAGTTTCTCCTTTTTTAAAGGCCCTTTGAATCATTGGCTCTTCTTGTTCAATAGGCAAGAAGGGGGTTTCTTCCTCATTCCCAAAGCACAAAGCTCTTTAACATTGAGTCACACAGTAAGTCAAAAGTAGCCAGGGAATTCATCATCCCCAAAGAGACAGAAAACTCAGTTGGTATTTATCACTGTCATCACCACCATCATCAAAGAATTTATAGCATTTGTATAGTGCTTTAAAGTTTGCAAAACACTTTACAAATATTCTCTCAATTTATCCTTGCGACAACTCTAGAAGTAGGTGCTATTATTAACCTCATTTTACAGATGAGGATATGGAGGCAGACAGAGGTTAAATGATTTACTGGCCACATAGCTGCTAAGTGTCTAAGGCTGGATTTGAACTCAGATATTCTGATTCCAGGTCTAACACTTTATCCATTGTTTTACACATAGTCAACTTGAACCAGATATGGAAGCTTTTGTCATACCCTACTATATTTTTATACATTTTGACATTTTGTTCCCTCCCCAAGGGGGGACCATCTCCAGATCATCTCGATTTATAGGTGGCCACCAGACTCAAAAGGCTGCAGAGGAGAAAGTGAAGCTGGTACCCTTGCACAGCCTTCCCTCACTTAAATCTAATTCACTTGCAAGTTGTGGCATCACTGTCCAGATGCCCTGGTCCACTTAGCGAACAAAGGACAAGCAACAACTCAGGCTCATTGATGGAAGTAACTGTCTCATTTCTGTCTTCGCATCTTGAGCACCTTAGCACAGCACTGGGCATGTTGTAGGTGCTCAGTAAATAAATACTGTTGAATTGAATGGAATTGAATTTCTCAAATTATTTTTTTGTTTCCTCTTTCTGTATAGGTGGTCTGTGCATATACTGAAGATAATACTGCTTCTATTTCCAACTCCCTGTTGATCTTTACCCAAATATTCTCTTTTCTCTGTTGGTTCCTATATTTCCTCACATAAGAACATCTTTTTAATATACAATGTTACCTAGCTCCCTCTTTGAAGAAGTATGATACCCTTGCAGAGCCATATTCTAGTCATGAGTCTTACCCTACCAAATTTTAGTAGTTGTATTTGCCTCCTTGTGTGAGAATCTCTAGTTCACCCAACTTCTTACCCATACTTTATGCAAATGACTTGATCAAGTATTCAGCAGGTTTTAATAAAGGGCTACTTAATTATCTATATTCCATCACAGAGGTTGCTCAGCAATAATAATCTCACTTTTATGCTATGCTTAAATGCCTATCAAGCCCCTTTCTCACAAAAATATTGGAAGACAGGTAGAGCAAGTATTAGTATCCCCATGTTGCAGATAAAGACTAAACATACTATTATTCTTATAGAACACTTGTGAGTATCATTAGTAAGTTAAGCACTCTGATACATTTATGAAAACACCCAGTGTTTGTGCTAGAAAATGAAAGCCTAATCCTTTAGTACCAAAAAGTAGCTTAGGGAGTTATCTTGGAAGCTAAATATTTAAGAGCAAAATATTTGGCTTCAGTTTATGATTTTTTTCCTTCCAAATAAGGATAAGTGACATGTTGTATTAGAGGGCAAAAGGTCATCATGGGCCTTGTTTATTCCCAACTCTGATTCAGATGCTGAATTGCAGCTCTCTGTAAAGAATCCTGCCTGTACTTTGTTAAAAGGATGAAGGCTGACCACAACGGAGAGAGCCCCTAGGGTTTTACTTCTCAGGAGTAAGTATGGTGGAGGTGGGAGTCAGTTTCTCTGGCTAATTCAAGATGTGGGAAACCTGCGGTCTCAAGGCCACATGTGTCCTTCTAGGTCCTCGGATGAGGCCTTTTGACTAAATTCAGGTTTTACAGAACAACTCCTCTCATTAAGGGGATTTGTTCTATGAAGTTTGGAGTCAGTCAAAAGGTGGCATTTGAGGACCTAAAGGGCCACATGTGGCCTTGCTATTGCAGGTGCCCCACTCCTGGTTTAACTCTTAAAATTTTTCAGCAGAGTGACCAATTTGCTAATTCATTCTAATTGAAATCCTTTTCCTGTGGATCTTTGGGCCTATGAGATACAAGTTTAACCATTTCATTTCAAAAAAGATAATTTTCAAGTTATATGTATCTAGTCAAACAAGGCAAGAATAGTTGATCTTCACTAACCCTCTTTATCAATGGTGTTTTTTTCTTAAGGCCCTTTACAAATCTTAAAGCAAGATACAAATATTAGCTATCATTAGTATTAATTTTACAAGGTTTCTCCCTTTCCTCCAGTCTTAGAACCTAGGGCAACTGATTATAAGTGGAATGGACAAAGAAATTAAATGGAATAGGGGGAAAAAATTGGCAGCTTTCATCTAGCCATATTTGTTACACTCTCCCATCAAGTCCTTGTGCATATTGCATTAAATGCATGTGTTTGTTCACACATATAGGCAGATGCATATAATACACATGGAAACATACATAACACACACATATATAGACATGTTAGCACATAAAGAAAAGCACTTGTATCCATATTGTCACATGAATGCATATATGTGTGGGTACATGCACTCACATAAAGTACATTTATAAACATGCATGCTTACATACATATGAGAACATGCACAATTATTCCCTATATGTTTTACTGAATGACCTAAAGAAACACTCTTCTGGTATCAAGCTGACCTAGGTGCTTTGTATTGTTTGTTCAAGATAACAATTTTTCCATATGTTTACAGGAGGTTGAATGAATTAACTGATCTGCCTATAACCCAGTCTGAAACCTACAATTAGATCAATTTGTACTTTTGCTTTCTCACCCTTAGATGCAGCCAAACATTTCCTCCACCCTCTTTGGGGACCTGAATTATAGTAGGTACACTTAAAAGTAGGAAACAGGCAGGGTAAAATCCCCCAAAATGCTCTTGAGAGAATCTTTCTGGGAAAATTAGTATGCAAAAAGGCAATTCACTCCCATGAAGCCAGAGACTCAGGCTACAGGAAGAAAACGCAAAACCACATTCCTGGGTAGGGAAAATTGCAATTCGCATCTTTAAAAAAAATATATTGTTCAAAATAGAACTTCAGTCAGTTCTAGAACTAAAATCTAAATAACTTCAATTTTGAATGTTTCTTTTTATAGGGTATCTTCTCCGGCATTTGTCAAGAGGTGAATCTTAGGTGGCAGCTTCTGAAAGTGGTTTGGAAAAATTAAATTTGTAAAACTGGGAAGTCCTGATGTTGTATGCTATACCAGATCAACTTTCATTATTTTTTAATGAATCTTTATAATTCTTGTTCCAGATCTCCACACGGTTGACTTATGTTCACCTTGCTGTGCAATGATTTAAAGGACGTTGCATCTAATAACAGAGGAAAATGATGAATTATAGATGCCAAATCATCCAGCAGTGAGTCAGGTTGCACTGGGGTAAGATTGTAAGCAATAAAGAATTTCTTTGTTCAGCTTCTAAGTTTGGGGCAAATAGACAACAGCTGCTGAGATAATTAAAAAGAGACATGCCAACCTGTCTAGTAATATGCTAATCTGATTGTTTTTACATGGAGGCATAAAACAAAATATGAGGAATATTTACCAGTTTAAATGAAGAAGCGTTGTCCATATGGGTGAATGTGATATTCAGATCATGTTCTGGACAACTACAGAGAGATCAAGACAAGGAGAGCATCTCCACAGTCAAACTTTTAATAGACTGGAAAGTCTATTATAAATAGATGAAGTTGGTGATAGATGGGGAACCAAGAGGGCAAGATTAGTTATTTATTAACTGTATGAACCTGGGTAAATTACTTAAGCATTCTTAGTTTCAGTTTTTTCAACTATGAAACAGCTACCCTATCTAGGTCACTGTGCTTTTATAAATGCAAGGAAAGCAGTGATCATATTTTGTTGCTGGAAGACATGAAGGGCAAAGGTTGCCAGTTCCACTTTGCTCTTCCAGTCTTGCTAAGAGAAAGTCCAGGGTAATTTACAAGGACTCTCCTTGTGCTAATAGCCAGGGACATAATAGAAATTAAGTAGAATATCCTCCCTATGATCCAAAGAGTAGGCATACATGAATAGACTGTAATTGGGAAGGAAGAAAGCAGTTCAAAAGACAAATGATACCAAGTCGTGCTCACTGACTGAATTCCAGCTGTGGGTTTGACTCACAAAAGAGTTGAAATTGCCCTGAGATTGTGGGCTAGATTCATAAAGTGAGTTATAACATTTACCCCTTGGGACTGCATAACCGTCTAATGGAGAAAGCTATCTAGTAGATGACATCAGCAGATCTATGGGAAAGCTGCAAACAGTACCTTAAGAGGCAGAAAAAGTTCCAACTGGAATATATCCCTAGAAGGGAATGAGGGAATAAGCATTTAAATAGTGTTTACTGTGTGTCAGGCACTGCACTAAATGTTTTTACAAATATTTTCTCATTTGATTCTCATAACCTTGCAAGTTAAGTACTACTATTATCCCCATTTTACAGCTGCAAGAACTGAGGCAAACATAGGTTAAGTGACTTGTCCAGGGTCGCAGAACTACTAAGTATCTGAGGTTGGATTTGAAGTTATGTCTTCCTGAATCTGGGCTTCGTGTTCTATCCACTGTGCCAGCAGCTGCTGCAGGAGCCTGAGCTGCTTTACATCTTTGTGTTCCTTATAGATGACCCCTAACTAAACATGTTCACTACATGTATTTCCTCTCTAGATGCATGTTTATAATTCATGTTCCCTCTCCCCTACTACTACAGTTATAGGAATCTATTAGAGGGTGTGCCCCTATCTGTATAAGTAAATTTATTTTTGCTATTTATCTTGCCATGCTATTAATTAAATATATTTTTATTTAAACTAATGTGCTTTCTGGTTTGGTCTGACAAAAGAGAAAGACTGGTGGGGGCTGTGAGTTGTGATTTTGAGTAGAAACTGGCCAAGCATTCTTTGAACATAGATGGAGCTTTCAAGGTGGCCTTTGAGGACCACTCAGGCTCTATGAGGATCAAATGAATTAATGTATTTGAAAGTACCTCTTTTCCACAGCTGTGGGTAGAAGAGGCATTTTTAACTAAACAAAGAATAAAGAAAATTTGTCACCTTGCTTTTAAGCTGTTTTTCACTCATATTCAACTCTTTGTGACCCCTTTTTGGGGTTTTCTTGGCAAAGATATTGGAGTGGTTTTCCATTTCCTTCCCCAGCTCTTTTTACAGAGGAAGAAATTGAGGCAAAGAGGGTTAAGTGACTTGTCCAAGGTCATATAGCTAGTAAGTGTGTGAGGCCACATTTGAATTTAGGTCTTCTTGACTCCAGGCCCAGAGCTTTGTACACTGGGTCACCTAGCAGCCCCAAAAGGCAATTACAAAAGACAAACCATATAGCTGATTCTGTGAAACTGGAAAGTTTCTGCACAAATTTAATGCATCTATAAGTGGCTCAGTGTGAAAAAAAATTTTTTTCTGTTTCAAATTTCTTTAATGAAGATTTGATATGAAAGTTATATAAACAATTGACATATGTATACAAATACATATGTGTATATATTTATATATATATATGTATATAGCCAAAGACTATTTCCCAATAGATGAATGGTAAAAGTTTATGAATAATTTTTCTCAAAAGAAATTCAAACTATTAACAACCAAATAAAAGACTGTTCTAAATCACTAAGAATAAACCAAATGCAAAAGTAAAACAATCCACATTTTTCACTTCATATGCTGCAAATTAACAAAAATGACAAAATATGGTAATAGTCATTGTTGGAGTAGCTATAGAGAATAGGCAGAGTAGTGCATTATTGGTGAATCAGTAAAGCCATTTTAGAAAGCAATTTGGAACTTTGCATATAAAATGTCCCTATATACTCCAAAATATTTATAACAGCACATTCTGTAATAGCAAAGAAACAAAGTAGTTGTCCAGGGGGATGACCATATAAATTATGACACATGGAATATTATTGTGCTATAAGAAACAATCAACATGGTGAATACATAAAAGCATGGAAAGATCTACATGAATTGATGAAGAGTGAGGTAAGTAGATCCAAGAAAACAATATACACAATGACTACAACAATGTAAATGGGAAGAACTAGAAAAAGTCAGAAGGGGATATCCCCAAAGAACAGATGTGAGAAGACATTCATATTCCTTTGCAAAAGTAGGAAGTTGAAGACTATAGTTCATTGCACATATTTTCAGATATTTTTTAAGTTTCAGATTTTTTAATGTAGTGATGGGTTTGGCTGATTTTTTTTCCTCTTTCTTTTGTCTTTAAAAATTTTATTTGTGACTTTATGGGGAAGAGCCAAGATGGCGGAGTAGAAAGACACATATATGCTAGCTCCTACCCCACAGCCCATAAAATAACTGTAAAGAAGAACTCTCAACAAATTCTAGAGCAGCAGAAGCCATAGAACAACAGAATGGAGGAGATTTCTGTTCCAGAAAGACCTGAAAAACCAATGGGAAAGGTCTGTCACGCACCAGATGTGGAGCAGAGACCTGCCCTGCCCTAGCCATGCAGCATTGAGAGGAGCAGATCTGAGCAGGCTTCAGGGGCAGAATCTCCAGCAGCAGCACAATTCCCTCAACCCACAGGCGGCAAAGGTCAGTAAGAGGGTCTTTTCAGTTGGCTGACAGGGGAGCGGGGTGTCCCCATAACTCAGGTCCCCTCAGGAGGCAGCAGCAGAGGCAGCAGTGAACAGGGGCTCCCAAAGCAGGCAGTGGCCCACACCCATTATTGAAGGTCTCTTCTTAAACCCCCTGAGGGAACTGAGCCCAATGTGGTGGCCCTGCCCCAACCACAGCAGCTGAACTTAATCTCACACTGAATAGCAACTCTGCCCCGCCAAAAGCCCCTGAGGCTTGGGAGCAGCATTTGAATCTCAACCCCCAGATACTGTCTGGGCAAAACTGGAGATGAGGTGGTAGTGGAGAGGAAACTCAGAAGTCAAGTAACTGGCTGGGAAAATGCCCAAAAAAGGGGAAAAAAATAAGACCATAGAAGGTTACTTTCTTGGGGAACAGGTGTCTCCCCCCCATCCTTTTGGATGAGGAAGAACAAGGTATACTGTCAGAGGAAGTCAAGGCCTCTATCTCCAAAGGGAACTTAAAATGGGCTCAGGCAATAGAAGACCTAAAAAAAACAAGTTAGCAGCTTACTAAAGGAAAACCAAAAAAATGCTGAGGAAAATAACAGCTTTAAAAATAGGCTAACTCAATTGGAAAAAGAGGTCCAAAAAGCCAACAAGGAGAAGGAGGTTTTAAAAAGCAGAATTAACCAAATGGAGGAGAAGTTTCAAAAGCTCACTGAACAAAATAATTTGCTAAAGGAGAGAATTGAGTCCAGGGAAACGAATGACTATGAGTTAAACCAAGAAGTTAGTAAACAAAACCAAAAATTTGAAAAAATAGAAGATAAGGTGAAACATCTCATTGGATAAACAACTGACCTGGCAAACAGACCCAGGATAAATAATTTAAAAATTATTGGACTACCTGAAAGTCATGATCAAAAAAAGAGCCTCGACATTATCTTCCATAAAATTATCAAGGAAAACTGCCTTGATGTTATAGAATCAGAGGGCAAAATGGATATTGAAAAAATTCATCACTCACCCCCGAAAGAAATCCGATCAGAGAAACTCCTAGGAACATTGTGGCCAAATTTCAGAGTTCCCAGATCAAGGAGAAAATACTGCAAGCAGCTAGAAAGAAACAATTTGAGTACTGTGGAAATACAATCAGGATAACACAGGATCTCGCAGTTTCAACATTAAGGGATCAAAGGGCTTGGAGTGGGATATTTCAGAAGTCAAAGGAACTGGGATTGAAGCCAAGAATCACCTATACAGCAAATCTGAATATAACACTTCAAGGGAAAAAATGGTTGTTCAATGATATAATCAAATTTGAAAATTTCATGTAGAAGAAAAGACCAGATCTGTATTTTAAAATTTGACTTCCCAAGACAAGAATCAAGAGAAGCATGAAAAGGTAAACAGAAAAGAAAAAATCATAAAAGACTCTCTAAAGCTGAAATGTGTACATTACTACATGGAAAGAAAATATTTTTAACTCTTGAATCTTTTCTCAGTATTTGGGTAGTAGGAGAGATTGTACATACACACACACACACACATATACATAGATAGATAAAGAGTACAGGGTGTGTTGAACCAGAAGAGATGATACACACACACACACACACACACACACACACACACACACACACAATAAAATAAAAATTAAGGGGTGAAGGAGGAAAATTTCAGGAAGAGAAAGGGCGTAATGGAATGGGGCAGGCTATAACTCATAGAAAAGATAAGAAAAATTTTATTCAATGGAGGAGATAAGGGAGAAGGGGAGAGGGGGGAAGTAAAGCTACTCTCCCCACGTGTGGCTGAAGGAGGGAATAACATGCTCACTAAATTGATATGAAAATTTATATACACAACAGGAAAGTAGGAGAGGAGGCAACAAGTGGAGTGAGGGGAATGTTAGAAGGGAGGGCAAATGGAAGAAGGGAGTCACTAGAAATACACGCTTTCGAGAAAGGACAAGGTCAATTGTAGGAGGAAAAAATAAAGGGGGATAGGGTGGGTCAGAGGGCAATATAATTAGTATTACAAACATGATTACTATGGAAGTCTTTTGCAAAACAACACATATTTAGTCTGTATTGAATTGCTTCCCTTCTCAGTGGGGCTGGGGAGGGAGGGGGGAGGGAGAGAAGCTGGACTTCAAAGTACTAGAAATGAATGTTGAGAATTTTTATTGCATATAATCAGGAAATAAGAACTACAGGGATAGGGGTATGGAAATTTGTCTTGCCCTGCAAGAAAAGAGAGAAGATGGGTATAGGAGAGGGGTGGGGTGTGATGG
>CM053770.1:388587100-388632182 GCA_028658325.1 Potorous gilbertii | reverse complement strand
GATTAAGCAAATGAACTTACAATCTGCAGCTCACAGCTCTGAAGCTTAATATACAGTACTTATGATCACTACCCCTATAGAATCATGTATTAATCTGATTAATACTGATTGGAATACAGTAGGGATCCAAATAATTATTTTTCACATTACACTGTAAATGTGAGACCCTTGTCTAGGGATCAGCAAGTAGAGGTGATACTGAAGGAAAGGAATCATAACAATCTTGGCATTCTTGCTAAAGATGAAGCCAGAAGAAATAGAGATACTGTGGCTAAATAGAATGATGTCTCATAGGCTCACCTTGGAAAAGAAAAATAAAGGAATTGGTGGAGTTGGTTTTTTGTTGATTCTTCAAAAGCATCCTTACTTGGAATATGATCATCTCATATTTCATTGCTCATAAGTAATTACAAAAAGATCCTTGTGAAAAAAATTGCAGTTTTATACACTAATATCCTTTGAAGAGGATGAAGAGGTAGAGAAATTCTTCAAACTCAGTAAGCTCTTCATTCAACATATTTTGAAATATGACTTCAATGTAAAGATGAAAATAAATGAGGATGGCAAGAAATGTATTTGAAAATGAGTCAGAAATGAGGAATGAGAGAGACCAGAGACTTGTAGACTACCCAGAAGCTTCATGGTTTTAGTTTCCCTGTCTGCAAAATGGGAATAACAGCAGCACCTACCTACAAGAGTTGTGAACATGGAATGAGATATTTGTAAAGCATTTAGCAAATTGTAAAGCTCTGTATGAGTGCTAGCCATTATCATGGTCGTTATTAGCACCATCATCATCATTATGCCTTCCTTGAGGAAATATTAGGTCCTGGACATCAGAGAACATATCAAAAAAATGAAATTGATCATATTGAGGCAAACAGGGTGAAGTGACTTGGCCAGGGTCACACAGCTAGTAAGTATCTGATGGCCAGATTTGAATTCAGGAACGTGAACCTTCCTGACTCCAGGCCTGGCACTCTGTCCTCTGCTACACTGGTTTATCATTCACAAATAACTTCTAAAATGATCAAAGAGGTAGAGGATCTGTTGTGTGAGTATAAGACAAAAAAAATAGAGATTCATAAGTCTGAAAAAATGAAAATTGAGAAGAAAAATTGAAAATTATGGCTAGAAAATCACAAAGAACATGGTAATATAGACTTATTTGCCAAATATTACTTTACCAAGATTAGTTTTAAAAAGTTTTTAAAAAAGCAAATTTAGGACAGATGAGAGGAAATACTGCTTTATACACTTGATAGTAAACCTAAGGAGTTTGTTAGCACAGGACATAGCTTAAAGATAAAAAAAAAGCTTTAAATAGATTTAAATTAAATGAAATCTATAGTGGTATTTCAAAGGTCTATGATTTTGGCACTATAGATACTTAAATCCCTCAGCAATTCAGGGTTACAACCTCACCTACTTAATAGGTGGGTCTTCAAGAATTACTACAGCTGAATATTCACCCTGTGGCAAATTCTGTTTAATGAACCTCATGTAGGTTGATCCTTAGACAACAGATATATAGTTCAGTTACTGTATATGGACTCTTTCCTTTGGAACAAGACCTGCAGGAGTGTGCTGTGCATAACACTGCCAAAGAGTATAATAATCTAAGGTCACCTCCATGGCACAATGGACAGTCCTCAAACAAGTCTGTTTTGCTTCCTAGGACTTGGTTTCTAGAGGGCTTAATTCCTTCATGCCTGGAACTCCCAACCTGGGGCTCTGTTGTTTGAATTAGTGGTTGCTTCACCCTCCCACTACATCTAGGGCTCCCAAGCTCTTGTCATAGTTCATTCATTTACCAGAACTCTCTTTTCTATTGGCCATGCATCCCATGCCAAAAAAAACCAAGGCCTGTTATGTGCTGTCCCACCTCTAAATTCTAGTTCTAGAATACAGTCTGTGTCATCGTTCCTGGAAAGAGTATCTCAAAATCTATTTTCTTATAGTTCCACTCGCCATCCCTCTAATTTTCTGAACTAAAATATCCTTTCCAGGCCAGTATTCCCCTATATATGTTATCTCCCCCATCAGAATATAAGCTTCTTTAGAGCAAAGATTATCTATGCTTTTGGATTTGTATCCCCAAAACTTAGCCCATAATTATTTGATGATACATATTTATTGGATTCATTCAGTCATTGTTTAGTGTTGAATCCATGATTCATTGGCAACACACTGACTTTGGAGTCAGAAGGCATGCATTCCAAATCTACCCTTGATGCTCACTACTATGTGACCTCGGCCAAGGTCACTTAAATCTCCTGGGTCTCAGTTTCCTCATCAGTAAAGTGAAGAGATTAGATTAGATGGCCTCTAAAGTCCCATCCGACTCTTGATCTATGATCCTACTTCTATCTAAATTTTCTCTCTTCTCCTGTTCTTATCATGGCATTCTGCACATAACAGGTACCTAATAAACATTTGTTTAATGAATGGATGAATGAAACATTCATGAAATATGGGACAGATAGATAATGGATCTTATCCAGTTTATCAGTTGTTAATTTTTCAGTCCATATGTGGAAACCTACAGAAAGCTGCATCTATATGAATAGTCAGGTGGACTCTGACTAAGTTTGAGAGGACACTTGAAGCTATTCAAAACCATTAGGGTCATGAGCCTAAACTCACCTGAGCAATTGTAAGATTACCCAAGTGTTAATAGTTGCATTCCTTTACTTTTTGAAGTCGTAGAATCATAGATCATTAGAACTGGAAGAGTCCTTAGGAATTACTTAATCTAATTTAGTCATTTACTAATAAGCATGCTTGGGGTCTAGCTAGTTTCAGCAGCTTGCTGCCCAAGATTATACAGCAAAGTGTTGCCAGAGTTTGGATTGGAATTGAGGCCACCTGACTTCAAGTCTACTGTTCTTTACAACTATTCTCAAACCCTAAGTCTTTCAGAGGAGTTAGCTCTTTTGTTTCAGTCACATGAAATAAAATGTGATACTGCTATTGCTACAAACTTTCTTTTCAAATAAGTTGATTAGTTTTGAACAACTCAAATAATTTGCTTACCTGGAAAGGACACATTTATCAGTTAACAGTAGATTTCTGCATGGTATCATTATGCATCATATCATCCTATGTGTTTGTTGTCAGTCATTTTTTCTCTAGGGTTACAGTATTTCAAACCTCTTTGGCCTATCACGTTTTGACCTCACCCCACAGCAACAAAAAGTAAACTAAGCTTTACATATGCCTATTTCCAGGCATGTCCAAAACTGAACGCATCTTTTTTCCCACACCTTTCCCCCTTCTAAAATTTCATATTACTTATGAGGGAAGCACCATCCTCCCAGTTACCCAGATTCACAACCTAGGTATCATACTCGACTCCTGATTCTCAACCCCCATATCTAATCTGTTGCCAAATTCTGTCAATTTTACCTTTATAACATTTCTCCTATACATTCCTTCACTTTTCTAACTGTGCCATCAACCCCAGTGGAGACCCCCAAGCTAGTACTTGGACTGTTGTAATAGCCTGTTTCTTATCCTTCCTGCCTCAAGGCTCCTTCAACTCAGCCATCAAATCAATCTTCCAACAGATATGACCATATCATGTTACTATTCAGTAAGCTCTAGTGACTCTGTATCACCTCCAAGGTCAAATATAAAATCCTCTGTTTGGCATTCAAAATCCTTTACAACCTGACTCCATCTTACCTTTCCAGTCTTTACTATACTCTTCTCATGTAGTCTTCAATTGAATGACACTATCTTCCTTGCTTTACTCACACTAGAACCTCCATCCCCCCAAACCAGGCATTTTCCACTGGTTGTCCCGCTTCACCTCTGCCTCTTGGCTTCCCTAGCTTCCTTAAAGTTCCAGTAAAAATCCCACCTTCTACAAGAAGCCTTCTTTATGCGAGTGCCTTCCCTCAGTTGATCATCTCCAATATATTGTATATATCTTGTTTGCGCATAGTTATTTTCATTAGACTGTGAGCTCCTTAAGAGGAGGCACTTTCTTTGGTCTTTCTTTTTATCCCTGCGCAGTGTTTTTTATATGTGGGTACTTAATACTGACTAATGAAGTGTTTGGGAAAGTGTAAATAGCTAGTACTTTATTTTAAGGATTGCAGAGTGCTTTACAAATATCTCATTTTATCATCACAACAACTCTAGGAAGTAGGTACTATAATTATCCCTATTTTACAAATGAAGAAACTGAGGCAGAGAGAGTTTAAGTGACTTGCCCAGTGTCACACAGTTAACTATCTTAAGCAGGATTTAAACTTGGGTCAGGTCTAGCATTCTATTCACTGTGCCACCTACCTGCCTTATAATTAAAGATATATTTCAGTTTCTAAGAAAATAGTATAAATTCCTTTATCTTTATGAAACTTTCTCAGGCATATGAGTTTTAAAAGAAGAAGAAGAGAAAAGGAAGAAAAACTATAGGAAATTCAATTCAGTACCTCTTTACATGTCTCATAAAATGCCAAGATTACTTCTCTGGTTTTTCATTAGCAATCCTAGTAGAAAAATCATAAAAAGCACAATTAGTGTGCTAGTAATATCACCAGAAATTCTTTAGATTTATAATTTTGGTCTTCAGCACATTTATGACACAATTTAGCAATTTTAGCTAGATGATTTTATTGTATATTACCTGCAGGCAGTGAATAAAGTGCAACCTATCTATCTTCTTCACAATGTTTCCTGTGTCAGGTATGTATTAGGTAAGCTTCAGTGATTTATCAAAAAACATTTCTAATATTTCAGTGCCTTGAAATAGTCATTTTTACTGTATTTGACATAATTTAGTCTTTGAAGTTTTCTACTTTAGCTGCAGTCTTGTTATGGATAAGCAATATACTAATGAAAAATAAGTATATTTCAATTTAAAATGTAGTGAATCTAATTCATAGTTTCATAATGCAAAAAAAGAAGGAATGAACAGAAGGGAAGGGCTTTCTGGCATGATGACTAAGAAAGATGTTATATATAAGGCCAGTTTCCCCTAAAACACTAAGAAAGGAGATGGGAAAAGTGTGTGTTTGTCCTTTGTTGCCCAAGAAGATCATGCCAACAGAGAAATAATGACATAACTTGCACTTGACTTTGTTTTGAGTGAGGGAGGGCTGTGCAGGTCACCAGCCTCATTTCTCCTCCAGAGCCATCTGAATCCAGTGACCAGATATTCATCAGGATGACTGGAGATGACCCAGGATGAGGCAGTTGGGGTTAAGTGACTTGCCCAAGGTCACACAGCTAGTGAGTGTCAAGTGTCTGAGGTGAGAGTTGAACTCAGGTCCTCCTGACTCTTGCACTAGTGCTCTATCCCCTGCACCGCCTAGCTGCCCCAGAAGGGAAAGGTGCCTCTGTAAAGAAGCTCCTGAAGGGAAATTTATTAAACAGCCAGAAAAAAGACTGAAAAAATTAAGAAAAAAAGATTGTCATTATCATCATCATCATCATCATAGCATTTATATAATCCTTTAAGATTTACAGAGCTCTTTACATACATTATCGCATTGGATCTTCACAAAGACCCTGGGAGATAGATTCTGTTATTATTCTCATTTTACAGATGAGAAAACTGAGGGAAAAAGGAGTTAAGTGACTTGCCCAGAGTCAAACAGCTAGTATCTAGGGCAAGACCTAAGCTTAGGTCTTTCTGACTCCAAGTCTGGCATTCTCTGCACAGCGCTATGTAGCTGCCTGAAATAAAATACAAGTGTGGAATAAGAGAATCTCAATACAAAACTCCCCCCCAAAAATAATTTTTTACTAACTAAAATTAGATGCCTAGGAAAGAGAATGAAATGACCACAAGAATTTTGAAAGTGTTTGAGAGGCCTGATGAAAGAAATGAAGTGAAAAAAAACAAGTGAACTTTGAGCTCTTAAAGAAAAACTTGAAAGGAGGATTCTTAGAACAGAAGATGGCAAACCTTAGCAAAGTAATGGATACCCTGCGGGTGTGGGGAGAATGGAATAAATAAAATTCAAAAATTTAATGACACAGGAAGAAATATTTGTGAGAAGTTAAAAGATAGGAAAGTAAAAAGAACACATGAAATATTTATAATCCAAAGTAATTGATCTATTAATTAATCTAAGATTCATTGGACTCCCACAGAGAGATGATGAAGAGAAACAATCTGAATTCTATATTTCAGGAAATCATAAAAGTAAATTGCTTAGAAATATTGGACCCATTTGGCAAATCAGAGATTAAATGGATTCACAAAATACCAACAGATAGGAAAACTTTTTAATGCATCAAAAATGTGATTTCCAAGTTTCAGAATTCCCAGGTCATGATTGCAAATGGCTAAGAAAAGATGCATTACATAATAAAGTATCATGTTGTAACTCTCACAATAAAAGAGAATTAAGAGGAAAAATTGAAGATATTATGCCAAAAAAATTAAAGAAAATGATTTATGCTTAAGAATAACATCCTGAAAATTTTAGTATAATTCTATAGAAAGAAAAGTGATTTTTAAAAACACAAAATTGGTGAATTTCAAGTTTGTTTGTGTTCATCCTTTGTTGTCGAAGAGGACCATGCCATCAGAGAAATAATGACATGACTTGCACTTGACTTTGTTTTGAGTGAGAGAGGACTGTGCCGATCACCACAAGAATTTGAATTCAAAATTTTCTCCCCATCTGTCTCCACCCCCCCCCCCCGCTCCAGGACAGCATGCACCCCATCTACCCCTTCATCTAATCTGTCCTCCTTTCTATTACCCATCCTTTTTCATGCTCCATCCCCTCTGTTTTCCTGTAGAGCAAAATAGATTTCTATACTTCATTACCTCTACATCTTAATTTCCAGTTGCATGCCAAAACAATTTTTAACATTCATTATTAAAGTTTTGAGTTCCTTATTCTCTTCCTCCCTCCTCACTCACTCTCATTGAGAAAACAAGCAATTCAATACAGGTTATAAATGCGTAACAATGCAAAGCACTTCCATAATAGTTATGTTGTAAAAGACTAACGACATTTCCCTGTCCTATCCTGCCTTTCATTTCTTCCATTCTATCACTTGACTTGTCCTCCCCTAATAGTGTTTGCTTCTGATTATCCCTTTCCCCAATTTGTTTTCCCTTGTATTATTTTCCTTCTCTTATCCCCTTCCCTCTTGCCTTCTGCAGGGTAAAATAGATTTCCATATCCAATAGAGTGTGTGTTATTCCCTCCTTAAGCCAAATCCCATGAGAGTAAGGCTCACTTATTTCCTTTCATCTCCCCCGTCTTCCCCTCCATTGTAAAAGTTCTTTCTTACCTGTTTTATGTGAGATGATTTGCTACATTCTACCTCTCCCTTTCTCTTACTTCTAGTACATTTCATTCAACAGTAAAAAAAAAAAAATTTTTTTTTAGGAATTTCAAGTATTCCTTTTGAGAAAACCAAAATTGATCAGTCTTTGCAATGTAAATTCAGTGGACAAAAGAAGTCACTAATTGTAAACAAGTTTGAATAATTCAATAGGGTTAAATGATTTAGTGATTACTTTTTGATTGAGATAGAAAAAGTATTTCCCCTTTGGAGTACAATGTTGCCTAAAGAGAGAAGCTGTGGGTTTGATATGCTAAAGAAGCAGAGGAAAGGACAAGGCTGGACCATAAGATTTCATGTAATTTATGTGGAATAAGCAAAGGTCACTCAAACAGACTTGAGTGATGAAGGAATAGGGAATGGATATTAGGAACTTTATCTTTACCTGACCAGGTAAGGGATGTATGAAAGAGTAGTAAAAGTGCATTGAAGTAAGGAGGGAATTTGATTCTGATAGGGAGGATGAGAAGGGGTGTACCAGGCTAAAACAGGGTGAGAGAGGGGACTGCCTCAAACAAACTAGAGTTACAGAGGGCAAAAGAAAAATGAGTTGAGTGTGAGCAGAAAGGATGATAAAATAGATTATAATGCAAATACAGTTTTTAAAGAAAGAAATATAAATGCAGATACTTAGTGCTTTTTTTCATTTTTGGGGAAAAAAAGAATATGACAGGATTTTATGGTGGGAAAACAAACTTAATCATAATTGAATCTGAATATGATAAATTCAATCCATGCAATGGAACAGGGTTACAAAATAGATTAGAAAGGAAAACATATCAATTTGCTCTCAATATAAGAAACACAATTAAAGACATAAAAATACCTATATTGTTAAAATTAGAGACTGGAATAGATTGTGCTTAGCCTCAGCTAAATTCAAAAAACCAAGAATGTTAATCAAAATCTCAGATAAGGCAAAGGTACAAGTGATACTAATGAGACAAGAGAGAGAGTGAGGTGAGTAGTACTTCTGATTAACTGCCCCCTCCAAATCACAGGTCCTCAGGGGTTTTCTTGTTCAAGTCCAAGAGTACTTTCTGTGTCTATATTCCTAAAATTATAGCTCATGAGCTGCTACTGATGTTTTTAATAATCAGTCAGTAAATACAATTAGTTCATAGCAAAGGCATTTACTAAGATGAGAACAGTAGCTCCACAACATTCCTACTATAAGCTTGGGGCATATTTTCCAGTAAAATAGTAGCAAGAATGAATACCTGCATAAACTACACTAGCAAGGATGCATGTAGGGAATATGGGTGGCCAGAGTAATTCATGTCTCTAGTACTGCAAGCCCCAATGTTCTTTCTCCCTTTGTAGTATCCTCATGCTACTTCCCATTGGGTACAGCTTCTCTGCTGGACAGATCACTCAACTGCATCCTTTGGTCCTGCTCCTCTCCTGACAGAACTAATTTCTCTCTATATTTATAGTTATCTCTCTTTTCTGCTGCCAGGGGGTCACAGTCCTAGGAGTTATCTCCTTTGAGTCAACTCTGGACGTGTTTTTTGCTTCATGCAGAATCTCATCTTGCAATGTCTCTATCATAAGATAGCATAGCTGATAGAAGAGGAAGGAGAGAGGAATCCTTCCTTGCCCTTGTCCCTGCTGCCCACTAGTAGAGGTTCAAGGGAAATAGGAGACAGAACTCTCTCTCCCTTCTCAGGAGCTGGCTTTTTTTTTTTTCTAGAGGTGACTCTCTTCTAGATTGCCAGAAGCATGTTGCCTACATCTTGACAGAGTGGTGATGGACTGAATATAGAGAATAAGACATACATTTTTAGACATGGTCAGTGTGGGATTTTGTTGTTTTTTATGCCCCTCATTTGAAGGAATAGGAGGAAAAAGGAGATAGAGATAGTATCTTAAAAAATGCACAGAAGAGAAAAGAAGGAAGACCAGAAAGAAACAGAGATAGGAACTTTGAAAGTTACATATAATATTTGATATATATTGAAAAAGGAAGCTATGTATAAAAGATATCCTTTTTCTTTATTCATAGTACATATATGAAAATGCTATTTTATTTGATATGTAAGTTCAGAATAAAAATAAATAAATCTGAAAAAAGAAACTGAATGCTGTGAAGTTAATATGACCAACTTTGATCCCAAAGAATATATGTAAGAAGACACCTCCTTCAGGTACATTGCAGAGGTGGAAGACCATGGAGCTATAACAACCTATATAACCTATTTTTCAATATGTTGGTTAGTTTTAATGAACTTTTCCCCTCTTTATTCTTTATTATAATGGATGACTCTCTGGGAGGAATAGGAAATAGTGATAAATGTAGATAATGTAAAAATAAAAGATTCAGTAAAATTTATTTTTAAAACCAGAAAAGATATTATTTGAAGGGAAATATATGTAAATATATATAATAAAAGTTTGACATCCAATATCCATGGAGTATTGACACAAATATATAAATTGGCTATTCCCAAACAATAAACTGGTCAAAGAATAGGGACAGTTTTCAAAAGAAGAAATTTAAATGGCAAAATTGTTGTTTTTTTCTAAGTTTTTGAGACCAAAGACCTTTGAAAATGAAATGATAGAATAATTAAAACTGAATTGCTACACTGCATAGGGCAAAAAAAAACCCTATGAAATAATATATGAGGACTTAAATACTTAAAGCTCACATTCAATTTCTCTAACCCTTCAACCAATCCACTCACCAGATGCAGTGAGCTCTAGCAATATCACAGACTTCTCCTTCAGAAGTTGCTGGCTGTTCTTCCCCACATACACAACAGTGATTTTGTCTGAATCAAACTTTCCTGTACTCACACACACACACATACACACACCCCACAAGAAGCATAGACACTGATTCTGCATATGATAGAAAAGGGAAGCAAGTAGGCATGAGGAATGGAATGCATCTGTAACTAGAGCATAGCATATTCTTTTCTCCCCCTTTTAATGTGGGCAGGAACCTGGACTATCCTATTTTATCCCAACATTATGAGACTGAGAATGTTCAACTTGTGGGTTCTGTGCAGACATGAAAGGGAAAGTAGCCAAAAAATGAGGAGGGGAACTAAAGGCAAATAACTGTTAATGAGGCAGAAAGACCAAAATTCTAAGGTAGAAAAGTCTGAATCAAACACCAACTTCATAAGCACATAAATCAAGAGAGAAGTGAAAAGCTCTTAAAGACACAAGGAAAATTGAATGAAAATCTATAGAAAAGTCTAAACACTATGAACAGATTTTATAATTTTAAGGAAAATACTAATACTTTCCCATCAAAATGAGAGTCTGCAGATTCCCTAGTAATGGTGGAACAGTCTTAAAAAAATTCCTGTATTGTTTGAAAGAGAAATGAAATCTTCAAAAGAAAAAATTAGGGATGAAAATAAAAGGCCCTCATTGCAGAATTAAAACAAAACAAAATAAAATAGCAGAGTATGAAACATGAAAGACATGATAATCTCTCTGAAAGTGTTCTTTTCATATTCAAATATTCTTCGATCACTTTGCCTAAGTCTCTCATAAGTGCCCATTATACTTTTACTTTGGATTATATTTATTATACATCTACTCCTCCACTCCAAGTCAACAATATGAAATTGTATGTGGTCTTAGGAGCTTACAAAATTTCTTTTTTTTTTGTTTAATTTCCCCAGCTTTTATCATAGGGTTTTTGCACATGGTAGGCTTTGTGTGTGTGTGTGTGTGTGTGTGTGTGTGTGTATAAAATTGAATTTTTGGATCCCTGACAGTATTCATAAAAATAGATTGAAAAATACTTTATTTTACTGATAGTTCATTAGTACCATCTGAATTTATAGTTGTAAGCCTTCATTCTTTATCTGTCCTTATGGTTTAGCCTAAAGAAAAATACGTTTTTAGAGCCAAATCAGCCACTGGTGTTTCTCCTATATTACTGGTATTACATGCTTCTGATTAAGACTATCCTTAAGTTCACTGTAAAGACAACTGTGCATTTTGATTGAAGGTCACCCATTCTCCTAACTGTTGGACCCAAGAGTTGAATTTCCAGACCTTATAAATTATCAGTGCTTTTAGACTACACTGTTGAAGTCCTATTATTTTAAGTGTGGTATGCTCACAGACCTAGTCTAGTAATTTAAATGTGACTATCTTTTTTTTTTTTGAAACAAGAACTGCTTTTTACTGAAATAATAACATTTTGGGGTACAGAGTAAAAATAAATTCAATATCAAGGGCACAAAATTTTAGAAGTATTGGTTAGAAATTCTAAGACCTATGTCTCCTTTCCCTATTTTACTATCAGCTCCACCCAAGGGAAGGTTTCTTATTTTGTAAATGGACCAATATAAAATGTTATCTTGAAAAGGAGTGACAATGTGCTTTATTTTAAGAAAAGAACAAAGAACGTAATGGGAGCCGTGCCATTATGCTCGAAATGATAATACATTTGTCCTAACCAGGGTATTATCCTTCCAACACTCTGAAATCTGTTAAGACTTGAATTTTAGCTAATGTTTCTTGAGAGTGTTAAGGAAAAAAGACAAAAATAAGGTCTAAAGGAAATGTCCAGACAAGGGAAGACTTCTCCTCCCCACACCCCAGCAGAAATGTGACTATCTTTAAAGAACTCAAGGCAATTTACTGTGATAGTTGTGAAATAATTCATTTTCTTTTCATGCCAAAGATTATTTCAATGAATCCGCGACCTCATTGATGTGAGTCTTCCATCAGTGAATTGCACCCCATCCATGCCTTCTCATCATATGAAATTCTTATTTATGCCCTCCCAAAGGCCCTCCATAGAATTTCTACCTAATGTGATATAGGACTTCTTTTAGTCATTTTTTTCATTTCATTGGTACTGGTTCAACTCTTAGAAAGTATCTCATTTTTGCCATATGAGCACCTCATTTTTTCTGATAATCTATTTTAAAATGAAATTACTTACACCACCTTTTATGTGTAGGTTATCTTTTAAGATACGTTCCCCACTTCTTATGCCTACCTGTGTATAGTTCCTTTGAATCATCCACAACTTATATTCCTCAGAGATTGTGATGCTGCAAAATCACAACCTGACAGCCTTGCCAGGAGAACATTTGAGTTAAAAAGATGGTGGGGTGGAGGGGTAGAGTTGAGGGCTATTTTTGGTGACAGGAATAGAAAGCAGTATGGGATTGTTAAGAGAACTGAACAATTTCATAAGTATATTCCATAATGCCTCTTCTTCCTTTTAATTCTGGGCTTATTCATTGCCTGTCATCAGTACCTGCCATATATGTGTGTATTTACATATGATACATGTATACTAAGTCAATGGACTGATCTTCCAATGGAATGTCATAATCTGAAAAACAAGTGTATGTATCTTTTTCCTGTATGTATTCTCAGGGTATGTGTGTGTGTATACATATGTATACTTACATATGTATATATCTGTATATATAATAAAAGGATTTGTTTTATGAAATTTGGATTCAGTCAAAGGGCTGCACTTGAGGACCTAGACGGCCTCATCTGGCCTCAAAGCCACAGGTTCTCCACCCCTGTTAGATTCATCTCTTGAGGATACTTGGATTGTATTGAAGTTTCTATAATGTTGTAGAACATGATGCAATCAGCACATTGTCATTTGTAAATAGGACTATTGGAAGGACCTCACCATCTATAGGGAGTCTTTCCATTCACACCTTGTATAGTTCAAATCTCAGCCCTGCTACTTCTTATCCTTATGAACTTGAGGAAATTACCAGTTTTCTTCTCTCTAACTTCCCATACAACCCAAAACTTATGAAGTAGAATAGGAAGGAAAGTATAGAGGAAAAACCTTTATAATTCCCTTTTGTTGTTCAATCATTTCAGTTGTATTTGACTTTTCATGATCCTATTTGGGGTTTTCTTGGCAAAAAAATACTGGAGTGGTTTGCTATTTCCTTCTCCAGCTCATTTACAGATGAAGAAACTGAACTAAACAGGGTTAAGTGACTTGTCCAGGGTCACACAACTAGTAAGGCCATATTTAAACTCAGGAAGATGAATTTTCTGGACTCCTTTACCTCTCCTTAAAAATTCTATGACCTTTGGTATTCCAAACTTTTACCAAAATTTGTAAAGTGTTGTTATTTGTCTTGTAAACAGCTACACATTAACATTTTGCTAGGTTGTTTTGTAGACTTGTGTTGTAACTCCCATTAAATATTTAAAATCTTATTTCTTTAGCTCATCGAGTGCAAGTATTTTTGAACCTAAGAATTTGAGCAGTTCAACTATATAGTGTGAACAGCATGTTTGTCATCAGTACAAAACTAGCATGCTATCCAAAATGTTTCATAGAGAAATGCAGCTCAAATCAACAACCACACACACACACACACACACACACACACACACACACACACACACAGAGAGAGAAAGAGAGAGAGAGAGAGAGAGAGAGAGAGAGAGAGAGAGAGAGAGAGTGTTCTGGGCTTCTGTTTTTAATTGACATGCTAAAAATGTGTGTGGCCATTCTCACCAAGAGATTCAAAACCACATTTTCCTTTTTTCCTTCTCTTCCTTAACAAAAACAATCTATGGAAATTATATTTATTTACTGCTAATCCAAGGGAACAAAAGGTTTTCTGGGAGAGAAACTAATAAAGACCTCATTATTTAAGGAGTGCTTATCAAATAGTTTTTGTTGGATAATCCTACTAGGAATTTGGAAAGAGGCTATGGAACTTAACATGTTCCTCATATCTTGAAAAACATAGGCAACTTCTACCTTTTCCTGACTTTTGATATGAAACAGTTACACAGAGATTTGTCATTTAAGCAATTAGAAGCTTGCTGGTTATTTAACTGGGGTTAAATCCTGCAGGAGAAAATTCTGTACTAAAATTAGAAGTTGTAACTGGTCCAACAGCAGCTCAAGGAGTCAGAATTGTGTAGGAACTATAGAGGCTCAGTTCAAATCAGGACACTGGAGTGTGAGAATATAAATCACACAGCTCTGCCAAAAGTTGACATAGAGTAACGATCACTCAATTTTCATTTATTCTTTTCTAAAATGTATTTGATTCACCTTTTTTTATGTATGAAAGGATTCTTTATAAAGGATGTACTTAATTGGTTAGAAGCCAAAGGATTTTCTTACCACCAAGGAGGCTGTGATGTGCCCAAAATTACACAGGTAATAAATGGCAGAGGTGAGGTTTGAAGACATGTCATTGAATCATAGAACGTTAGAGCTGAAAGTGACAGATCTGGAGGACAAGGAAGTCAAGGAGAAAGAATGGCAGAATTATGGAAGATTCAAAGAGATTGAAGAAAAGAATCTGATGATTATCTTTTTTTCCTTTTAAATAGTAATTTGTTTTTTCCAATTACATGTAAAGACAATTTTTAATAATCATTTTTTATAAACTTTTGAGTTCCAAATTTTCTCCCTCACTCTCTCCTTTCCCTACTCCCCCAGAAGGTAAACAATTTGATACAGGTTATATATGGGCATGATAATTATCTTTAAATGTATCATAGAAGCAAATTTTCTAGAATTAACCAAAATAAATATTACTGCATATAGAGTTCACAGAACCCCAAGAGTAGAAATTAAACATCCAAGTCATCTAGGCATGTCATAGTCAAACTTCAAAACTATAACCAAAAAAGTTAAAAATAAAACTATTGATCCTAGGACTTCAAGGTGGTTTTTTCCCCCTAAAATAGCCCTCCAGATTAAATCAGTACATATTATAATACACAGCTGACTCCAGTGCAAAGGCAGGAAAAAGGTATAGATGACAAGAGAAAAAAAGGAGAGGCCAAAGACTTGTAGATTTCATAGAAGCTTCAATTATTTCTATCATGAGACTCTTTAAAATTGATAAGAGTAGCTAGGTGTTGTGGACAGAACACTGGCCCTAGAGTCAGAAGGACCTGAGTTCAGATCTAACCTTGAACACTTACTTGTTGTGTGTGTGACTATGGGCAAATCACTTAAGTTCCCTGTTGCCTCAAAGAAGAAAAAAAAATGATAGATATTGGATATAGCAAGCATCAAATAATGTTGTACAGAAATGAGATGAATTACATTTTAACATATAGAGAAAGACTAGGTACTGATGTAAGAGTTAGTTATCCTTGAATCAGCTGTTTATGGCAGCTAGGTGGTGCAGTGGATAGAGAATATTGAACCTGAGTTCGAATCCAACACCTTATACTTACTAGCCATACAATCTTGGGCAAGTCACAACTTCTGCCTTCCTCAATCTCCTCAGATATAAAGTAGGGATAGTAATATCTCACAAAGCTGTTGTGAGGATTAAATGAGAAAATATCAGTAAAATGTACCTGCCATATAGTAGGTGCTTAATAAATGCTTGCTATCTTTCTCTTATACATAAGAATGACTGGTCAGGGTAATAATCAGAATTAGTGAAAAGGAAGAGAGGAGGAGAAGGAAGAATGATTTACAACTAAAAGAAATTAATTCTAATGTATTTAAACAAGTAATCAGCAATGAGAAATGGAATCTGGATATCAGAAATAATATTGCCACTGATTAATTTCATACAGATATTTAATTTCTGTAAGTCTGCTATCATAATGAGAAAACAAAAAGAACCCCAAAAGTGTCTTAGCAAACATTTGACTTAGTTGCCAAGTGGAAAAATATGAGCTAGATTACACTGTGAGCTTCTTGAAGGTAAAGACTATCTTTTTGCATCCCTAATCTTTAGCACAGTGCCTGGCGCATAGTGTTGTTGTTTGCCCTTCGTTCTAGAAGGGGACCAGTGTGATGTCTTGACTTTAGAGTTATTTGGATTTAAATGAGGCAGAGCTGTGCAAATCCTCACTCTCTCCTCCAAAATCATTGCAATCTGGTGTCAAGACAAAAGTCAAGACAACCGGCAGTGATCTCAGGTAAAGTTAGTAGGTGAAGTTGGCCTTTTTAAATTAAAGTCTTTCCCAGGTCTCAGTTTATCTGAGGCAGAGGCTCCCAAACTTATTTGGTCTACCACCCCCTTTAAAAAAATTACTCAGCAGTCCCCTGGAAATCTACTTTCTTTAACCCTTTAATTTTCTTAATTGTGTCACTTCAAAAAATATGAAATATATATTTAAAAAGTGATGTGTCTTAAATGTAATGATTTATTGTGAATTGTTTTGTGTATTGAAGTTTTGATGATACAATATTGTATCATATAACCATATAGTAGTATATTGTAAACAAGTCATTACACAAACACATTCCTGCCAAGGCATGCCGGACTTCCCCACAATGCACTCACCTGCTTATTTGCTTATTAAGATCTGTTGGTGGACTTGACCACTGATTGGTTATAACTTGCATTTTGTGTGTTTATTTAGAAAATAATGTAATCACTATGACTTTAACTCTGTTACACAACAGATGAAATATGTACAGATGTTTTTTCACAATTTTCTTATCTTCTCTGGTACTAGCCTCAAGTGCAATTGCGGGGATGTAGAATAAAAATACCAGCCCCCCTAGATCCAATCCAGCACTTCCCAGGGGGTGGTATCACCCACTTTGGGATCCTATGAGAAACAATGACCATTCAGTGACAAGGGATAAATAAGAATTGAGATAAAAGATGGTCTAATTTACCATCACAAAAATATCATTCTAGGAGGGGAAGATCCTCAAAGTTTATGGTCAATTCAGAAAACATTGGTATTTACACTCAGTCTAAGCTATCAAAACCTAAACAGTGAGCCACAGAGGCTTGGACTGGGGTCCACTATTGGCCATTCAATGGAAGTCAGAGTGATTTGCGACATAGTAGAAACTTATTCAATGTTGATTGATATAACTGTTTATAATGTAAACTCATTTGTAAAATCTTACAAAGAAGGACAGTTATGATCAGTATCATTTCATAAATCAGAGTGATGGGAGGGCAAAACTAATTTTAAAAAAGTTTAGCAAGAGGTCCAACTAGATCATCCCAAGGACATTTAAGGATGAAAAATGTAAGAAGGACTATAAGTAGAAGAAAATGGAAAAGATTTTTAAAGATTACTATAATTCACTGTTTTTAACACAAGGACAATGGGATCACTACTCTTGGACCCTACTATCACCGTCCTGTAAATGCTCATAAAAGAAGTTGACATATCCCTAAACGGTTGACATATCACTAAAGATGTCAAAAGTTGCTGGATTGAATCAATATGTAGAAAGATCTATAATAGAGAAGACACAATTGTGAGAGACCTGAAGGATCTTTATGTAAAATATCTGAAGGAAGAGGACTTAACCAAATGCATAGAAAAAATCTCAAATCTTACTAATATTTTTTAGAAGTCAACCAAAATAGAATATCAACATCTACCTGCTTATATTTTTACTTTACCGTCTATATTTTTGAAAGCTTTATGTGAGTCATATATACACACTTCGAGGGCATCCTTGATAAGGTTATTAGTGGGGAACAAGCAGGTTTTTTCAAGCTTTATTCAACAATAGACCATAACTTTACCATTTTAAAATTGTCTGAAAGATGTGGAGAAGATAAAATCCCATCATGTATTTTTTTCTTTTTTTGGTTATGAAAAAGCATTTGATTTGATATGGTAACATTGCCTCAAGAGCTCTCTTCTAAGGTGTTTTTCATCCATAAATCAAAATCACTCAAGATTTCTTGAAAGATAAAACAACAGAAATAGTCTTGTTCAAAAATCTTCTGATCGTTATCGTCAGGTAAAGCATAAAACCTTTACATGTCTGCTCACCAAAGTTATTTGCCATAGTAATGAAAGAGGTCCAGTACAGGGTCCAAGGCAAAGATATCTTTCTCTGTGGATGGTGACATCCTTCTCAGACATCTTCCCTGTTTAATATTGTCTCCCATTGTTACCTATCATGTGTTCTCTGTTACAGATAAGTTTATAACCTCATAGTCCCACAAACATAGCTGTAGATGATAGCTATGTATCAATTACATACAGGATGATACAATTGGTCTTTTAATGTTAAAAGTTAATTAAAAGACAGGATGATACAATTGGTCTTTTAATGTTAAAAGTTAATTAAAAGACAAAAAAATAAATCTGAAACTATATTCTAAACCATAGATTAAAAATAAAAGGTAGATGTATGGGGCTTTGGGTAGTGTGATGCTATTACAGAGTGAAGCTTCTACCATTAACATAGTGAGGAAGTGCAGAGTTTTAAAAAATTAGTTAATTGCATAAAATATAAAAGTTCTTTTTAGTATTCTTTTAGTAAGTGTGGAATAAGAATTGCAAAATAAGAAAATTAGAATTGTCTTATAACAAAATGTACAAAATGTGAAGCAAATTAAGAAAATTTGCAGTTGTGGTGACTAAAATTCAATAATATATATGAATCAAATAATAGAGCAGTTAAATTAATAAAGGAAAATGCCATCTTTTAAGAAGAGAAATAGAAAATTAATAATAGTAGGATATTTCAGCATTCTAAAATATGGCAAATAAAAAAGATTAATGATTAGGAAATTACATGATTGAACAGAGCATAAATAAATTGGATTTAATACAGTGAATATATAGGGGAAATTAGGAATTTTTTCACTTACACATTGAAGTTTCAAAAAATTCTTCATATTTTAGTCAGAGAAATTCTAGGTAAGTTTAATAAGTCAGGAATTTTAGATACTTCAATTTTTGAGCATAGTATGTTAAACTTGATAACGTAAGTCTTGATAATGGGATCAAAAGCCATTGGTCCATATGAGCTTTTTAAAAATGGCTTATTGAATACTGCAGAATTTAAAGAAGAAATTATATTTAAAGAAAAAACAGATTGCCTTACAGACAATACCACAAATACTGCATACCAAAATTTATAGGGATGCTGTCAAAACCAATTCGTGTACTTTCAATTATCCTTGAATCCTTTGTCCTCTTGCCAATCAAACATTGCCAAACTTCAGCCCTCAGTTACTACTATTGACATTTTTCACTATTTCTACTTATGTGCTACTGAACAATGCTGAAGCATGTCATGAAGTCACATTGATTGAATTCACTAAAAATTTGTCATCCAATCTCAACTAGGCCTTCAGTGCTACAGAACAACCCATTTGTTTTTCTCTGATTGACTCCACAGCAGCTATTTCAAACTTCTTTCCTCCTCAGATCTTCTCTATCAGATTCTTTGACCTACCCCTCAGCAGAGAACCTTACTTTTTTCTTCCCCCTCCAAAAATTGAGGCCATCATCCATTATGAACTTCTTCCTCTCTTCCACTCCATACCTCAGCATCTTTCTAAATCATCACCCGTTCTCTCCTCCTTTGCTCCAGTGTCTAATGGAGTGGTGACCTTTCTAGCCTTTAGTTGTGCTATTTCAGATACCATACTTTCCTGTTTTCTCCCAGGAATCTGTTCCCTCCTTCATTCCTTTTCTTTGTCTCATCTTAAAATTCTCCTTATCTATTGGCTTCTTAAAAACTTGTCCAGAGGCCTCCTTTATCCATAAAGAACAGTCACTCAACCCTACTGTTTTCTAAAGCAGCCATCCTTGGTTTCTTCTTCTCTATTTCAAGTAAAAATTCCAATATTATGTACATTCATTGACCACATTTCCTCACCTCTTACTCAGTTTGGCTGATGGAGCTGCACTGATCAGTGATAGAAACATGATCCTGGAGAGATGGGTTGAACATTTTCAATAGTATTTTCAACAGACTATCATCAACTAATACTGAAGCAATTGATCATATGCCTGAGATTACAGTCAATCCCTCTGTAGCCAAACTTCCAACTGAAGAAGAGGTATTGAGTGGCAAAGTGCCTGGCACTGATTTCATCCCAACAGAGATCTACAAATCAGGGGTTTCACTGTTCATACAAAAGCTGACTGAATTCTTCCAGATTATATCGCAACAGAAAGTTATGCAATTAGGGATGTCTCCATTGGCCATCACTATAAAGGAAAAGGAAACAAGTTGTCTTGTGACAATCACAATCTCTTAGTCACTGCTGGCAAGATTCTTGCCAGTCTTCCTTAATTGGCTAATTCTTTACTTAGAAGATGGTTATCTTCCTGAGACCCATTGTGGCTTCAGAAAGGGCTGAGAAATGGTTGATATGGTATTTGCTGCCAGACAATTCCAGAAGTGCCAGGAACAGAACAGTGTTGCACACAGCATTGTTGATCTGACCTAGGCCTTCATTTCTGTCTGTCATGAAGGCTTGTGGAGAATCATGGCAAAATTTGGTTGCTGGAGAGAAGTTCATCAATATCATATACCAGTTTCATGATGTATACTCACATGGGCTCTGAATGAAGGACAACACTCTAATGCTTTCCTAGTCGCCAATGCTGGTGTGTATGTGCTTGCTCCCCTGCTTTTTGGCATGATGTCCTTGATGTGTTTGACAGCAATGAGGATAAAAACAGCATCAAGGTCAGCTCATAGATGGTAAACTATTTAACTTAAAAAGGCTACAAACAAAGACCAAAGTGGAGGGAGAATTGATGCGTGACTTTTTGTTTGAAGATGATTGTGGCACATAAGTAGATACTTAATAAATGATTCTTCCCTTCCCTTTCTCTACCTCTCCTCTCCTTCTCCCTCCTAGAAAGCCATCCTTTATTTTAAAACAACTTAACAAGAAAAATAACAGAAAAAATGAAGCAAAACTAATCAACACATTCCCCGCCAGATGTGACATTATATGCAATGTTCTACCCTTATAGAATCACCCCTCACTCTACCCCACACACCCCCCTCCACTTCTGCAAAGGAGTGGATGGAAGCGTCTTCTCATGCCTTTTCTTTGGGTCCAACCTTCTTCTTTAGAATTTTGCAACATTCATTTACATTTCGTTTGTTGTCATTTTATATTGTAGTCATCAAGTATATTATTTTCTTGGCTCTACTTACTTCTCTTTGCATCAGTTCATATAAGTCTTTTCATGATTTTTTGTACTTATCATGATATTTGTCATATCTTACAGCACAGTAGTATTGCTGTTACATACATGTACCACAATTTATTTAGCCATTTAGCCAATCAATTGGCATCTACTTTGTTTCAGGTCCTTTGCTACCCCCCCCCCCCACACACAAAAATGTAGGTGTAAATATTTTGGTTTATATGGGCCCTTTCTTTGTGTCTCTGACCTCCTTGGAGAATATGTTGAGCAGGAGAATCTCTGAGTCAAAGGATTTGGAGATTTTGTCCACTTTATTTGCATAATTCCAAATTGCCTTTTAGAATATTTGTACTAATTCATAGTTCTGTCAAGAGTGCATTAGTATATCTTTTTCTACAATGCCTCCAACATTGATTATTGCCTTCTTTTGTTATCTCAGAGTTGTTTTGACTTGCATTTCTCTTATTATTAATGATTTAGAGCATTCTCTCACAATAATAATTTGAAATTCTTTTAAGAATTTTTTTCAGATTCTTTGACTATTTGTCTATTGAAAGTATCTTTTGTTTTTATGTATTTCTGTTAGTTGTCTATATATCTTAAATACCTAATTCATATCTGAAAGATTTGATGCAGAGATTGTTTTCTAGTATGTTACCTCTTTTAGTATCTTACATGCATTAATTTTGTTCATGTAAAATCTTTTTATTTCATATAATTAAAATTATCTGTTTTATCTTTTGAAAATGCACTTATCACTTGTTTGATTAAAAATTCTTCTTCCTATGGCTGTGAATGGTATATGATCTGCTTCTCTTATTCTTTATATTATGATCGCTAACAGGTAATGTATACATTTGGTATTTATTGTGGAATGTGGTATAAGATATTGGTCTAAGGGGTTTTCATCAGCAATCTCTTAATTGCTAAATCCAATGCTCTTTTCTCAGTCTTCATTCTATTTATCCTCTTTACAGCTTTTGGCACTGTTGACCACCCCTCCTCCTGTTTATTCTATGCTCTTTTGGTTTCCATGAAACTGATATATTTGACCATTCCTTGTCAGTCTGTTTTTTTGTTGATTCATCACTTTGCCCACTTAGTGTCATTCAAGGCTCTGTTCAGAGCTGTCTTCTATTCTATTTATGCTCTTTCCCTTAGTCATCTCATTAGCTCCAATCAGTTCAGTTACCAGCTTCATGCAAATGATTTCCAGATCCATATATCCAACCAAAATTCTCTCCTGAACTCTAGTCCCAAATGGCCTGATGGGGATCTCTACTAGTATAACTTCTGGGTGTCCCAAACTTAACACATGCAAAGCAGAACTCATGATATTTTCCTCAAAATCCACCCCTCCTCCAAACTTCTTGATTTATGTTTACTTCACAACTATCTTTCTGATCACTCAAATTTAGAACCTTTCAGCCATACCTAATTCTACCCTCTCCACCCCAATATACATTTTCCAAATCTTGTCAGTTCCACCTCTCCAATGTCTTTTGCATTCAGTCCCTTCTCTTCACTCACACTGCTCCTACCTTATTTCAGACTTAATCACTTGTCACTTTGACTACTGTAATAACTTCTTATCCCTGCTCTGGGTCTCTCATTTCTCTAATCCATCTTTTATATAGCTATTAAATTGGTATTTCTCAAACCCAGATCTAATCGTGTCACTCCCCCACTCAAAATCATTTTGTATCTCCCTATTGTTTTTAGGATAAAATGCAAAATCTTTAGCCTGACATTTAAAGTCCTCCACAATATGGTTCCTGATTTCATTTGCAGCCTTTTTGCATATCACTCCTCTTACCTTGCTCTGTTCCAGTTATGCTGGCCTCCTAATAGTTCTTCATGTATGAAATTCTATTTCCTACCTATGTGTTTTTGCCTAGGCTGAGTACCAGGTCTAGAATACATTCCCTCTCCACTTTAGAATCTCTAGCTTCCTACAGCACTTCTCACTTGTTACCCACTTCGCAAGGCCTTCCTGATTCTTCCTCCTCATTATTACTGTCTCTCTGCGTCTTGGAATTAATTTGTATTATTTGTATATATGTTGTGCTGATTGTAGATATTGGGAAAGGCTTCCTGCTGACTGGAAATGGGCCTTGAAGAATTAATGATGTTGCTAGATGTATATGCCGGAGAAGGATTCAGGGTGAGCATTAAGAATGAGAATCATATGCGTAGGGGACCACGAGAAAATTGTCCTATGTATAATAGAGGAAAAATGATGGGTAATTGTGGGAGATGATATTAAATAGGTAGATTGGAGCCAGATTAAGGAGGGACTTTGGTATGTTGCAATGGGAAAGAATACTGGATTTGAAGTTCAAGAGGACTGGAGTTTTTGTGTATCCTTGTGTATGCTTGTGATACTTGTGTATCCTTGAATATGTACTTCACCTCTCTGGGCCTCACCTTCCTTGTCTCTAAAATGAGGGTGTTGGACTCAGTGATCTTTGAGGTTTCCTCAAGTACTATGCCTGTGAAATGTTGACTTGGCAATTAGAAGATATGGCAGGTTACAGAAATGGAGAGTGATATTACAAAAGCAATCTTTTACAGGAAAACAAGTCTCAATCATGAATGAGAGACTGGAAAGAGGACTAGTCTGTATTATCCTATATGGTTGCTTAACTGTATCATTAAAATATAGCTTTACCCTGAGATAGACTGTATGCTCCTTGTGGTTAAAATCTTCTATTTTTGTATTTGCTGCAGTGTTTAGCAAGATGCTAAGTACAAAGCATGTGCTCAAAAAACGTATTTATTTGATCTGTATAATTAATTTAGATACTATCGTCCCTAAGGTATAGCATTGAATAGTTGCCTCAAGCTCCACTCACACAGTGATTAATGACTTGGCAAGTGAGTCATGGCAACTGATCAGCAGAGAAAGAGAAGACTATGTCAAAAAGTGATAAAAATGACCCCTTTACCCAAGCCATTACAAATGCAAAGTGGGTGAGACTGCATCTCCTTCCTCCTTCTGTATTCCTCAGGTGGCAAGTGTCCGTTTGGTGATTTTGATCTGATTTTATCTGCATAAAAATGTTGGGGCAGGGTCACAGTGGACCTACCACTTTTCTAATGAGGATTGGCCTCAAGATGATAGAAATAAATAAGTGCTTTCAGAATTTATTATATAAAATGCTAAAAATCTGCTTTGAAGTTGTAGAATCTGCCTCGTTGAAAATTATCTAAGTTAGGTACTTTTTGATCAAATCAAAATTAAAATTGAGAATAATACCTCTACCAAGAAAATAAAACCAGAATTTCACAAATCTTGTTACTTCATGCTAATTTGATCAAG
The DNA here is from genome assembly GCA_028658325.1 of Potorous gilbertii. Lineage (NCBI taxonomy): Eukaryota > Metazoa > Chordata > Mammalia > Diprotodontia > Potoroidae > Potorous > Potorous gilbertii. Next base: position 388,607,695 of record CM053770.1, on the reverse strand, counting down.
GTTTCATAGTATATTCCTATAATGGTCTATTGCAATAGGCTACACTTCTAACTTTAGCCTTTCATTTTGTCAACACATGACTGGACATGAAAGTGGGATAGTGATTGACTATAAGTGGGGATAGATTGGAAGGTGGACTTTGTGTACCACTCTGTATTGTTTAAATATTTTGTGTGTATAAGTTTTCACCTTGAGATATGCTCCTACATATACAAGATGGAATGATGGTCAGGTCAGAGTAAATCTATCATAAATATTAGAAAAACAGTTAAAATCATATACTCTGATGATGATGAAAGTCAATGTCATCAGTTTTGTGTTCTCATTCTGTAGTGAAATGAAATTAGTAATGTTTTCAATATTTATGAATACTCAATTCATTGAATATTAATTAGTCTTTGTTACACAGTCACAAGATGTGAGAAGAGTGCTTTAGAGATCTTTTAGTTCAGGGGTGGGAATCTTGTGGCTGGTGGGAATCCTGTTGACTGAATCCAGTCAAAAGTCTGAATCTAAATTAAATCTGGATTCAATCAAAAGGCTGCACTTAAGGATCTAGAAGTCCACGTGTAGCCTAAGGGCTGCAGGTTTTCCATCCCTTCTAGTTCCACCCCCTCATTGTATGAATGATGAAACTGATGCCAGGAAGGAAAAAGGAATTGTCCAAGATCACCAAGCTAGGTGGTGGCAAAGCTGGGACAATAAGCAACTCCTGACTCTATATATCCAGTGATCTCTTATAGTACAATGACTTTATTTTAATCTCAATTATTATCTCTATCTGGATGACTGTTATAGGCCAGATCTGATTCAGGTCAATCTGATGCTCCAGGTGAAGAGTTGAAACAAAATTAGACACTGATTGAAAGATATGAACAAGGACATAGCTTTGAGTCAGCTGACAGTCTTCTCTGCCTCTGTGTTGGCCATGCTGGTGCCTTAATCTAGCATGAGGAAAAACAAACAATTTCTGCCTTATTGTGGAATAGCTTTTGGTACTTAAGGTATCAAAAAGTTATATCAATGACCTGAGCCTTAGTCCCCGGAGTCAATTGAGTTTCAAGGTTTTAAAAGAAAAACTATTCTAGATGGCAGATATTGATTCTAGCATACCACCATATTTACAAACCTAGTCTTCTCTCTTGAACTCCATTTCTATACTAATAATTGCCTATAGACATCACCAGGACGTTCCAAACTAAAACTATCCAAAATAGAGCTAATTGTCTTTTCCCTTTTCTGAATAGCCCATCAGTCAAAAGGCATACCAAGCACTTTGCTAAGTGCTGGGTATATAAAGATAAAAATGAAATCATCCCTGCATTTAAGGAATTTGCATTCTATTGGAGAAAACAATATGCATGTAAATCAGTATTTACGAGATAATTTGTGGGATGGAGCATTAGATGTATGGAAGGCAGGATAAGAAAGGACCTCAAGTAAAAAGTGGCACTTGAAATGAATTTTCAAAGATGTATGAATCTCAGAGTTTAGAGATGAGGAGGAAGTGAATTACAGGTATGGTGAGATAGCCTTTGGAATTGGCATGGAGACTTGAGAAGAAATGTGTGTGTGTGTGTTCATCCTTCGTTGCCCAAGAAGACCATGCCATCAGAGAAGTGATGACATGAGTTGCAGTTGACTTTGTTTTGAGTGAGGGAGGGCTGTGCAGGTCACCAGCCTCACTTCTCCTCCAGAGTCATCTGAATCCAGTGACCGGATATTCATCAACATAGTTGGAGATGACCCAGGATGAGGCAATTGGGGTTAAGGGACTTGCCCAAGTTCACACAGCTAGTGAGTGTCAAGTGTCTCAGGTGAGAGTTGAACTCAGGTCCTCGAGCTGACTCCTGCACTGGTGTTCTATCCACTGCACCACCTAGCTGCCCTGATGCCCTCCCACCTCTAGGCTCCTCTGAGCTTTGGTGATGGGAACCCCTCCCACTGAAGGGAGCCAGGTAGTGGCGTTCAACCGTCTTTTCTCCTGAGAGAGAGATTCGAGAGGGAGAAGAGACGAATCCCCAGGGGGCTTCCTTTTTCCTTTCCTGGTTTTGGGTCGCTGGTTTCTTGAAAAGAAGTAGTACCATGTGTAAGGAACAGCAAGAAGACTGGTTAGGCTGGACTCACAAAGAGTAGTATTTGTGAAGAGCTTTAAATGCCAAACAGAGGTGTTTGTGTTTGACCCTAGAGGAAATGGGGAACCGCTGGAATTTATTAAGCAAAGAAGGACATGGTCATATCTGTGCTTTGGAATATCAGTTTATCTTTGGTGTTGAGGATGGGCTGAAGAAAGCAGAAGAGGCAGGGAGACAAGTTAGGAGGTAACTGCAGTAGTCCAAGCTAGAGATGAGGAGTATCTGCACTAAAACAAACCTCCTCGTTAGGAGAGCAGGAGTGGGGCTGAAATTACATATGAACTAGACAGAGAAAGGCAGTTGTTCCGCATGCTTGCTTCTATTCCAAAGCAAAGGGGCTAAGGCAGAAGAGCTGTGCCCAAGGTCTCAGCTTCCTTCCTTCCTTCGCCTTCTCTCCTCTCTCCATTTGTTCAGCCCTCTCTCCTTTGTGCCTTTCCTGCCCTTTCTGATGCTCTGTTTCCATTCTGGTGTTCTCTGACCTTTCAGATACCTACCTGCCCTGATTTCATATGGATTTTGTCCTCTTGTTTTCATCTATCCTCCTTTCTCTTAATCTTCAAAATAGTAATTCAAGCAAAAAGAGGAAAAACAGTTTAGAAAAAGAGATCAATAGACTGAAAACATATTTATTTTATGAAAAACAGCTGGAGAAAAAGTGAAAAAGCAAACAAATAGGCCAAAATATATATGATTGCTGCCCCAGGTTCAGCATACTATTTTTGTAGGGTTGTTTTGTATACACTATAATGTTCACGCAATATAAAACCATACAGTTTTGCTTCTACATAGCATGGCTAGATTATGATTAATCTTTAGAGGGAAACCTTCTACAGGGTTGCATTGATGGAGCAGATTTGTATCCATCCTTCCGTGGGGTAATTGGGAACCATGTGAGATATTCCAGCTATTCTTCTTAATACATAATAAAGTGTCATAACTGGAAACTGGGGAAAGTACGGTTCATCCAAACTGAAAGCATAGACTCCTCTCCAGGAAAGAATCTAGGAGGTGGTCGGTTCTTTGGTCCAAGATGCTTTAGGAGCTTGTTTTCCTTTGCCCAATGTGTTGAAGGCCACTCCTTCTTCACCTGTCACCCTCAACTAAAATGTTGTTACCTTCCCAGCATTTGGAAGCAAGAAATATTGAATTTTAGATAGGAGACTAGGAGGAGGGAGTTGCCCTTTGACATTGTTTCTTACTGCTTAAAACAACCTACCAAGAGAGGAATTTCCTCATACCTCCCTCCATGCCTGGATCTTTATTAATTTTCTGCAGGTAATGTTTTATTTATTTATGGTACTAAGGTCATCCTTACATGTATGCATACATGACCAATAGGATATTACATTTCATATGTTGAGATTCAAGCTAAACACATTCCAAGTGATGCACTAAAACCCTTGAGAAATAAATAAAATAAAAGGAAAGACTGCATTGGCCTGGCTGACCTTTATGAAATTTATAGAAAAATACAGATAAGAGGATTTGTGAGAAAATACAGACAGATAATGAAAAATCATGGAAGGGCTGTGATCTATAATGATGCAGTGTATACCTACACCAGTGACATCACAAATCACTCAAAATGTCAGAGTAAAATATAGTGAATTATTTTGGTTGTATTGTGATAGTCTTTCTTTTTTAAACCAGGATTGTATTTATAATTTTGAAATAAATATTCATTAATGACATTAGTCTATAGTTCTCTTTCTTTGTTGCCTGGCTTATATATTAGGACTATATTTGTCTCATAAGTAGAATTTGATTGAGTATTTTCTTTTTCAACTTTTGAGAATAATTTGTGCAGAACAGATATTAATAGTTCTTTTAAAGTTTGATAGAATGCACCTGTAAGTCCATCTGGACCAGAAAGGCCCCCTCTCTTTTGGTAATTTCTTTACTACTAGTTTGATTTCTTGTTCTGAAATCCAATTGTGTAAGGCCTCTATTTCATTTTGTGTTAATTTGTATATTTTACATTTTTATAGCTATTCCTCCCTTTATTTTAAATTCTTAATTTTACTGCTATATAGTTGTCTATAGTAGTTTCTGGTAATATTTTTATTTCTTCCCTATTGAGATTTTACTTTGCCATTTGAAAACAGACTATATATATAACAGAGAAAACAAGAAAAACATCATTATCCATAGCCTTTATTAACTAAACCAATTTGTTTCAATAAACATGGTCTGTTGGCACAAACACATTCTACACTTCACAAAAATGTGAATTGCTTCAAAAAGTGAGGTCTGAAAAAGTCATTGGGTTTAATTATATAAAGGTCACAAGATTTTGTACAACAAAAAGCATTATCTTTAAAATTAAAAAAAAATAGAAATCAGTTGGGAGAAATATGTAGTAAATATACCTAATAAAAATGTGACATCCACAATCTATAAGAAATTGATATATAAGCTTGTAATGCATTCTCCCCAGTGGAGCAATGATCAAAACATGTGAATAGTTTCTGGATGAATAAAAAAGAATTTAACAAGACCTTATTACATACAAAGCACTGTGCTAAATACTGGGGATACAAATAGAAAAGTAAGACAGTCCCTTCCCTCAAAGCATTCACATTTTAATAGGGGAATACATATATAAGAAGTTTCAGCTGCAAGTCAGTTGGCAAGGTCCTACGGGCCTTAGGTTTAACAAAGCAGATGGTAATGCATTTTTAAAAATATCATTTTGATTTATAAAAACATTTGTTTCTGAAGTTGAATCATTTGACAGTGCCAAGGACTTAATGGCAAGAACTTTTTCCCCCTAGTCTTCAACAGCGGATGTAACATCTGCAAAGACAATTGACAGATCACTCCTTCCCTAGATGATAACTAGAAGTACCAGCCTAAAAGCAAGGCTATTTTTCTCAGAGGTATTTTTCTTTCTTGGACTCTTGGCTTGTAGGAAGAAATACAAAATGATAATAATTACATGAAAGGATGCTCAAATTAACTAATAATCAGAGAAATTCAAATCAAGAGAAACTTAAGATACCTTCATACTACTACTGGAATGGCAACAATAGCAAAAATGATAAAAATCTAATGTTTTGGGGGCTATCCAGAAAGAGACACCATTGCATTGTTGTAGACTGGTTTCAGTATTTTGTGGTGTAGCTTGCAATAAGAGTCATAAAAATGCTAATACTTTTTGACTTAGTGATCCCCTTACTAGGACTCTATCCCAAAAAATTGTAGAAAGGAAAAAGGAACCTATTTCCAAGAAATATTCAAAACTACTGTATTTGTAATGGCAAAAACCAGAAGCAATCTATATGTCCATCAATTAGAGAAAGGTTGAACAAATTATATGCTAATATAATAGAATATTATGATACCATAAAATAATAAATGTGAAGCATAGAAGGAAATATGAAAAGCTCTATATGAGGTAACAGAATAAAATCAGCAAAACTGGAATTAGATTAGAACTATGTAAAGAAAAGGATAAGAAAATAGAGAAGGAAAGATGGAAAACAGGACCAAAGAAAGGATGCAGAATATGGGACAGGTTCATAAGAGGACACGAAACAAAAATTTGCTTGTTATTTGTTAATTTTTTTGGTTTCTACCCCTTTTTAGAAAAAAATTGTCATTTATATTTACTATTATACCCTCATACTTTTGGCTGAGAGTTATTTCAATTTTGATTTCTTTTATTATTAATGAATCTGAGCATTCTTTCATGTGACAGTTAATTGTAATTCTTGTGAAAACTCTTCCTATTCTTTGACCACTTGTCTTATTGGAGAATGGCTTTGGGTCATATATATTTCAATAAGTTGCCAAATAATTTTTGAATATCAGTCCCTCATCAAACTTACTTGATTCAAAGATTTTTTCTCCCATTGTCTGCTTATCTTCTTATCCTAGTTATGTTAATTTTGTTAATACTTTTTAATTTTGTGCAGTCAAAATCATCTGTTTTATCTTCTGTGATTGCTTCTATTCCTTCTTTGGTTAAGAACTTATCCCTTAACCGCCGCTGTAAAAAGATAGCTGATCTGATTCTCTTCTTAATTTTTTATGACATGACCTTTCATATTCAAGTCACATATACATTTTCATGTTTATTGCAGGATATGATGTAAATTATTATTCTAAGCCTAATTTCTGCTAGAAGCTCTGCTTTATTAAAGATTTTGCTCCTTATTTTGTTTATTTAATTGGTTTTTTTGGTCATTAAATTTGTTATTTTAAAAAATTAAAGTTAGGCCTAAAAAAATTCTCTTTGGCCAACAAATCTACATTTACAAATCTAACAAATATTAATCCAAAATGTCTCCAATCCATTATTTTCTGCCTAATCTCACAAATTCAGATCTCTTTGTTCCAACTGAAGAGGATCACTCACTTTCCTTCATATTTCCTGACCTTGTCTCACAGTCCTGCATTGAACAGACTCCTGACACCCACCCTGTACCTCCATCATCTATCCCTACTATTAATATTCCTACCTCCCACATCCAGTAAGGTTCCATGTCTTTTATAAAGCTTTCCTTGACATCTCAAACAGAAAGAAATCTTTCTCTTCATATTTCTCAAAGCCTGAATACTTCCACAGCATTTAGCACATTCTCCCTTACTTTAACTTTTTTTTAATATTGCTGTGCTTTTTTTGGACACAGTGGATACTACCCAGCAAACACACAAACAACACTCTTTACAAATGTATGTGTGTCTTCCACCTACATGTGACTGAAAGCTCCTTGAGAACAGTATCTGTGTTATGTTTCTTTTAAAATTTATCATAAGAACTCATTTGTAGAATGCCTTAGAGTGTTTACAGAAAACTTTATAAGAGGCAATGCAGCATAGTATGTGAAAAGCTAGCCTCTATGCCAGGAAGACCTTGTTCAGTCCTTCCTCTGACACATACTGGGCAGCGAACCTGGGTCAGTCACTTAACATCTCAGTACTGTTGTAGGCTATTTCATCTCAGGCAGCTGTTTGAGTAAGTCTATTGCAGAGAAAATGCTGATCTGCCCTAGTACAGGAAGTTTCCTACTGCAGGAACTTCTTACACCAAATAAAAAAATCACAGGTTCAGGTCACTGCAAAAGTACTTTATATGATATATCTCATTTGAAATTTACAAAAGCCAAGTGACAGGCATTATTATCTTAATTTTCACATAAGGAAAATTAGACTGAGAAATTTATCTGAGGTAGGATTTGAGCCCTAATCTTCCATACTCTACATCAATCGCTCTATCTACTAAACTATCTGGGCCTTCCTCATGCCTAGCAAAGTGCTTAGCAGATACTTAATAAATGGAGGTGATGTATATAACCTGTATCAGACTGCTTACCATCGCAGGGAAAGGTGAGATGAGGGAGAGAGGAACAGAATTTGGAACTCAAAGACGTTTTTAAAAAAATGCTAAAAATTGTTTTTGCATGTAATTGGAGAAATATAAAATAACTATTTTAGTTGTTGATTCCTCCCCGGGCCACTCGCGTCGGGAGCCACAACAGCATGTCGTCCCCGTCCGCAGTCCACATCAGCGGGATAATACGGCCAGATGACGCCTACATTGCCGGCGATGTCCATGGAGGGACGGTTCTGAAAATGATTGAAGAGGCTGGGGCTGTCCCCAGTACCCGGGACTGTCACGGCCAGAGAGGAGACACTCGCACGGATTTCCCGTCCCCCATGTGCAGCGGAGAAGTGGTTCACGTCAGTGCTGAAGCACTCAGTGAAAGTCCAGGTCACTGTGATGTCGGAGGACATCCTCCCAGGGGCTGGGAGAGTGACCGACAAGGCGCCCTCTGGTACGTGCCCCTCTCACTGAAGAATGTTCCTCTGTTGTGTACCCCGAAAGGAACAAGAAGAAGAAGGCGGAAAGAGATATGAAGCTCAAAAGCTGGGACGTGTGGAAACCAAGTGGAAGAATGGGAGATGATGCAGCCTTCTGTTAGCCCAGCTGTTCCCAGGAAGCTAATGGATGAAGTAGCTGGCATTGTGGCTGCCTGCCCTTGCAAGACCAACATTGGCACGGCTTCGGTGGATGCCCTTAACTTTCATGACCAGATCCGGAAAGGTTGCGGCATCACCATCTCTGGACGCATGGCCTTCACGAGCAGTAAGTCCATGGAGATTGAAGTCTCGGTGGGTGCCCTTCCTGCTGCATTGCATTCCCAAGAGAGAAACTGCGCTGCCAGTGCCTTTGCCACCTGCAGGTCTTTGAGCAAAGAGGGGAAGACGCTTCCTGTATCTCAGCTGCTGGTAGAGACTAAAGAGGAGAAAAAAGCGGTTTGAAGAGGGCAAGGGCAGATACCTGCAGATGAAAGCCAAGCGGCAGGTCCAAACAGATGCCGCCCCTCAGAAGTGACCTTCTACTTGAGCCGCAGCAACCCAGGAAGATGCAGCTGGGAAGGAATTTGTTTGTTCACTTAGAAGTAACTCGGCCAAAAAAACCTATTCCCGTTAAAAATTGGTGTTCTGGGAGGTGTTTGTAGTGCGGTCTTAACCTATAGTATATTCTGAAAATGTATACACCAAAGCTTATTTATATTACTCCAGTTTAAATGCTATCCGGTATTATTCCAAACTGTCTCAAGTCAATCCATGGAAAAACTTAGAAAATCCTACTGTTGCCCGTTGTAAGTTATATAAAGAACACACTGACAATAAAGCTATTGTGGCTGGAGCAGAAAAGAATTAGTTGTTGAAGATGCTCAAGGGGCCACTGGCCACCTATTCCTGCCAGGATTCAGTGCAGCCTCCCAATCTACAGAAAAGGACATGTGACTGCAAGGCTATATGAAAGCATGTAGACATAAAAGAGAAAATACAGCGAGCCTCTGTGAAATGTTCTATTAAGGCCCTGGAGAATTATAACATGGAGAAGGACATAACACATCAAGGAGGAGTTGGATGAGAAATATAATCACACCTACCACTGCATTGGGGGTGGGAACTTTGACAATATTGTGACACATGAGACTAATCACTTCATAAACCTCTACTTCAATGAGCTGGTAGTTTTCTACGAATTCTAAGGATAAAAAAAGGATAGGGGTTGTCAGGAGTGAGTGGGTGATGAAGAGCATCAGACAAGGGATAGAGACAAATTTGGGGCAGATAGAATGATGATAACTAAAAAATATATTTTATGTAATTTCAACCTGCATTTAGACATGTAATATGAATCTGGCACATATAGTATCAATTTGTGTGCCCTTCCACATATGTGATCTGACCACACATGTTTCCTACATATATGACTCTTCTCTATCCTCCATCTTTATCTACTTTTCTCACCATTATTGTATGCATTGGTGGTAGAATATGCTCAGATTTATGAGGAAAAGCCTTCATTGCTGTTTGTCTTACTGTGTTACTTCAATAAATGCCTTTGTTTTGAACTAATTGTGTCCTTTGGCTAACCTATAACTTTGAATGAATGCAGACCCACACAGTATGTACCTGGGAGGGACTTATACAGGGGACATACACTATGACTTGGGAGGATGTCCCCAGATGCTATGACAGTGCTATAATAGCTAACAAGTGCTTTCCTGACAACACATCTATAAGATTTGGAGTGCAATTATTACAGTCCTCATTTTACAGATGAGTATACTACAGCTCAGACGAAAAAGGGAGGACATAAAAAGTGGAGATCCAAACTCATTGCCATATTTCCTCCTATGTATTAGGGGTCCCCCCGGTACCAGCTCCCAAGTTGTAAAATGACTGCTTGTATGTGCTAATTCAGTAGAATTAAGTATTAATATTTGATGAGTTAGTAATAAATAATGCTTAAGCAAAAGAATAATTAGACTGATAGGTTCCAGGGCCTAGCTGTACAATAAACTATACAGTAAACTAGCTGTACAGTAAAGGTCCACAGAGAAGGGAGATAGAGAAAAAGTAAATAACAGAACAAGAATGATTTAGAAGGAAACAGACATTTCTGTGAGAGCCATATAATTCTGCCACTGGGAAGTTCAGGAAAACTAGGCCTGGGATTATAGTCTTTTTACAAGAGCCATAAGAACTGGAAAAGCTGACATGGTTACCTACGGTTTTCAGTATTCAAGAGGGCTTATGAAAACTCATCTTGGATCCCAAACTGGATGAAAACAGGAAAAGAATACATACGTATCTCTGATAGCCAAAGAGAGAAAGATTAGTAATCCAAAATGAGTTGGACTTGGGTGACTTCACAAAGATAGCAAAAACCTGGATGAAAGTATCTGAATTCTAGCATTTTCTACCTATGCGATCTGGGGCAGGTCAGTTTTATCCTTCTAGGTTTCTGTTTCCTTCTCTTTTATAAATGAGGTGGCTAGACTAGATGACTCCTAAAATAGGGCAGCTAAGTGGAGTCAGGCAGACTGGTTCAAATCTAGTCTCAGACATTAGCTGTATGCCCCTGGGCAAGTCACTTCACCTTTATCTGTCTCAGTTTCTTCATCTGTAAAATAGGGATAATTATAGTACCAAAAGGTTTGTTATGAAGATCATATGAGATAATTGTAAAGTCCTTAGCACAAGGCCTGGCACATAATAAGCCCTGTACAAAGGTTAGCTACTGTTATTACCTTCTCTGTACCTTCTAGATGTAAATGTATAATTCTGTCATCCTAAGTTGGACCTATGTCCACACACTAATAACTGCCAACCTTTATATAGGTTGTACCCGAATAAATCCTTCTCCTTGTGGTACAGTAGTTTTTAAGCTGGTCCGAGAGCTAGTTTATATCATTGGTTTCTTCTTGAAGAGAGGCACAGTAAATAAGGGGAAGGCTTATTTACTGACGCTTTAGGTCAGTATAGAAAATCAGTTTAGAGCTGGTACTAGAAGTGTACAAGATAGGGAGAAATCCAAGGTGTGACACAGAGTAGAAAACAAAGGATACTTTTAAGTAATTCTTTTTTAAAAAACAAATGTAGTAGCTGTTTTTACTCCAGCAAATTTCACTCCCCAAGTATTTACATTATGACAAATCAAGTCAGACATGCTCCATTGAAGACTTCAAGCCTCCACTGGGAAGTAATGCACAGGGGTACAATTCAATAAAGTTAGAAAAGCACTTACTGTGTGCATTGTACTGTAGTGCCCTTTAATTGAAACTTTAGGTGGGAAAGAAGAGCGGGAGGGAGAAGAGGAGTTTACTTTTCCCAGCAGAATCACCTCAACTTCTGAGCTCCAAGGAAAAAGGGTCATTATGTCTTTACACTTGGAACATATGCCAGAAGCTAAATCCCAGAAAACAGAGGCAGGAGGTGGTTTAAAAACTCATGGAGAGTTTTCTTGGCTCCAGAGAAAGCAAATGACAGCCTTTCCAATTCAATGAACCTTCCTTGTTCAGAGGAGTCCCTGACTGATTGCATCTTGCAACTCCCTCTTTGTGTGTGTGTGTGTGTGTGTGTGTGTGTGTGTGTGTGTGTATGTGGAAGCCTTGGTAGAATGCTGCTACATGTGAAGTCTTAGAGACTTCTGAGCAAACGCCAAAACTATTCCATTGCAGTGAGGGGAAATCCCTGCTGTGATAAGTAATTCAAATATAATCTGTCCACTCATTCAAAAAGGAATCTGGGGGTAAAAAATGCAGTTCAGAGACATGCTGGCTAAAGCTACCACCTAGTATTTTTAGAACTTCGAAACTCCCAGATCAACTGATCAAGTCAAGTCAAGAAGCATTTATTAAATGCCTACTATGTGCCAGGCACTGTGATAAGTCTTAGGGCAAGTTTGGGAACATCTGGACTCGAAGGCACAGGTTCCCCACCCCTGACCTACAGATACAAAGGCAAAAACAAACAGCCTCTGTCCTTAAGGACCTCATAATCTAATGGAAGGTGACAATATGCAAACAACTATGTACATACAATATACTGGGAATAATCTCTGAGACTTAAAGAAGATTGGGAAAGGTTTCTTGCAAAAAGTGGAATTTTAACTGAAACTTGAAGGAAACCAGGGGGAGGTGGCGGTAGGGAGACAGAATTCCAGAACTAGGAGACAACCAGTGAAGATGCACTCAGGAGATGGAATGTCTCGAGTGAGCCACAGCAAGGGGGACAGTCGTTGTTGTTGTAGTGTAAGGTCGAAGGAGATCGCAAAAGTAGGAAGTGGCTAGCTTATGAAGGGCTTTAAATGAAGGGCTTTTTGATGCTGGAGGCAGAAGTCTGTTAAATAGAGTAACAAGGTCCAATCTAAGCTTTAGGAAGATTACTTTGATAGCTAAGTGGAGAACAGACTGAATTAGGAAGACACCTGAAGCAGGGAAGATAACGGGAAGGCTGTTACAATAAGCCTGGTATATGGTGATAAGAGCCTGTGCCAGGGTAGTGGCAGTGTCAGAAGAGAGGTGTTGCAAAGGTAGAATATACAGGATTTGGCAACAGATTGGATATGGGGGGTGAGAATGAGGAATTGAGGATAATGTCTGAATTGCCATCCTGGGTGACTAGGAGGATGGTAATACAGAAGTTCAGAAGGGGAAGGAGTTTGGTGAAAAGTTTTGGACATGTTCAGTTTAAGATGTCTACAGAACATCAAGTTTGAGATGTAAACAACATTGTTTCTACTTCATGGAGGTTTTATTAAAAACAAACAAATAAATAAGAATCCTCGATCCTTCATCTAAAGAAACACAAAGTGTTAAAATTCCACTTCCCCCCTTAGGGTGACTTATGCTGAGGATGGAGAAGGTAAGCTGGTAGGATGGCATTAAAACCCTTTCTTGTCTTTTAGTGTTGTTCCAGTATGAATTCTCATATTCATTATGGAGTGAGGGAGGTAAAGGGGAACAATAGGGTGATGCCATGTGTTCATGTAATTGATATTTGAAAATTGTAAAAACCTATAGCCTTTGAGATCCACTCCTAGGGATAGGCCCAAGCCTGGGCACTTAGAGAAGTTATATATTCCCATGGCTTGTAACTCATAAACATGCTTTCACAGGATATGAAATTATTAATAATTAGGAAAAACTTCCTAATGATAAGAGCTGCTCAAAAAAAGAATGCCTTGGATCATGGTAGATTATCCCTCTTTATATGTCTTGAAACAGAGGCTAGATGACCATTTGTTGGGTACATTGTATTAGAGATTTCTTTTTGGGTTGGAGCAGCTGAAGTCCTTTCCATATCTCAAATTCTGTGATTCTGTGAAATATCCCAGGGATAAAGGGAATGGAGTAGGAGGTTAATGGAGAAAAATAGGGGAAAATCAAGTCTTTTAAAATACAAACCCCTCCTACTATATGTAATGAGTATTTTAACATATACATAATTTCATATTTAATGTTTTAGAGGAAAAATATCACATTTCACCATTTTTCTCATGGAAGTCCTATTTAGCCATGAAACATATATTCTGTAGGACACAATTCAGGAAACATTGGACTAGGTGATTTCTAGGTTCTTTTCCACTTATAAAATAATTTTGTGGAAACTCTTTGTCCAACTCCAAAGCAGCCCTGATCTCTGATTTTGCAGTACAGGAAAACTGAATTGTAAGCTCCAAGAGGACAAGGAGATTTGCAGGGTGGTGGTGGGGAGTGTCCATTGCTCGTACAAAAGCTGGCTGAAATTTTCTGGGTTATGTGGCAAGAGGAGGTTATATCCTGAAAGTTCAAGGATGCGTCCATTGTCCATCTCTCTAAAGGATGAGGCCAGTGACAATCATAGGGGATGGGGTGGGGTCTTTCTCTTAGTCATTACTGACAGGTTTCTTCCTGGAGTCCTCCTTAATAAGTTGATCCTTGACATGGATGATAGTCATCTACTTGAGAGCCATAATGGCTTCAGAAAGGACCAAAGAATGGTCAATATGATGTTTGCTGCCTGACGACTCCAGGAGAAATGCCAGGAGCAGACCAGGGGTCTGTACACAATTTTTGTAGATCTGACCAAGGCCTTTGATGTTGTCAGTTGTGACAGTTTATGGAAAATTATGTCAAAATTTGGTTGCCTGGAGAAGTTCATCAGAGTTATATGTCAATTTCACAATGGCATCCTGGCCCGGGTTCTGGTTAATGAACGATGTTCTTGTGCTTTCCCAGTCACCAATGCAGTGAAACAAGGTTGTGTGCTTGCTCCCATGCTTTTTAGCATGATGTTTTCAGCCGTGTTGTCAAAAAGCTTCAATGAGGACAAACATGCCATCAAGGTCAACTACTTATGAAGTAATATTTGGTATAAAAATGATATCTAGGGTGGCAGAATATTCTTATTTCTTGAATTTTCTTGGTTTAATTAAGGAATTTCAATTTCCCACCTGAATCTACTTACACAATAGACTTTTTTCCCTTTTCACTGTCTTCAGGATGCTTTATATTGAAGAAAAAACCCAGAAACTTTAAATGTTATACTTCTGATTTTTCAGCTTAGCTCAACAAAAAATGCAAGAGAGCAAAAATTCCTACAATTCTCAGGGCTGATGATGAGATATTTCCAGGTCCAGAAGATGATGTCTTAATTCCATACCTAAAGCTGAAATACATTATGAACACTAACTCTTGTTTTGACCTAAGGGAGCAGTTCAAGATCTGGGATCTGCGAACTTGTTTTTTAAAGCATATTTTGATAAACATATTTTGTTTTCTGTTTTAAATTCAGTTTTATATCATTTTTAGTTCCAAATTCTCTCCCTCCCCTCAATCCCTCCCCCACCTATTGAAAAGGCAAAAAAAAAAACCCATCACAAATACGTATAGCCATGTAAAACAAATTCCCACATTAGCCATAGACAAACCAGTTCAGAATATAGTGAAGTTCAAATGTCACAATCCCCACCCCCCCACACACACTGTCCCCTCCTTTTTGCATAACCTCTTCTTTGTGCATCTCATTTATATGAGATAGTTTCCCCATTCTTCCTTTCCCTCCCCATTTCTCCCAGGGCATTCTTCTTCCTCATCCTTCCATTTTTCTTTTGAGATATTCCAAACATAATAGAGTCTGACCTAGGCTCTCTAATTAGATTACCTCTAAAACCTCTTGTGATGATAAAGTTCTGAGGGGTTACATGAATTATCTCCCCATATAAGAATGAAAACAGTTTAATCTTTTTTAGTCCCTTATGATTTCTCACTTGTTTATTTTTTTATGGCTTCTTTTGATTCCTGTATTTTCATGTCAAATTTTCTACTTAGCTTTGGTTTTTTTCACCAGGAATGTTTGGAAATCCTCTATTTCATGAAAAATGCATTTCCTCCTGCAGGATTAGTTGGATAGATTAGCTTGTTTGTAAACCTAGATCCTTTGCCTTCTTCAGTATCATATTCCAAATTCTCTGTTTCTTTATGGTGCTGACTACTAAATCTTATGTGATTTTGACTCTGGCTCCTCAGTACTTGAATTCTTTCTCCTTGGCTACTTGCAATATTCTTTCCTTTCCTTTGCTCTGGATTTTGGCAAAAATATTCCCCCAAATTTTTCATTTTGGAGATTTCTTTTAGGTCTGCCTTGTAAAAGCAAAGAAAAATATATGTAAAATGAAATATTTAAATATGATTATTTGAGTCATTCTTTCTCCAAAAAATTGATATGTGTGTATGTGGGGGAATTGGGGTGGGGGTTAGGTAGAATAGAAGATGGTATACTAGGAAGCTGATACTTATTTTTAGAAGTTAAAACTTTAAAAAAAATCATTCATCACTGAAAATTATGTATGTTAACACCCTATTTTAAAATCAAACAGTAGAATAACAATTCAACTTGGAAAGAGGCAGATAAGAACAAATAAATCTGATGACAGTGAGTCAAGAACCATGATTTAAGTTTTTCTCTTTGAAGAAACTCAATGTCAATCAAATGGTATGTAGAGAACATACCATTTCTGTCAAGTGAATTCCTGGAAACACTCAATGTACCCTGTTGATGGAGTCATGGTTCATCAGATGTTTCCATGGAGTTGTCAAATCTTCTCATAGTTGGTAATCTATAAGTACCCTGTTTGGATGTTCTTTCTAGTATTTAATTTAATAAGTAATTGTATAGTGGATAGAGAGCTTGTCTCAAAGCCAGGAAGACCTGGGTTCTAGTGCCTCTTTTGTCACATATTGGCTTTGTAATGCTAAGTAAGTCACTAAGATTGAATAGAAGATACACTGGCAGAGGAAGCTTTCTCACCTGGGAGTTCTCTGTACCAGTGAATTTTTTTTATTGTTGTTGATTTATCTAGGGTTTATAGGAGTAAATTGAGGTCCCCCACTATTACAATTTTACTGTCTCTTTCTCCTTGTAATTTAGTTTTACTTTTGAGTATTTAGAAGTTGCACCATTGAATGCATATATATTAAATACTGAAATCAAATCATTGTCTATGTTACCTTCCAGCAAAATTTAGTTTCCCTCTTTATCTCTTTTAAATTGAGGCCATTTTTGCTTTTGCTTTGTCTGAAATCATAATTATCACCCTGCTTTTCTGTGTTCACCTGAGGCTGAATAGATTTTAACTTTATTTTATTTTAATTTTGTTAATTTTAATGTTTCAAGTGTATTTCTTACAAATGAAATCTTATTGGATTTTACTTTCTAATGTGTTCTAACTTCTTCCATTTTATGAATGAGTTCATTTTATTCACTTTTACAGATATGGTAGTGAATTAGTTATTTTCCTTCATCCTATTCACTTAGATTTTTTTTTCTCTATGCTCCTCCCTGTTTATTTCAAAGTATTACCATTTCTTTTTTCTTTACCCTCTTAACTATCGTCCTCTAAGCTTATGATTTATTTTACAATTAACCCTATGTTTAAGATTAATCTCTCCATGAATTTATCCTTCCTTTTATATTCCCTTTTTCCCTCTTCCCATTCCTATCCCTATACCTATTGAGTTGAATGTTTTTCTCCGCCAGTGTGGAGTGTCTGTTCTGTCTTCTTTTGACCACTGTTGTGAAGTGAAAAGTGAAGTTAGAATGATTCTCCACTCTCTTTACCCTTCTGTATTTGTATATAATTCTATTTGCATGGCATGTTTATGTATTTTAACAAGTTCTCTGATCTTTTCTTCCATTTTCTCTTAATGTATCCTCTTCCTTCCTTCCTTCTTTCCTTTTCTTATTTCTTAAAACTTCAGAGCGTAACAGGACTACTTATAGGCCATCTTTCTCAATTGACTACCTTTTTTCCTCTTGGGGTTTCTTTCAGGATGTGGTTGGTGGCTGCTTCGATTTTCACATTGCTTTCTTATTCTAATATTTCTGGACAGTTTTCTTTAATGATTTTCTGAAATATGATATCCACGTTCTTTTTTCCATCATGAATTTCAGGTAATTTTATGATTCTTAAATTGTCTCTCGATCTGTTTTCCAGGTTAGCTGTTTTTTATATAAAATATTTTACATTTTCCCCTCTTTTTCTCATTCTTTTGGCTTTGTTTTAAGAATTATCATCTCCTAGAGTCATTAATTTCTATTTGGGTCCATTTTAATTTTTAGGGAGTTGGTTAATGGGTAAGATTTTGTATCCATGGCACTCATTTATTTTAAAATATAGATGTATTTTAAACTTCTGCATCATTTTTTCTAAGTATTTTAATTGTTACTGTGAACAAACTTTTTTTTCTTTGAGATTTTTTTTAGTTATTCTCTTTTCTCTTCTGGCTTTATGTCTCAATCATTTCTGGTATCATAATCCTGTTTTCTGCCTACCACCCACCTACCCCTGTTTTTGTTGCTGGGAATTTATGAGTTCTAGATCTCCCTATTTGGGGGGAGTAAAATCAGGTTCAGGAGCTTTCCCTTTGCCAAAAGTCCTCCTGTTCTGGAATCAGACTTAGTTGAAGCTCTTTCTTCTACATAATGAGAGATAGAAAGGAAAAGCCTTTTCTTCATCGCACAGATGAAGAAATTGCCCTTCTCTAGTGGAAAAGACCTAGTTAAGGCCTTTTCCTTTGAGAGGAAGGAGAGAGTAGGAGTTATTTATTTTTATTTATCTTACTATGTTAAGGTCCTTCCACAATCTTTTTTTCTTTTCTAAAATCAACTATTAATTTGGGCAGAAGTTTTGTTTTTTTTCCCTTCACACTGAGATGTTTTTTTTCTTTAGTTAGTAAATTAGCTCTGAAATCTGTCATTTTCATTTTAGTCCCTCAGGATATTTCTTCCTGTTGATGAGGTTGAGACTTTCAGTCTTTCTCTTTTGCTTTTCCCTGGAAATTTCTCACCTCTGTCCCTAAAGGGACGTGGATCTTATTTAACGTTTGTCCAATGGGTGAGTTGTTCAGTAACTAGATTATTTAATGGTAGGATGGAACTGAGTTGTACTATTTCCTTCCATTCTGCCACCTTGCCTCATTTTCCGCCTATATTTTATGAAATCACAGATCAAATGCTGATCTTCATTGCTCACAGTCTAAGAGAGGCAGTGTGGTGGAGTGGACTTGAAGTCAGGGGACTTGGATTCAAATCTTGATTCTGATACATAGTAACCATAAGACTTTGAATACTTCTTTAACTGTGAAATTTGGGCTTCTAATCTCTAAAGTGGGAATAACAATGACTGTTCCTCATGTGTCTCCTGTGAAAAGGTGTGTTGTGAACCCTAAAGTGATTCCATGTCCCATTTATTCTGCCTTCCCAATATCTCTTGTATATGCCCCCTTCTTTCCTCTGGTATGACCACCAGCCAGGTACAGAGTCTTAAGGACTTCTTCACACTTGGACTATTTTAAGAACCTTCTAGCTGCTCTCTTCACCTCAAGTTTGTCTTCACCCCAGTCTACCCTTCATTCAGCTGCCAAAGTGATCTTTTTTAAAGTGCAAGTCTGACTATATCACCCTCCTATTCAATAAACTTTAGTTACTCCTTATTGCATCCAGGATCAAATATAAAATTTCTCATTTGACTCTGTAACCCAGCTTCTTCCGTTCAAGTCTTTTTACATGTTAAGCTTCTTCACATACTCTGTGATCAATGACACTGGCCTCCTTAAGACTATGACTTTTTCCTGATTCTCCCCCATGCCTGGAATAGTCTTCCTTCTCATCATTGCCTCCTGGCTTCTCTGGCTTCTAAAATTCCACCTTCTTTAAGAGGGCCCTTCCTTTGAGATTACCTCCAATTTATCCTATAGCTATCTTGCTTGTACATAATTGTTTGCATGTGATCTCTTAATTAGATTTTAAGCTCCTTAAGAGCAGGGACAGTTTTGTCTTTCTTTTTATTCCTAGCAGTAAGAACAGTGCTTGTACATAGTGGACACTTAATATATGCTTAGTGTTGTGTTGTATAAAATATGTTATTGTATTCAATACAAAGAAGCACTTTATAATAATTTATATAAATTTTCATTGACATCTTCTTTGTTGTTGTTTAGTCATTTCAGTAGTGTCCTACTCTCCATGACCCCATTTGAAGTTTTCCTGGCAAAGATCCTGGAGTGGTTTATCATTTCCTTTCCCAGTTCATTTTATATGTGAGGAAACTGAGGCAAACAGGGTTAAGCGTCTCAGGTCCTCCTGACTCTAGGGCTGGCACTCTATCCTCTGAACTGCCTAACCCATTTTTTTTTTACATTACCAAAATTTCCCAAACCATTCATTTTCCTCCCCTTCCCAGAGCCAACTCATATAACAAATAACATTTTTATTTTTATTTTATTTTTTTATTTTTAAAACAGCTTATAACAGATAAAGCAATTCAAACTTTTGGTCAGGTGATACATCTTTTTAAAGCATTTACAGTATGGACCACAAAAGTTTTTTTTTAAACATTAACCAACTGAGACACAGATAATATTTATGTTGCTAACTTCACAAGCTCTTGACCTAATTGTCTCCACAGTATTGCTAAGAATTAAAGGACCCTAACTTAATGTTATTGCTCTAAAGTCCTATGCCTAATAGCTTAATTTTAGACAACCTCAGATGTTCCCCTACCCATAATCTATAATTGAATAGATCTGGTATTAAGCTTTACAAACCTTTTGACTATAGGAAATTGCCACTAATAGTAAGGACATTGTAGGGATACAATATCTCCCCAACTTCATGTCAATTCCAGGCAGGATTAGATTATCCACTTGCATTCAGTCAGGCTTGAAGTCGGCCAGGTGTCAGTAGGGAAATGGAGTCAGGAGAATCCCACCTCAGCCCATGCTGAACAGCTGCTCTCCCACCCTTCTCTTGAGATCACCTATGCAGTTCATACCAGCATCTCATCAGCTTACTGGCATCATGTATTGGAGGCTCAGATCGCCTTTTTTGCTACCCATACCTGGAGTTAGACTCAGAAGAACAGTCACTTAATAGTTCCATAGCATCTAAAAATGGCAAGTTCCAATAACCAGGTTTCAAATATGATTATAGTTTCACTTTGGCTAAGGAACATCTTTTGAGGCAAGTCTTAAGTGGCTTCCATGTCTTTCTATACATGTTCTAGTTCCTGGTTAAATGGCAATCATAAAATCAAATTTACCATTAAAACCTTGACTTTTCCATCAATGCCAAATTTTACCTGAGGTTACTTTCCTCTAGGAAATTTAGA
>CM053770.1:388423488-388586600 GCA_028658325.1 Potorous gilbertii | reverse complement strand
ATCTTTTGTAATGGAGCTGGGGTGGAGCTCCTGCCTGCTCTGCGGGCCTCTGGCGGAGCTGCCTCTGCCTCTGCTGTGGCCACCGCCTCCCGAGGGGGTCCGAGTCCCGGAGATACCCCACTCCCCTCTCAGCCGGTCTCTCTCACTGACCTGTGCGTCTGTGGGTGGAGGGACCTTCTCGGCCACCAGAGATTCAGGTCCCTGACGCCTGCTGGGGTCTGCTCACTCCTCTCAGTGCGTTGTGGCCAGAGCAGGGGGAGGGGAGGACTCCGCAGGGCAGGGCTCCGCTCCCGTCCGGGGTACCTTTGTGGTCGGTTTTTCAGGGCTCTCTGCAACGGAAATCTCCTTCACTGTGTTTCTGCGCGGCTTCCACTGTTCCAGAATTTGTCAGGAGTTCTTTTTACAGGAAATCTATGGGCTGTGGGTTCGGAGCTAGCAAATGTGAGTCTTTCTACTCCGCCATCTTGGCTCCACCCCCCCGCATACATTCTTATTAAATGTTGCACAGAAGAATTAAAATGAATGGGAGAAACCTTGAAAACAAAACAAAATATAACATAAGAAAAAATGGCCTGCTTCTTTCTGTGATCCAATTCCACAGTTCTTTCTCTGGATGTGGAAGGCATTTTTGCCTCATGAGTCCATTGGGAATTTTTTAGATCCTTGCATTGCTATGAAAGACTAAGTCTACCAGAAAAATTCCTTGCACATGGTGGTTGTTGTTGTGTACAATGTTCTCTTGGTTCTGCTCTTTTCACTCAGAACAAAACAGTTATTGATGTCCAGAGTGGTTAAAATGACACTACTATCATATTCTTCCAAATTCTCACATTTAGTCATTATTATTTACAATGAAGACCATGTCTTTCAAACAGTACAGTTTGACATTAAAAAAACTCTACTCTGTGAACCTAAACTGAATGCAAGAAGCTCTTACTAATAAATTTGACTCAAAAATCAAAATTTTTTGTGAGTCACTGACATGATTGATAATTTGACTTTAAATTATTTTTCAGTTTAATTCAACTTAATGATTTGCTTAAATTAGTGATTATAACTTAGAATAGAAAATAAGTAGACTATATCCTAATCAATTGAAAAATAGAACCTTTCATCATGGTAAAGAAGACTTTTAAAATTTCCAATTTTAACTTAATGACAAAAAAAAAATATTATTCTCCCTGAAAAATCACTACAAATAACAGAAAGAGAAGAATTAAAGCTATCTAACAAAATAACTACCCATCTCTCCTAAAAGCATCCTATTATCTCCTTACATTGTAGCTTGGCAACAGAGCCCAATTCAGACCTTAAAAACTGCATTTTTATGAACAAACTCAGAGTAGAATTATATTTTGCTTTAGTGTAATTCCTACCAAGAGCAAATAATGAAGTTTTATTCAATATATTCATATAATCTATTATAAACAAAAGGAACATTTATAAAATTCATAGTGATATAAAATAATAATAATTATAAAATGCAAAATAATAAAGGAAATATGATATGTCTCCTTCTATGTCCCTATGATTTACCCACAATAATCACTACAATATAAGTCCTTTGGGAACAAAGGAAAGTGAAAAAGTATAAAGGTGGGGGAAGGGATGGAAGATATTTTCTGTTATCATCTGTGTGGTCTTTCATTGTACTATTCTTTAAACAAAAAAAGGTCTTTGCGAGGGCAATTCCTGTTTGAAATGTCCTCTTAAACTTCCAACTATAGAATAATGTGTTTGTATAGTATATGATTACAGCAGAAAAGACTGTGAACACATGTGATTTGCTCAATGATCCAATTCTGCTTCCTTTTAAAGATAAAGAATGCATTTAAGTCAACATTATGAGGATTGTGATCACTCAATAGAAGGCTCATTCAAACATAGAACAGATACTATTTTTACACATTAAGAGTATAGACTGTTTACCTGAGTCTCCATTCTCTGTCCAGGCACCAACATAAATTAATACTTTTTTATCACAAAGTTCACAAAATCACACTAAAGTTTCTATAGCAAAAATTCCAGCTAAGAAAAGCTAATGTTTTACTTTAAGAAAATGAAAACATTTAGGGGGCCTTTATAATAGTGTATGTCAGAAAAGGGTTCAGATCTCTTGAAAGCAAGATGCATGCATTCCAGGAACCACAAATTCCCCAGATGAGTTTTTTTCCTCTCTGACTTGCTGTATGTCAGAACCCACAGGAATTACTCTACTTAGAAATAATCCCTCTGCATGTTTTCCTAAGGGGATGAAAAGATAGCAATGTCTTAGGCATTATAATTTTTCTTTTAATAAACAGCAAAAAAAAAAAAAAGAATCCCAAACCCAAACCAACAACTTTAAATTTAAAGGTAGCTTGTACTCTCATCTTAACTGGAGAATAATAAGGTATGGATCCACAGACATGTCACTTATCAAAATAGAAAATAGAAAAGCACATAATCTGTATTCATCATTTCATTTCCTTAGACTGTACAAACTCTTAACTGATAATGGATATGTTTAAATGAGACATATTACAGTTTGCCAGAGATGAAACTGTCCTCTTATCTCTGAATTTTAAAAAGGATCTCTTATGCACTCAGAGATTGTTCTTTTTTTTCCTTATCCCATAAGTATCCACAATACTCAGGTCACAAGGCTTATTTAAAACTTCTCTCAGTCAAAGGATATGAACAGTTTTCAGATGAACAAATTAAAACTATCTATACTCATAAGAAAAAATGCTCTAAATCACTATTGATCAGAGAAATGCGAATCAAAACAACTCTGAGGTACCATATCACACCTACCAGAATGGCTAACATGACAAAACAGGAAAATGATAAATGTTGGAGAATATGTGGTAAAAATGGATTTTTTTTGCATTGTTGGTAGAGTTGTGAACTGATCCAACCATTCTGGAGAACAATTTGGAACCATACACAAAGGGCCATAAAACTGTACAATACCACTGCTAGATCTATATCTCAAAGAGATCATAAAAACAGGAAAAGGACCCACATGTACAAAAATATTTATAGTAGCTCTTTTTGTGGTGGCCAAGAATTGGAAACCTGAGGGGATGCTCATCAATTGGGAATGGCTAAATAAGTTATGGTATATGAATGTAAAGGAATACTATTGTTCTATAAAAAATGATGAGGAGGACTTCAGAAAAATCTGGACTTATATGAACTGATGCTGAGTTGAGAGAGCAGAACCAGAAGAACATTTTACACAGTCACTTGTGTAACTTGTGATGACTTTGATAGACTTATCTCTGCTTAGCAATGCAAGGATCTAAGACAACTCCAAATGACTCATGATGGAAAATGCTATCCACACCCAGAAAAAGAAATATGGAGTCTAAATGCATAGTCTAGATCCAAGCATACTATTTGTTCTCTCTTTTATTTTGTTTTTGTTTCTTCTTTCCCGTGGTTTCTCTCATTGGTTCTAATTCTTCACAACATGACTAATGTGAAAATATGTTTAATATGACTGGATATGTAGAGTCTGTATCAGATTGCACACCATCTTGGGGTGGGGAATGAGAAGGATGAGGAGAAAATTTGGAACTAACAGTCTTATGGAAGTGAACAACATGCTCTGAAAGATAGCAACCTGAAGTATTTCTCAGTATATTCTCATATATGTGATTATTATTAAATGTTGGTATCTGTGAAAAATTCAAAGTTTACTATATGGTTATATTCTAGAAAGCGTTGCTGCCTTGGCCATTGGCATATATATCTTTAGAAGTGATGAGTTTGGGTCTGATTTGATGATGCCTCCTTAACTGACAATGATAAGAACAGAAGATCACCTAAACAGCCACAACTAAGAGCCATGGCAGCAGCGATGCAAGTAGGGCAGGTTTACCTATTGCAAAGAATGGTATTGTAATGCTTATATTCACTTGGTGGCCAGTCCTTTTGGGAACCAGAAGATGGGTACTAGCTTATCCTAGTTCGATCTCCTTATATTTGATGGTCTCAGTTTGGCTAAAGTGATCCAGTGTGATTGGCAAGCTTTTATGTTCTGAAGGATACCACCTCTGCAGCGATGGTCAGTTCCTTTACACGTATGAATTTCTTCTGTCCATGCAGGGTTAGTGACTCAGTTTGCTCTCTAAGGACAGGGTTGTCTATCCCAAGTGCCACCTCTTAGCAGAGACTTTTTTGATCCACTATTGTTGCTGCTCTCTTGCTCCCCCAGTTGCCTCATTCATTTTATATTCTCCCCTTGTCCCACCCCTAAATAAAATGGAAGCTTCTTAAAATCAGGGACTACTTCATTTTTATCTTTATTATGTTCCTAGACTCCTAGCATAGTGCTCAATACATAGCAGTCACTTAATATGCTTGTTGGATTATGTCCTTCAGAAAACAAGGACCTATTATAGTGCCTATTGATCTATGGGTGCTGCCAAAGGAAGTGGGTCATCAGAGTTAGTCCTTGAGTTCCAGAAACCACTAGCAAGTGGAAAGTCCATGATGGGAGTTGGTACAAGGACTTTGATTTGAGTATCTACTTGCTAACAGGTAGAAATAGAACAGAGGGACCAACCAAACCATGACAGAAACAAGCAAGCTAAATGCAGAACAAAGTCTACTGTGTGGTTTTCTAAATGATTTTTTATAGCTACATTTGAAGCTCATGAACAAAGTAATTAGAAATGTTGGTGGGGCTACAGCAAAAGAGGCATGCTATTTACACTGTTGCTTGAGCTGTGAATTGGTCCAACCATTCAAAGAAACAGTTTGAGACTCTGCCTCCGATGTCTCCAAGCTGTGACTACTAGACCTAGGCTACAAAGAAATCAAAGAAAGGGGAAAAGGTCCCATATAGACAAACATATTTATATCACTGTTTTTCATAGTGACAAAAAACTGGAAACTCAGGGTGTGCTTACCAATTAAGAAATGGCCAGATAAATTATGTTATATGAATATAATGATACTGTAAGAAATGATTAAAGGGACGGTTCAAGGGAAGATTTGCATGAACTGATGCAGAGTGAAGTGAGAACTAAGATAATAATTTATATATGAACAAAAAACAGTGTAAAAGACAAACTTTGACTCCAGAATTCTGATTGATGCAACGACCAATTTTGATTCCAAAGATAAAGCAGGCTGCCCAAATGCTGATAGGAAAATGATAAACTCCAGATGAAGAATAAGAGAAACATTTTCAGACACGGCCAATGCAGGAATTTGTTTTGCTTGACTATTCATATTAGCTGAAAAGGATTCTTCTTTTCTTTTCAATATAGTGGGGAGAGGTGGGAGAAAGAAAAAAAAAGCTTGTTAATTGAAAAAAAAAACCTTACTCATCTTTTTCATAAGTCACCAAATGATTTCCAGATCTTAATCATTAAATCTATTTCTGCCCCTCTTCTCCTTTCTCTCATTTATCTTCCTCTGACCTTTCTATAGCAGCACCTTTTCCTTTTAAAAAAAATCTTTCTCCCTTTGGTTTCTAAAATTTTGAACTACTTTCTCCTTTTATTTGTCTATTCCTATTTCTTCTACTGATTCTTTATTTCCTGAATGCAGATTTTCCAAAGATTCATTTTGTTTCTCTATCTCTGTGTTGCTCTCTTCTCTCTCTACTTCAACTATCACATCAATTCACATACTTCCCAAATCTTTAACGTGTAACTTCTGCTCCCATCTTATGTCCTTGCTGGGCATTTCCAAGTGGACATTCTGCTGACACCTGACATTCAATTCAACATCTCTAAAGCTAAACTCATCATTTACCCTACTTTCCATTCTGAACCTTACCCTACTAGCTCCTTGGTATTTTTTTAGCTCTATGGATGGCACCACTGTTATCTTGCTAATAATGATGATGATGATGATGATAGTTATCATTTATATAGCACTTACTATGTGCCAGGTACTGTGCTAAGCATTTTACAAGTGTACCCTCATTTGAGCTTCACAACAACCCTGGGGGTTAGGTGCTATTGTTATCCCCATTTTAAACATGAAGAAACTGAGGCAAACTGAGGCAAAAAAAAAAGTTAGGTGATTTGCCCAAAGTCACACTGTTAGTATCTGTTGGATTCGGGGACCTCGGGTCTTCCTGACTTCAGGTCCAGGCTCTATCCACTCTACCACCTGTAATGTTAATAGAATGGGAAGATCTTCCCTTCCCATTAATAGGCCTAACACATGGAGCCTGTGGTCACATGGAGCCTGGGGTCACATGGAACTCAGACTGGGAGTAGCTTGCCCAAGCAGGAGAGAGAAGGAGAAAGAAAGAGACAGAGAGAGAGAGACAGACAGACACAGACAGACAGACAGACAGACAGAGACAGAGACAGAGCGAAAGACAGAGAGACAGAGAGAGAGAGGAAGAGAGAGACAGAGACAGAGCAGCATGAGCATGAACATGACCAGAGAGTGACAGCAGGCAGAGCAGAGAGAGAGAGAGCGAGCTGTGAGTGGGTGGAGGGAGAAATTTGTCTAGGGGAACTTGTTTTTGTGGGGACACCCCAAGTAAGTCCCCTGTTAAATCTTACCTCCTGGTATTCTAATGATATCCTAAATAAACATTTTGGTTTTGCCTTTGGGGAAGAGAGTTTATTATATTTTGCGAATTTACCCTAGAAATACACATGCATATTCATAGCAGCTGCTATGGGTATCGCAATGGCGTTACACCACCCTAATTCATCACCTAAATTGAAAACCTCAGTCTTGTTTCACTCCTACTTTTCTTGCACTCCTGACATTCAACCTGTTAGTCTTGTTAATTCTTCCTTCTTTGTCCCTTCTTTTTCATTCCTAGGGCTACCAGCTTGTTCAGGCCACAGTTGCCCATTACTACTACAGTAGCCTTTTTTTTTTTATTGCACATCACGCCTTTATTATAATGAACAACAAAAAGGAGGGGAGGCAGGATTAGTACAGTTATGGATGAGGACCCAGGTGGCTGGACATGAGATGGAAGCAATGGGACACTGGGATACATTTCAACATGATATGGGGGAATTTCACTGCCACAGAACAGAACAGGGGCTATAAAACACATAACAGGATGTACTCATCCACCCTTTAGAAATCAAGGAACCCTTTCCTTCTCTGACTGGACTTGAGATCTATGGACTACCAAGTAGGACACTTTAATTTCAAAAGCCACTAATAACCCACCTAAAAGGGTTTTTTGTGAAAGTAAATGCGACAAGTCAACATCAGGACATCATCTCAACCTCCCAGATCCATTTTTCTTGGATTGGGGTGGAAGTAAGACTCATGATTTGCTAAATGACCACCCGGGTTATAGGCAACTTCCTACAGCAGCCCCTGAGAGAGCTGCCCTACTGGCAGGGCTGGCTCATAGGAATAATTGGACCAATTGTTTCTTTCAATTTCCCACATTGGTCACTTCTTACTATGTCCCCACCCTTAACCCCTAACCAGGTCCTTACCGACCCAAACCACCCCGGAGGTATTCTGACTTATGTGGTTAAGGGGAAGAGCAACAAAAGAGAAAAGAACTGGTCTGAAATAGGAAGGAAATGAGAAAAGGAACCATCAGTCCCCGACCTGCAGCCATGTGCTGTGACCCCTAAGGTGATGGTTAGTGTGTGAGGCAGGCAGGGGAGAGATGTGGGGACAGTGAGAAGGGAAGGACCTGGCTACCGCAGGCGTGTGCTGGTAGCCTGCATTCACTTCTTGGCCTTGCCTTGGGCTGCCACGGCTTCTATGGCTTTGTGCACAGTCTCCTCATCCCCAAGGGATGCATGGGTTTGATGGGTTTCAGATTCTTGGCCAACTCGTACACGATGGGAATGCCAGTGGGCAGATTCGGCTCCATGACTGCTTCTTCAGACAGACTTTCAACATGTTTGACAATCCCTCGAAGACTGTTGCCGTGGGCTGCAATCAGAACACGTCTGCCTTCCTTGATCTGGGGGACGATCTCCTCATTCCAGAATGGTAGAGCCCGGACAATGGTGTCTTTCAGGCGCTCACAGGAAGGCAGCTGGTCCTAGTCAGATCTGCATAGCGACGGTCCTTGCTGACGTTGCTGTAGAAGGGGTGGTCAGCTCCGTGGGAGGTGGTGGGATGTCCTAGGATCGTCGCCAGATCTTCACCTGCGCCTCACCATGCTTAGCAGCGATCTCTGCTTTGTTGAGGCCAGTCAGACCTCCATAGTGCCGCTCATGGAGGCGCCAAGTCCTCGCTGCAGGTAACCACATCTGGCCAGTGGCATCCAGTACTGTCCACAGGGTACGGATTGCTCTCTTCTGGACCGAGGTGAAGCAGGTATCAAATTCATAGTCAGCATCTCGCAGCGCCCGGCCCCGCGCTTGGCCGCCTGGTGCCCGGCAGGGCTCAGGTCCGCGTCGTAGCAGCCGCTGAAGCGGTTCTCCAGGTTCCAGGCGCTGTCTCCATACCGGATCAGCACCAGTTTGTAGGTGGCCATGTGGGGAATTGGGCTCTGGGCAGCGAGGAGCGAGCCGACCGGCACACAGGCGACCACGCACTCGCAGCCTTTTTAAAAATTTATTTTAAAGTGTTTTCATTAATGTCTTTTTTTAATACCATCGTAATTTCCCCCCAGTATTCCTGCTCCTTCCCTAAGAGCCATCTCATATAATAAACAGCATTTTTAAAGGAAAAAGAAAAAGAGGGAAAAAAATCAGCATAACGGATCAGATCACAAAATCTGAAAACACGTCAAATGTGCAGCACTTTTAGACTTTCCGCCCCTGGGAGTGTGCAGTATTCACTCTTGATTTTTGTGTGTCTTTGTTCTTACCGTTTACATTGTATAGTCATTGTGTATGTGGTTTCCTTGGCTCTGCTTACTTTATTCCGTATCAGTTCATGTAGATCTTTCCATGGTTCTTTGAATTCATCATACTTACCAATTCTTACAGCAAAGTAATATTTCATTACATTTAGACACCACAGTTTGTTTTGCCATTTCCCAGTTGATGTGTATCTACTTTGTTTTGATTTTTTTTGCAACTATAAAATGTCCTGCCATTTTGGTGTACGTGGAGACCTTGCTCTTATCAGTGGCTATTTGGGGTATATTCCTAGTAATAGAATCTCTAGCTGAAAGGATATGGACATTTTAGTTGTTTTTTTGCATGATTCCAAATTGCTTTCCAAAATGGTAGTACTGATTTACAGATCTACCAACAATGTTTTAGTATGCCTGTCTTTTCATAACTCTTCCAACATTGTTTATTTCCATCCTTTTTTGTCATCTTTGCCAATCTGAAAGGTGTGAAATGAAATCTCAGGTTTGTTTTGATTTGAATTTATATTATTAGTGATTTGAAGCATTTTTTCATATCTTTATTAATTTATTTTGTACTATATATAACTATATGTTAATATTATTAATGTTTACCATTCTTTTGAGAACTGTTTATTCATATCCTTTGACTAGCACTTAGCACAGTGATTGGCTATAATAGGTGCTTAATAAATGCTTGTTGATTGAATTGTCCATTTGTTTATTGGGAAGAACTTTTAGTTGTATATGTGTGAATATCTGTTAATATATTTTTGATACCAAATCCTTATCCAAGAAATTTGATAAAAAGATTGTTTCCCATCCAACTGTTTCCCTTCTTATCCTAGGTACATAAATTATGTATAGAAGCTATTCAGATTTATGTCATCAAAGTTATCTATTTAATTTTTGGTAATTGTCTCTATCCCTTTTTGATTAATACAATCTACCCACAGCTATAAAAAGTAGATGATGTTTACTCTAATTTTTAATAGAGTTTTCTTTAATATTAAAGTCATATATCCATTTTGAATTTATTGGGGAATGTGTATAGGGGGTTGGCTTAAGCCTTATTCTTGCCATAATGCTTTCCAGTTTTCCTAACAGTTTTTTTTCAAATAGAGAGTTCTTTTCTAGGTAATTTATATTTTGAGGTTTATTCAACACTGAGTTGAGTTCCATTGTTTCTAACTTGTCTAGTCTATTCCATTCATCTACCTCTCTTTAAAAAACCAACATCAAAGTTTAGATGACTATTGCTTTATACGTAATATGGATTGAGGTCTGGGAATGCTATTTCCCCTTTGTCAGTAGCTCTTAAACTTGTACTGTTTTATCATGTATATAATACTATAAATTATTTGGATAATTTGACTGGTACAGAATTGAAACTCTAAATTGACTTTGGTAATACTGTCATTTTTATTACATTGGCAAAGCCCAGCCATGAACACTGACATTTCTCCTGCTATATCAGTTCTGCATTTCTTTAAGGAGCACTTTTGTAATTGGATCCATGAGAGTCTTTTGTATACTTTGGTATATTGATCCTCATTATGCATTTTGTGATTATTTGGAATTCAATTTCCCTTTTTATCAATGCCTCTTGAATGTTGTTATTATTACACAGAAATGCAGTTGATTTTTGAGGGTTTCTTTTGTAGCTGGCAACTATGGCAATTAGTATCTTTACTGATTTCCTGGGATTTTCCAAGCTTACCTTCATATCATCAACCAATTGGGACATTTTTTTCTCTCTTTACCAATATTTATGCCTTTCTCTTTGCTTATGGCAACTGAGAATTATGGAATTATATAAAATAATAATGGGGAGAGTGAACACCTTTCCTTTCCCTCTCAATTCCTAACAGGTGCATTCCAGGACTACAGCGGTCCTGCAAGATCACATCAACCCTTAATCTCATATCTACTCAGCATACCTCAGGCCTTTCCTATCAGCTGGTTGGAGAGGGTGGAGGGTGGACAGAGGAGATCTCCTCCCAGGATCCATTTAAGGAAGGGGCCTACCTAGAATATCCTTCACATCATTTCCCATCCAGCTCTACTCCAGGATTTTAGCATGTAACTGCTATGTATATTTGTCCCACTTCTAGCTTTTTTAATACATTATTTTCCTCCATTATTCTGATGAGCTTCTGGAGGGCAGGGACTGTCTTTTGACTCTCCTTGTATCCCTAAAGCGTAGCACAGTGCCTGGTACATAATAGACACTTAGTAAATGTTTACTGACCAACCCCTATATTTATTGGGAAAGGTTCTAGAGCACCTCCATTGCTGATGATGCTTGCTTTTTGTTTTAGATAAATACTTCTGATTTTTTTTTAAAGTCCCTCTATACCTATACATTGCAGGTTTTTTATGCAGAACTTCACACCTGGACTATTACAATAGCATGCTAGTGGGTCTAGCTGCTTCAAGTCTCCCTGTACTTTAATCAGTCCTCTACTCAGCCACTAAAGTGTCACTCCCTTATTCAATAAATTCCAATGACTATCTCCTGAAGGATCAAATACAAAATCTTCTGTTTAGTGTTCAAAGCCCTGCATAACCTTATCTCATTCTACCTTTCCTGTGTTCTAACATCTTACTAACTTTACTACTCTTCCATCCAGTGACACTAGCCTCTTGCTGTTCAAGAACAATTATTCCTTTAAGTTCCATCTAAAGATTTTGTCTTCATTGGGATTGATTCTAATGCCTTCCCTCCGTTAATTACTTCCTATTTATTTTATATATTACCTGTCTGTATATATATTTATTTTCTCCCCCATTAGATTATGGATTCCCTGGGAGTAAGGACTGTATTTTTCGTCTTTTTGTAATTCCAGAGTTTAGTACAGTAACTGGCATGTAGTAGGTACATGCTTATTGAGTGATAAACGAATATATTGCGACAATTATATTGTTTTTGGATATTTTTGTTGTAAATATTATATAGAATATTTTCCTAATGTTAAACCATCCTTTCATCCCTGGAACAAATTCAATTGGGTCATAATGATTTCTTAAGTAAATTGCTGTAGTCTGTTTGATAGGGTTTTATTTAAAACTTTTGAATCAATATTCATTAATGGTATAGGTCTATAGTTTTTCTCCTATGTTTCATCCTTCCCTGCTTTAGGTATTAGGAATATATTTGACTCACAAAAGGATTCTGGTTGTTTTCTCAATTTCTGAAAATTGTGTGGTGTGGGCACTAATTGTTTTTTAGACATTTGATAAAATTCTTCTCTTTGGTAGTTCCTTTACATTTAATTCTACTTCATTTTGAGATTGGGTTAATTTGATCTTCCACCAGTTTGAGTATTTTACATTTCTAAAGATATCCCTCTACTTCATGTATACTTTTATTAGTATATAATTGTGTATAATACATTCTGATTATTTATTTTGTTGTGATTTCACCTTGCTAATTTGCTATTTTGTTGATTTTTTCTGCCATCTTCTAATTTTTGATCAGATTGACAAAGGTTTATCAACTTTACAAATCAGCTTTTTTTCATTTTCATAGGGTTTTTTTTTTGTTGTTTCCAGTTTATTGATTTTTTTCTCTTATTTTTAATCTCTTCCTTGGTGCACATTTTAGGTTTATTTATTCACTTTGCTATTTTTAAATGTATATTCAGTTCATTAATCTCTTTTTTTTTTTTTACTATTTTGATAATATGTTTGTAATGATATTATTTTCCCCTTGAGACTTGCTTTAGCTGCATCCTAGAAATTTTGGTATGTTGTTTTGTCAATATAATATTTTATATAATTGTTGTTTTTATTATTTGCTCTTTCACCCAATCAGCATTTAGGATTTCATTGTTAAGTCTCTGTTTGGATATTTGTCTTTTTTTATGCTCTATAAAGAATATATTTACTATTTTTGCCTCTTAAAGCTTGATTGCAGTATCTCTGTTCCCTAATATATATTTTTTAAAAAGTTCTATGTGGTTCTGAAACATGTATATTTTTTAGTAATTACACTTGTAAGACTTTTACCTCCAGTTTCTGCAGCAATTTTTTTCATTTCTATCGCTTTATTTATTAGACTTGTCCAAAACTGAGGTGGACACTGAAACCCCCCTTCATTATTAGGTTACTCTCTGTATTCTTGCAACTCAATTACAGTTTCATGAACTGAGACGATAAAGTATTTCAAGAACATAAATTTAATATTGATATTGATTTATTGTCTATTCAGCCTATTTTAGCTTTATTTTATTCTTTTTAGGTTCTGAATATTATTGCACTCTCTGATAGAATGACTCTAACTCTTTTTTTTTGGATTCACTTGTTGTATAGCACTTTTTTTCTAAGCCAATCATTTTTAATCCGCATCTTTGTTTTTAAAATGTATTTCTTTTGAGCCATAGAGGGATTTATTCTTCTTAAAAGAACCTCACTCTTTTTTTATTGGATTATTTAACCATTTAGAAGTTAGCAAATAACAGAAACAACAACTTTTATTCTTTTATGTGTAGTCATTATACTTATTCTTTCTTCAGCATTTGTGTTGTTCATGGAATTAAAATTCTAAGGTACCTATTTTGGATTCTCTTTAAAAAAATTTTTCTGTTATTGTCCTTTATATCTTTCTTCAATCCCTTTTTTTCTGTTGTGCCTCAATCTTAGAAATACCAGCACTTGCAGATGATATAGAAAAAAAATATTGCTCCAAGGTCAGAATTTTCCTATATTCTAACCACACAATTCA
Organism: Potorous gilbertii; assembly: GCA_028658325.1. Lineage (NCBI taxonomy): Eukaryota > Metazoa > Chordata > Mammalia > Diprotodontia > Potoroidae > Potorous > Potorous gilbertii. The sequence continues at coordinate 388,573,119 of CM053770.1, read as the reverse complement.
TTACTATCTTCTGCTTTCCTCCATTTGTCATGAAAGCTCTTACCTGGGTCCAGCCCCCCTTTCTCAGGGTATCAGTTGCCCCTAGGATCTGTCTATTCCTGAGGTGGATGAGTGGTTCAAGTACCAAAACTGCCAATTATACTAATTGTAAAGTCACCATCTTCCTTAACACTTTCTTCCCTCATGGGATCATTCTTCAGTGAAAAAAAACAAGATTTCCCTCATTCCTTCCCCATGTCAATCCTTCTCTTTGCCTCCTTGACCATTCTATTATAGACTCTCTTCTTCCAGAGAGACTCCAGGAGTTATTTTCCCTTCATTGTTAGCCTTTGACTTGATTAGAATACATCAGAATTTCCGTTCTATATTCTCCCCACCCCCTCCCCATGGGACTTATCTTTCTATAATTTTGTCTTACAAAAAGCAGCAATTCACCTGTACACATGAAGTTTAGTCTATATTGTTTCAGGCCTCTTGCTCCACCATCTCTTCTATTTGACTTTTGCTTTCACCCTTGTCTCCTTGTGTACTTTTTGAAATCTCTTAACGATCTCTGCTATTTTGCTGTCATCTTCGATTGTTTCTTTTTTATCCTTTTTGGATTTCTGTTGTCTGGCATATGCGAAAAGCAAACAATTTCTGCATATCTGATTTTCTTTCAAGGAAAATTTCAAATGCCTTTTACTGACCATCTTTTTTTCACTTATGAAAAGCTCTGACTTTACTTTGGGCTGCATCTTGAATTCCTTCCCTCTTCAGAACACATTATTCCATTCCTTCTTGTGGTTTAGGTGCAGAATTGTCTCATCATTTGAATTTCATTTCCTTTTCTTATATTTGAAGGTCTTTCTCCTGGTCATTTAAAGAATTTTTTGTTTTTCAGTGGAATTATTAAAATTAACAATTTTATAAAATAAGAGTTTTTGTTTTTGGAGGTGATATATGAATTTTTTGACTGGAATTTTGTTTTTATAATACAGTATTCATACTTTTTGACTTATGTTCTTCTGGGAAGCCTATAATTTTTATATCAATGTTTTGTTTATATGGAGATCATGCTTTCTTTTCATGTAAATTGCTCTTTGCTTTTCTTCTTCCAGACTGTCCTTCACTTCTATGTATTTGCATTTTCAATCAGATGTTTACTCTTTTCTTCCTTTGTTGAAGTTTGCTACTGAGATTTCAAATTTTATAATTGTCTTCTAATTGTTTTTCCTATTTCATGTCCCCTTTTAAACTATTCTATACCAGATTAATCCCCTCAAAAACTTTCAACAGTTCCTCCATTGCCTTTCAAATAAAAGCCCAAGTTCTTTAGCCTGTTGTCACTCATGACTTAGTCCTACATTACCTTTTCTGGTTTACTGCCATTTTCCTGTGGTCCAACTAAACCAGACGACTCATCATTCCTAAATACACACTATGTCTTTGTGCATGCCCTGTATCTATGCCTATTGAAATTCTATTGTTTCTAAAAGGCCTAGCTCAAATTCCACCTCTTTCACAAAGCCTCACCATATCTCCTCCCTTCCTCTCCGTTCAATGTCCAAAAGCTGGAAGTGATTTCTCCCTCCTTTGAACAAATTAGTTTTTGGTATGATACTTGTGGAATTCATCACATACCACCAATCCAGTGTGATGGTAAGAGCACTGGACTTGGAGACAGAAACCTTAATTTTGACTGTGATCTCCAACACTTACTATACCCCTTTCTCCCAGTGCCTAATTAGTACTTTGAATTTCTTAGATGCTCAAAAAGCATTTATACCTTACACCAAAGAAAGGCAATAAGTAAGATGACTATAAGTATATCTTTAAAATATTTTATTTCAGAAATGTGAGCAAAAAAGTTGCACTGTAACAATTATATAGTAATACATTACAGATAAATGATGTCAAGAAAAAGTGAAAATTAATCTTAGTTATCACATTCTACTTGTAACATAAACTTGTAACATTTCTATCTTAAAACATATAAGAAACAACACCACAAAATTCATAATAGAAAGAATGGAAAGATCAGATGGGATCCAAATGGCAGATTTAATCTAATCCCAGTACACTTTTTTTCCTAACCAAGCACATTTATTTATTTTCACATGTTTTAGCTGATTTCCATTTAAGACAATATATTATTATCCTTTTACTATGATTTATAAATAGAAATTACAGCAACAATATAAATGCAAAGAAGGACCACAAAAAATGAATCTGAACACTGTAGTTACCAATACTAAGGCTGTACCTGGAGATGAGAAAATGCACCTCTCCCTCTTTTAATAAGATAAAATTCAATGAGAATGAATGAAAAAATAAAAACTAAATGTAAATGTGAATTCACAAATATAGAATGGGGGGGGACATGGTTAGAAAGCAGTTTTTCTGGAAAAGATTTTGGGACTTTACTGATCTCAATGAACCAGTAGTTTGATGTGGCAGCCAAAAAAAGCTAATGTGATCTTGCACCACGTTAAGAAAAGCATAGTTTTCAGGAATAATGAGATGATGGTTCCTCTATATTCTACCCTTGTCTCACCTCATCTGGATTACTGGATTACAGTTCTAGGTGGTACAGTTTAAGAAAGACTTTGATAAGCTGGAGAGCTCCCAGAAGATGGTAACCAGAATAGCAAAGGGTCTTGAGTCCATGCTATAAGTAGAACTGTTAAAGAAACTAGGAATAGTCTGTAGAAGAAAGACTCAGAGAGTACATGACAGCTGTGTCCAAGTATTTGAAGGACTGTCACTTGTAGGAATTGGACTAATTCCGTCTGACTCCAGAAGGCATAATTAGGAACAATAGGTAAAAAATGAAGAGACATATCTAGGCCTATCATCAGGAAAAATTTCTTGACAAGTAATGTCCAAAAGTGGAAAAGGTTAATCTTCAACAGAAGATAGGACTACTTGTCTGGTATTTTATAGTTCAGGTATATTTTTCAAATATGGATTGGACTAGATGGTCTAAGATTCAACTCTCAGATTCTACGATTCAGATCCTTGCTGAGGTGAAAAGCTGTGGGTGAATAATACCATGTATTCTCTTAGACTCAAGTTGATTTTCTTGAAGTTTTCTCCCTCTTTTTAATTACAAAGGATGTATCATTGGCAAGGGAGAAGCAGAGATCTTTTTTGGAAACGAAGATGACAAAGAAACAAAAGATACTTTAAAAAAAACAAAATATATTTTCAAGAGGAAAATTAGCTTAGCAAATTCACTTGCTTATTTTTTTTTAGATAAAATGGAAATACTACTATATATTTGTAACCTAGGATTTTGCATAACTACTAGATAACCATAAAGTATCTTAAAGATATAAAGCACTAAGAACAATAAGAGTATATTGTTATTGTTTTTGTTACTTCTAAAGACTTAAAAGTTGAGGGCCTACAACGTTCATGACCTGTATAATAACTTACAGTGCCAGTCAATATGTGAGACAGAACTTTATCAGCTCTTTACACTGACAATGCTTCCTTGTACTAATTAGCAAGGGTTAATTTCCACAGAAAAATCCCAGAAAAACAAAATTTAAACCCTAACATAAAGCTAAAGTCCACAGAATGGATTAGAAAATAAATTTTGCATTTAATGATAATAACAAGAGCTAACATTTACATAGAGCCTGCTATGTGCCAGGCACTGCAAAATGAGATATTGAACAAGCTGTTTCTTCTTCCTTTCTCTATTCCCTTCTCCTCTTCTCCTCCCTTCCACCAACTATTACGGGTAAATAGTTTTTAAAATTATTATTTGTTATATTCTTTGGAAATTAAATGTATTTAGAAGCCACAGTGGTAAGGTAGAAAGATTACTAAACTGGGAGTAACAAAACTTCAGTTTTGGCCCTGGCTCTAACACAAAGTTCTGTGATTTGGGACAAACTATTTCAATATTCCTTATTTGTTTTTTTAAAATGAGTTGTACCAGATAAAAAATGTCTTTCAAATTTTAACCAAATGCACAGGATTTTTAAAAGCAGTTATATCTCTTGTAATTATTCTTCTAATCAAAGCATGTCTCAACAAAATATTCAACTTACAAAAGTTACTATACCACTACCTTCTCCACTTCCTTAACTCTCTCAAAGCTCCCCTAAATTTTCTATTTGCTTTGTTAGACTACTTAAAATTCCCCCATTTGGAGCTTTATTTACATTAACAGGTCTACTCAATAATACTTGCTCATTAAGGGCTGGAACTGTTGTAGTTTTTTTCTACATATCCCAAGACTTAGCACCTTAGCAGAGAACTTGGTTCATAGTAAAAATTTAATAAAGATTTGTTGATTGATTGGTGTGGATTGTCTCAAGAATATTGTTTTTTCTAAAACCTAAATCAGTTTATGGAATGGAAACTGTGAGCAGGAGAGGATATATTAGGAAGAGGGTAGGATCTTTCTCTCCCTGTCCTCTGTCATGAGGGAAGAAGATGGCTAATTTCCAAGCATGGAATATTTGGCAGATAAGGTAGTATAAAGGAAGTGATTTCTAAGGATTAGAGCACTGAGAAATAGAAAAGAAGTTCAACAAGGAAGGTGAAAGGATGCTACACTATTTTATATATTTAAACTTCTCCCCCTGGGACTAGACAAAAAAGATAAAAGGAAATTTTCACCAAATTTCTTCTCCCTTTTACACTAAATGGTCCTTACCTAAGGACCTAAAACTTTGGTTAGTACTAGTTCCATTAAATTTAGGATTAACCAGGTATCTGAATACAAATATCTTTTTTAACAATATTACCATGGGAAAAATGTGCTCTAATTCTTCAACTAAGACTTTTGAAATCTAACATGTAGGTAGGGGTTTGCACCAGTGAAGACTTTATTATAGGCAGGGTATAGAATTTACTAATATAAACACCAAATTAGAAATTTAATTATAAAACTGATCCCACAGTGAAATAGCCAATCATTGGACACAGAAAGCTGTTTAAAATTAGAACCTGAAATCTTAGAGTGATTACAACAATAATAGTAGAATATATTTATATGTTATTTTCGGGAACACAAACTTCTTTGCTGATATTATCCCTTGTATTTTTATATCTATAAAGTAAACAAGTAATTCTGAAATCAAAGAACATGCTGCTTGCCCAAGCAAACATAGACCTATAATTAATGAGAAATACTGGATCTGAGAACAGTCAAATTCTTCAAAAAACAAACAAAAAACATTCCAAACTCTGACAATATATAATCAACAACAAAAAAGTAGCTTTCAAAATTGAGTAATTAAAAGTTTCTATTTCAACTGTGCTGAATTTTGTTCTAGTCAAGATAGATAAAAGAATAGTCTGAAAAGTTTGTTTCTTTAAAATTACTTTACCAAAAAGGGAGCTTCAACTTCTATAAAAATTTGTAGTTAAAGCCCCCCAACATGAAAAATATAATCAAAGTGACCAAAAGTGTTACACATACAACAAAAAGAATTCCAAGATATATATTCAAAGAGAAATGTCCTAATAGAGAAATAGTAATAGTAATACACAATAGTAAGAATTATATTGCCAAAGCTAAACATCTCAACCTTCTGCCAACTTTGAACAACTGTGACTGCCATAAATCCATCTCATGAAATATAAGGTTCAATTCTTAGTAAACATATGCTGATGAATGAAATATGTTAAAACTATTTTGGTGTCCAAACCTCAATACACTATCAAAAAGATGAGTCAATAGCTTCAATTCTTCTCTGGATTATTTAAGTAACAATTATTTCATTTTATACCTGAAAACAATGAAGTGGCAAAATGAAATAACTTGTTGAAGGATAAAACCCAGCATCCAATTGCAATGAATATAATTAGTAGAAGATTTCAAACCCATCCCATATTTAGTAACCTATGTATATATCACTCCAGTTTATGCTTGTTTTTCGTTCAAATTCTAAGAGAAATTCTTAAAAATGTAAAATCCAGTTGGATTTTCATGGCATTCATTTTTTTTTACACCTTAACAAATATGAAATTTTTAAAAACTGAAGGCAAAATGGGTTAAAATTTATCATCTGTGAAAAATGCAATTAGATATAGATATAGATATGTACACTAAAAATACATCCTCTTGTTTTGCTGGTATTATACCGATAGGAGGTGGACCTATGATTTTATTGGCATAGGAAACTGTCAGATGAACCAAGTAAAATCTCTGAAATTTATCATCTTAGTCACACAGCCAGTGTGTGGAAGAAGTGGGACTTGAACCCAGGTCTTCTTAGTTATAAGGATAACTCTCCTTTCACTCTTCCTAATTTTGCTGACACCAAACTACATTCTGCCTCTGATACCAAACAAAAACACTGCCACAAAAACTATGCGCTCCTTTTTGTTACAAAAATAACATTCAAAAAAATACAATGTGATTAGTTCAAATAAACCAACTAGAAGTGTCAGTCTACTTTTATAGCACTGCTTTATTTTGCTATATCAAACAAATATTGCTTTGGCTGACATATGGACCAGACCCAACAGTTGTTAGTTCAGATCTAGCTAATGAAATTATTGACAAAAAAATACTGGTTTTACATTTGGTATGGGTCAATAGCTTTTACTATGTCAACATTTATACAGTAACATATATTCCAGAATATTATTTTATCCTTACAACAAAGTTAAGACACTGGTCATTATTTGCTCAATTGCTGACAAAAAAATGAAATATTCTACCAGATGTGTACAACAGAGGAGCAGGAAACACTATCATGGACAAAGAAATGTGTTGTTAATGTATAAAACTTCAATTATATGGTCAAAGTAGGATGGACAAAGTGGAAAAAAGCAATAGAACCTGAGGGATTCAATGCAGTAGGCTACAAATAGCATTATGTATCATATAGAGCATGGTGTATGTAGTAGAACAAGCACTGGATTTGGTGTGAATGGATTTGAGTTGAAAGCTGGGGCTCTGACACAGTGTGACAGTAAGCAAGTCATCTTCAAATTTTTCATCTGTAAAATGGAGATAGTAATACTTGCACTGTATACTACTAAATACCGTTGTCTTAGAAATATAAGATGATGGAAAATGTTTTAAGTGATAGGATAATGAATGCTTGGAGGTGATCTCTAAGAATTAGAATGGGTTCATTATGAACATAAATCAGTATATCCAGGGAAAGCTACACACATAGCATTACCAAATATACTCATTGATTATCACAGTGTTTGGTAAACAGTAAGCTCTTAACAAGTAGCAGTTGAGTGATCTGAATTTTATCAAGATTTTTGACAATCTTTATACCTTTTGGGGGAGACAAGAGAAATGCAGACAGTGATAAAGTTAGATGAGTATGAAATCAGCTAATACAGATGCTTTGCCTATCAAATTTACAGATACAATGAAGTCAGGAGAAGATAACAGAATTGTAACAAGGGGGAAAGCAGGCTGGAATAGAAGACTGAAGTTAATTTAAAAGTGACAAATCTAGAGTTCTACACTTAGGTTCAAAGTATCAACCGTGTAAGTAAAGGACTGGGGGGTATATACAGAAAAAAGCTCATGTAAAAAGCATTGAGGCATTGCAGAGGAGTGTAAACTTAATGGGTATGCAGTAAAAATAGGCAATCAAAAGAAATAATGTGACATCAGATGGCATTAACAGCGGTATAGTGTCCAGAATGAAAATGATATGTAGTCCTACGGTATTCTATCCTGGTCAACAAATATCTGGAATACTGTATCCAGTGCTGGATGCCACATAATAGAGCTATCGTATTAATGCCATGGGATTGTTGTAAGGCTCAAATGACATAATGCATGTAAAGTGCTTTACAAACCTTAAACTATCATACAATGTCAGCTATTATTGTAGCAAAGGCCATTAGCAACAAAAAAGAAAGGGAGAGGAGACAAACTGGAAAATACACAAAATTTAGGTGACAGAAAAACTGGGAACTGGAACTAAAAGTAGGGATGTTTTAACTTGAAGAAAAGAAAAGAATAACAATCTTGAAATGTCTGAAAGATTATTACGTGGAATAGGAATTCAACTTGGCACTAGAAGCTAGAATAAGGAACAGCAGAGAAAATTAAAGGGAGATAGATTTTGATTTAACATAAGGAAAACACTCAACATTTGGAGATGTCAAAAGAAATCAGAATGGATTACATGGGCAGGGAGTAGGAAGGAGTTCTCTTTCAAAGGAAAGGTATTTTCACAGAAGCTGAATAATGAAGAATGGCCAATCAAGGATGGTAGAGTAGATTTATGATTTATTTTGGTAGGAGTTTAAACTAAATGATCCAAGATTTTAAATATAACAATTTATTTTTATATGCACTTGTATCTGGTCCTCCCATTGCCTCTTATCGAACAATAACAATAAAACTCTCATAATAAATACACATAGTCCAACAAAACAAATTCTCACGTTAGCCATGCCCCTAAAATGTATGCCTTTCTCCCTGAATTTTGAGTTTATCCTTCCTCTAACATGAGGTGAATGGTATGTTTTAATCTTCAATTTTCTGTACTTTAAGTTTATCATTGCATTTATTATAGAGTTCTAAAGTCTTTCAAAATTGTGTTTCTCCATAATGTCTTTGTGTAAAGTGTTCTAGTTCTGCTACAGAGATAACTCAGGATGCAGTAGGGGACCTTGGTCTTTTCAAGCTAAGGTCTTTAACAGGTCTCAGTTTGACTGAGGCAAAACCCATTCAGTGATTAAGACAATTAAAAAAATGAGTCAAAGAATGGCCTCTTTAAAAAAAGATCTGGGAAGGAAAGGCCAAAATAGAAACATTGTTATTTGCATTCACTCTCAGCCAATCAGGGCCCAAACAGAGATCAAGTAGGGCTAGGTCTGGGACCAGAGTGATTTGGGGTTAAGGCTGTCTTTAAGAGAAAAAAACCCAAAACAACAACAAAAAAGTTTCAGAGATTAAAATTTATATTCCCTTTGGGCAGAGCACTGGCAGGAAAGAGTATAATACCCTATGTGGAGAGAGAGAAGAAAAAGAAGGAAGAGAAGAAAGAGAGGAGGGAAGAAAGGAATGAAGGAAGGGAAGGAAATAAGGAAGGAAAAAGAAAAAGAAAGAAAAAGAGAAAGGAAAGAAGGAAAGGAAAGAAGAAGCTGTGCTGCTCAATTGGAAGTTCTCTACTTACAGATGTTGCTGTTTGACCTTTGTTCTCAAAGAGGACCATGTCATCAGGGAGGTGGATTTAAGTGAGGGCCGTGCAAAGTGACTAGCCTCACTACCTCAGTCAAACTGAGACTTGCTAAAGACCTTACCTTGAAAAGGTCAAGGTCTCCTACTGCATACTGAGCCATCCCCAGTTGTCCTGTTCCATATCTGGCCACTGCACCCAGATGGCTCCGGAGGAGAAAGTGAGGTTGGTGACTTTGCACATTCCTTCCTCCCTTCAATCATGGTATCCCCTTCCTGATGCCATGATCCTTTTCAAGAATAAAGAACAAAAGCCAGCAGTCCAGTTCTGCTCACTTTGTTCTGCATCTATTCAGACATCTTACCAGTCTTCTCTGAAACTCCCCTTTTGTCATTTCATATAGCACACTATTTCATTTGTTTAGCTAATGACAGCCCTTAAATTTTTTTTGACTACCACCAATGAATTATTATAAATATTTTTGTACACATAAGCCCTTTTTTTCTTCTTTTGATCCTTTTAGGGCATAGGCCTACTAGTCAGACTGTTATGCATGCAAACTTTTGAGAATAGCTCCAAATTACTTTTGAGAATGATGAGGCCAACTCACAGCTCCACCAACAGCACACTAGTGTGCCCGTGACTCTGCCAAAATCTGTCATTTTTGTAATTTGTTTTCTAATTTGTTGATGACCTTTGATTCGGTGATCCACTTTATGAAGAAATTCTTTCATTATGTAATCACTTGTACTCAATATTAAAAAGCTTTCTGCCAAAAATTACTTCCCTATTCCATTGGCTGAGGAATTTCACTGTTTAATACAATACTAAAAGAATAAAATGGGAAATTAAGTTCACAATCCAAAGGGCAAAGAAGGAAGGTGTGAACCACTAAAACCTGTAATGGTTTTAGCAGATATACTTTCCTATCTGATGAGCAGAAAAGAGGAGAAATCATTATAAACTGCTGCTATACATGTCATTAGGTCCAACTGGTACATTACATACTAGCCAGAGATGAAATTCTTTTTTTTGGTTGAAGAGGTAATTTGTCTATTACCAAATATTGGTTATTGTGTAAGAAGGATGGAGGTGGTTGTTTTTAATCATTCCTAATTCTACCAGATCTACCCATATTATACCAGGTTGTCCCTAGGTTTCCTGTTCACCACTTACAACGAGAACAGCTTGGTTTTAGAATTCTGATCAAATGATACTGGCAACATGACAGTTATCACTAACTAAAGCTTAGGCTATTTCTAACTAGCCAAGATAAAACTTTAATGTACTGCAAGGACTAAAATTTAAAAGTTCTGTTTACTCTTAGATCAAATAAAAACAGTTAATCTATTTCATATCTGGTACTCTATAATCAACGTAATTCAGGATACAAAATGATAAATGATACAAACATTCATCAAGTACCTGTTGTATACACTGTGCTTAGTACTACTGTGAAAGATGCAAAGAAGCACAAAAAAGCAATCTGTGCTCACAAGAAGCTTACATTTGAGTAGGAGAGGTAAGGCACAGATTAAAAAGGTAACTAATACAAGGTATTAGAAAGAGTTCAAGACTACAATAGGGTCCAAGGCACAACAATTAATTGCCACTAACCTCAAACAATACTTGGTATCTCTCCTTTATTATGTCCTTAACTAGAGTTATGTATTTATTGTACATAATGTTGCACACCATATCTTAGATCCTATCCCCTCTAGGAAACTATAAGCAACACAAGGGCAAGGATCTAATTTTCTTAGTATCACCCCATTACCTCACATAGTAAGTGCTCAGTACATAATTGCTGAATGGACAAATGCATATATGGAAAGAGTTAGGAGTTAGGAGACTAGTCTGGAGTTTCTACTGTGATACACAAGAGTACAAATGTGATTAAATACATTACCTGAAGCTTACAGTACTTATTTGTAAAATGGTAATAATATTTGCATGGCATTTAGGCATTCAAGTCAACAAACATTTCTTGAACATCCATTATTTGTTAGACATTATGTCAGACTGGAGATACAAAGACAAAAATGGAAACAAGCCTGGCCTCAAGGATCTTGCATCCTATTGGTATAGAAAATATTTGAAATCACATGTTTAGAGACTATAGTCACCAGGTGAAACTATCAAGAAGTGACTCTAACTTCCCAGCTCAATGATCTCCTTTCATTTCTTCTGGAATGGCCTGAAACAGAAAAGGAATTAAGAAGCAGAGGAATACAACAGCTAACTTCGTAATGGTTGCTGACAGATACACCTAACAAAAAGAATGATGTGGAACAGAATACAAGCTTCTTAATGGCAGGGACTCTCCAGTTTGAAAGCAGTTTGTAAGGGAATGATGTATGCAAAGGAATGGTCAAGTCAAAATGGCAGAATACCAGGAAGCAATGTAGTTGAGATCCTGTTCTCAACTCTTCTAAATTGAGTTGGAAAATATACTAGCCCAAATCTGAGTGGGAACTACAGAAAAAGTCAGATTGAGTCCTTTGGTCCAGGTCTACATAAGGAGACAGGGAGAAATACAGACATTAGCGGTTGCATCAAGCAGGAGTACAGCTACCCAGGAACACTCCAGCACCCAGGGAGAAGCTGTGCACCAGGAAAGAAGAGGCCACAGAACCATTACAGGAAACTCTAAGACCTAAACTGGGGTGTATAAAACTGGGAAAGATGTTTACTGGCAGTTTTATTGTCCACTATCCAGCTCTAGGTCACAGATACAGGGCAAAATGAAGAGAGATCTGCATAGGGATCCTTTGGTAGGAAGACCCTGGGCTGTGTACTAAGAAAGGAGGAAGCTCAGACACTATGAGCAGTACTATGGATCAGACCCCAGGAGCAGAGCAGGATCTCAGTTCCAGTATCTAGGCCAAACTACATAGGAATAACCAGGGTAGGAATCCAGATCAAAGGCAACTCGAAGTTCTAGCACCATAAACTAACTGAGCTTCATGGTTGGCTGAGACTGGCTGAGTCTAGAAGCATCTACTGTTGTTCTGACTGCAACCCAGGTTCAAGACTGTGAAGAACTTATGCCAGGGGAACAGCAATTAGACTTTGCCCTGGATCAGATGGCACTGAAAGCTTACAGTCTCCAGCTAGCTCCTGAAATCATGGTATAAGATAATACTCAGTATCTCAAGAAAGAAGTAACAGGATCAGCTCTGACCTTCACTTCAGAAGTGTGGCAGATCCCAGCCCTAATATCAAGCATGAGATCAGGAAGTAGGCTGGAAGAATGGGCAAATAATAAAATAATCCCACCCTAATGAGTAATGAGGGTGACAAGGATGCTCAAGACACAAACACATAAGAAGAATAAGATTCCAAATCATCTACAAGCAATATCTCATAGAAAAACACATCTTAGACACAAATTCAACTAGAATTCCTGTAAGAGATGAAGCAAGGGTTAAAAAAGAGGTTAAAAAAACATTTTATTAAGTAAATAAAATGACAGCACTTGAGGAAAAATGGAAAAGAAATAAGAGCTATAAAACAAATAACTGGTAAAGGAATGACCAGAATGGCAAAGAGGTACAAAATTTTGCCCAAGTAACACACTTCCTGAAAATTAGAATGGACTATATAGAAACCAATGACTCCATCATAAGACAACAGGAAATATTAAAACAAAATCAAGACTGAAAATATAGAAGAAAAAATGTGAAGAATCTCAGCAAAAATTGATCAAGAAATCAAGAAGAAAGAGAAATTAAGAACTGAACTATTTCAATATCATTAAAAAAGCCCAGATATCCTACTTAAAGAAATCTTAAAAGAAAATTGTCCAGATCACTTAGAATAAAAGGGCAAAGTGGAACTAGAAAGTATCCACTGATCAGTTCCTGAAAGACAAAATCTAGAGATTCCAAATCAAAGAAAAAAATACCGCAAGTAAACAGAAAGAAATAATTAAAGTACTGAGAAGCCAGTCAGGATCCCACATGATTTAGCAATCACTGTTATAAAGAATAAAAAACTTGCAATATGATATTCCAGAAGGCAAAGAACATGGAGCTTATAGATAAGAATAATGTATCCATAAAAACTGAATATAATCCTACAAGAGAAAACATGAATCTTTAATGAAATAGACACTTTCCAAGCTTTCCTGATGAGATCAGAACTGTGAAGAAACTGAAATTCAAAATAAAGAGTTAAGAGAAACATAAAATGGCAAACATAAATGAACAAACAATGGTAAGCGAGTAAACAAGGGAAAATTGCTTATATTCTCACATAGGAAGATACATGTATCCCTTCTGAATCCTATCATCATCAGGGGCTGTAAAGAGAGTTCAATTAGAATGGGAATCGGAGAGGGTATCCATAATTTTGGGGAATGGATGAACAAGTTACAATACATAAATGTGATAGAATACTCTTGTTATATAAGAAATGAAGGGGATGATTTCCAATGCATCTAGGAAGACATGTATGATCTTACACCACGTGGAATGAACAAAACCAAAAGAACAATTTATATAATGACAAAAATGGTAAAGGTAAATAACTTCGAAAGAATTAGGAACTTTGACTACTGAAATGATTAACCATTATTCTAGAGGATTCCTGATGAAACATGCTTCCCACCTCCTGATAGAGAGGTAAAGGTTAGAGAGAACAGAATGAGACAAATATTTCTTTTGTACATCTGAATATGACCAATGCGTACATGTGTTGTGATTCACTATATATGTTTGTTATGGGGTTTGTTTTCTTTAATTCTCAAGTGTGTGTGGGGAGTTGGAGTGGAAGAGTGAGAAGGGAAATTTTTGCTCATTGAAAAAAATGTGTGTGTGTGTGTGTGTGTGTGTGTGTGTGTGTGTATACACACACATATTTAAAAGAAGAGGTTGCAAGCAAGAAGGACGTTTTATGGGAAGAAAAATACCATGATCTTTCTTATCATATTTAAGTATTTTCATGCTACTGATCTATATGACTGGAAAAAGTGCTTGTTCCCTAGAAAATTCCTGCCTGACCTGAATTCAGAGAAACACAGCAAAGCATTTTTAACAATTTATAAAACTGGTAAGATACTAGAACTTCTCTTCTGCATCTTTATCTGAGTCTATCTTTGCTAATATTCAGTAGAGAAATTGGTGGATTCATTGTTAATTCAAGCAAGAAATTCCCACTTTTTGCTTGAACTTGTGAAAGCAGGAATCTCAACTAAAAATATTACATTCAATTCTTTACTTAGCTTTAGAAGACCTGGTTTGAAACTAGGGCACAGTTTTCCAAATATTCCTTTAAACAGGATACCTTGATATGCATATACAGTAAAGGCTTCTAACATCTCTAAATTACTTGGTAGCATTTCTTTTCTTCCTGTGATTTACCTTTAACAAAGAGAAGCACTGAAAGGTGAAAAATTACTCACCTGGATTGTTGACTTTCATGTGAAGTTTTTTTCTCCTAATTAAATTTGTCAAAGCACTCTGTCTAGAAATCTCCTTTGCACTTTTGACATTCTCCCTTTTATTACAGTTCATAGGGTAATAGCTTTAGAGTTGTAAGGCACCTTAGATGTTATTAAGTTCAACACCCTTCATTTTACAGATGAGAACACTGAAGCCAAGAGAGCTTAAGTGACTTGCTCTGGGTCACACAGCTATTAAGTGTATTAAGTGGTACTCAAACCCAGGTCTTCCTGATTCCATACCTAGCACTCCTCTATCCACTATACCATATTGCCTCTCAAAGGAATGTATGAGAATCTTCCCTGTTGGGGAACTGAACAATGATCTCCCCAGTGACAGACAGGGATACTTATCATTGTATTAATAAGGAAGGCACCATTATTTCTTTATGTGTTTTGTTAACAACCTCTTTATTTTCCTCCCTGTGTTTCTTAAGGTAGGGGACCTGACTTTAATACTTCTTTGTATACTATAGTACCTGGAACAAGGGTTTGCTTATAGTAAGCTATTACAAAATTCATGTTTAGTGATCAGCTGGAAGATATATAAATATACAAGTCTGTGAAAACAAAATGCAACATGTTTAGGTTTCAAAAACAGTGGTACACAAAATTGTGTCCCACTCAGGGAAAAGAGTATTCTGGAGACCTCAACAATCCTTGAACTTAAGCTATGGATGATCTGCCCTGCTGATAGGGTTAGCACTCACTCTTTCTACAGAAAAGGGTTAAGCCAGGATACTTTGAAGACCATAGACTCAAATAATCATAGATTCACTGCTGGCAGGAACCTTGGAGACCCTTCTAATCCAACACCCTCATTTTTCAGATGAGGAAACTGAGGACCAGAGAAGTGAAGTGCCTTTCCCAACCTTTCAACTTCTAATCCAACTCCAGCTACTCCATGGAGCCTGCCCTGAATTCTCCAACTTTCAATGATATCCCTTTTTGCTGAACCTGTATAGCACTCTTAATTTCTACTACATAGCTGGCATTTGAGTCATACTCAGCAGCAAATGTGGACCCAGTACCACCAAGAAGCAGACAGAGCCAGGGGCCCTGGAGCAGTGGCACCCCCAAATAGTATTCCTGCACCACACCCAGATCTCTCAGCTATCACATGGGGACATACCTCTTATAGAGGACATCACTACTACTGCCAAACGACTGTCACACATAAGTGGGCAGAAAAGCCAACCTAGCTAAAAGAAGCATGGCATCCTGGAGGAGACATGGAGGAAGCATGTCAAACCATGACCACAAGTATGATTACTATCTTCCTTCAGACTATCATGGGGAGAGCTGAGGATCCTCAACCCAAGAGCCCTGGGAGTGGGGGAACTCCCCAGACCACCATTCTTGCTTCCAGCCTAGACCTCTAAGGAGGTTGTTCTTATAAAGAAGAGATTAGCCAAGACTAACCACAAACCACTGACCAACTACCATATACAGGGCAAGCAATACAGCCTTGCTGAACAGAAAGGCATCCAGAGACATAGAGTAAGCAGCATATGCCAGGCAAGTCAAACAATCACTACCACCTTAGTCTCCATCTCCCTGAAGACTCTAAAACCAAGAGCTTTGGGAATAGCAGTGCTTCTAGCACCAGTCTTCAAACATCATTCTAGGAAGCAATCTCAATGGACAGAGGTGGCTTGGTAAATGCTCCCATAGGTAGCACAAAGTTCTTGAAGACCCAGAAAAGGAAGTTTTTGCCATTGAGAACTGTCAAGGTACCATCAAATGGTTTAACACTGGAAACTGATACAATTTTATCAATGGAAATGACTTTTAAGAAGCAGCAATAATATCTGCTTTGCAGCTGTACCCTATGGACCATGGACTTTTCCATCTGACTTGTAACTGAAACTTTCCAAATGTATTGTCTCCCCCATAAAAAGGGAGCTCCTTGAAAACAGAGAATATCTTACTTTTCTATTTGTACATTCAGCACTTAACACAACACTTTGCACATAGTAAGGACTTAGTAGTAGTAGATAACTTATTCATTCTTTCATTTTGTTATGTTAGGCACTAATTGTTTCTGGTATTTTTAGCTGGTCTCTAACCAGATTGTATTGTTAGCATTGTATCTCCTACCAGACTGTGAGGGTATGTAGCAGGCATTCAATAAATTTTTGAATGACTGATAAATGAACAATATTCTTCAAAACTATAGAATGAAATCTAAGAATATTTTTATAACTTTTTCTTAAGGCATAATTAGAAAATACGAAAAACAACAGTAGACCGAAACAGATATAAAGTGCTAGGACAGAGAAGGTATTGGAAACGACTTCTGGGAAGCACAGCTTTAATTCTTTGCCCATCAAGAATAAAAGGAAGATGTTTTGTAGATTAGTAATAAAAACTGCAAGCATTTTCTTCCCCCTATTCCCTGAAAACAGTCTATCAACCTTCTTTAGGTGTTTTAATAGATTTTCAGAAAAAAAAACAGGGTTATTTTAAATCAAAAAAAGTTACAAAAATTATGCATGTCTTATTGGTTAAGTATGGTACTCCATGAGCATTTGCAAAGAACTAGGGCTTTAAATACTTAACTCCCTACCACTTCCCTACTCAAAGCTGTTTGAGGAAGGTGCTTTGTAAAAACTTTTAAAATGCTAAATGAATACAAGCTATTATTATATTTATTAAATCTTAATCACAGGGAAGGGTAGTCTACCCCTG
Source organism: Potorous gilbertii (assembly GCA_028658325.1). Lineage (NCBI taxonomy): Eukaryota > Metazoa > Chordata > Mammalia > Diprotodontia > Potoroidae > Potorous > Potorous gilbertii. Next base: position 388,555,875 of record CM053770.1, on the reverse strand, counting down.
CAGAGCTAGTTCCTTAGGTTAGTTCTTGATTTCTAGTTAATGGATTCAATCTGGCAATGCTTTAAGTGTTTTGGTCCTTGTAGTATATACTTCCAACCCTTAAATCAGGGCAGAGAAGCCTCTATGTTCAGCATAGTATTGCTGCCCCCATGACACTCCCTAATCCCAAATCCCTTTGTACTGCTCTCTGGTTACAAGGAAGGGAGATCCTTCCTTCATCTTCTCCTTCCTCCCTTGACAAGGAATACCCTTTAGTTGCCTTCCTCATCTCCCTCTTACTACCATCCTCCTACCTCTTGGAGAAATCTAGTCTCTAGACTTAGAAAATACCACTAACTTTTGAATTTTCCTTTCTGACCTAACTAGTTTGAAACAATTCTTTTAGCTGCTTGCAATGGCCAACACTACCCTTAGCAGTGAAGGTGGCTTTTGTGTCCCTTTTTCTCTAGAGATAATGTGGCCAAATCACCTATGCTTGACTGATTTATGTGGCCTCCAGCACTAGTATCTCTCTTAAACTGCCCTATACTATTCAAATTCAAGTTGAATTTCTAGTTGTGGCCTTCCCACCAAATTTTTGTTTCCAGTTCTCCCTGGCTGAATGGTAATACCCCTAATATCCTGGGACAAACAAACAAAAGGAACATCTTTTCCTCTACTACTCTCCACTCCAGCTCTTCAAGTCACAGAGGAATGGCTCAGATTTAACTCTGGAGGATGGAAATAGGGTTGCTTTTGAGTCTTTTGGCTTCACAATCACACATACACATACTACACAGTATCAATCAGGTTAAGTTCAGAACACCACAGTTTCTTTCAATGTTCTCCCTTCAATCTCCCTCTTTAAGGCATACCTTCATTAGTGCCTCTAATGACAATCATTAGAAGCAATATTAAAAGACGTTTTAAAATTTTTTGATTCTCACAACAGAGAAACTTAATAGGCTGCAAAAAAATGAACAAGATCTTTGTATAGCAAATATTTATCATTAAAATGTCCAATTCTAACTCTCCCATGTGAAGAAAGTAATAGCTCTCTAGGGAAGACATTAAATTAAAGGATACTGCATTTAGATTCTTCCATACTTACGTGAAATTCAGAAATCCTTCTGGAAAGGGGGCTTGTTCTGCTCCACGGTTTCCTAAAGTTTGCCAAAGAAGCTCTGTAGTTTTCTAACGTCTGGATAAAAACTGAGAAGCTGAATATTTTCTCTGACTAGCTGTAGCAGATATTCTCTTTGGCTGGAATCATCAATAGTAGTAGGAAGTTGATGAAGGGAATGACTGGAGAAAGTACACTGAACTTTACTGAATTTGCTACAGAATAAAATGAAGGCAAAACAATATAAATCAACAAAAATATGAATCGTGTCAAATCAACAGGCACTCTTCACTGAATATGTTAAGGAGGGAATAAAAAGATTTGGTTTTAAAGCTGAGGAGGAGAGCTATAACAATGAAAAAAAGATATTGAAGGGAAAGGCCATTCACAAAGTAGAATCAATTTTTGTAACATAGGAGGTAGGTAGCAAAGATGGAGACAAAATGATAAAGATAAAGACAACTAGCAACACTACATGTAACACTGCTGATATTGTTCAAAGATGGACATTAAGATTTTCAACCTCAAAAACATTAAGTTCACTGAACCCACAGATTACTGTAGTTTATTATGACATCAATTGAAAACAACAGATTCATAGGTGTGCCCTCTTTGACTGTTCCTATAGTTTTTCTTTACAAGGCTCATTAGCCTGTTGGCAACTACCTATAGGATATGAAGCCAGGAGGCTCCCAATGCTTTTTCCTTGGTTCTCAGTTCTTTCACTACCCATTAGAAACTTGAGCAATGTTAAATCTACTTACCTAGACTCTTCTAAATCCATATGGCATACAAAGTTGCCATTTATTACTGAACTTCCCTCCTAAATGTCTTAGTACCACTTCAAATAGAGAGAAGACAAGGCTACTAAATATGTTCTTACTTGCATCACACTAGAAAGAGCCTTTTACAGACCTTTCAAGTGAGCAAAAGACCTTACAGTAATTATTGACTACATTGTACTTTACTATGCTCAATTAGAACCAAAAAAATAGAGAACCACCGTCTTTCAATTACAAACTACTGAAAAGTAGGTACTAACTGGTTTTGTATGGTACTGAGCACAGAGTTAGGAAGAGAATTAAATATTTGGATGATGCTGATGATATGAATTATTTCTTTAGGTCCAATATTATCTGCATGTTGATATGTACCAATCCTATTCCTTTCTTCCCACATTTACAGAAAGATGATAATGTACTGGAAAAAACAATGGGATTGGAGTAAGGAGACTTGGGTTCAAGTCCTGGCTCTGTCATAAATGAGATGTGATTCTTGGCAAGTTCCTTAACCTTTCTAAGGTTTAGTCTCTTCAGCTGTAAAATGAGAAGAGGGTTGAGGTTGAGGTCAGTACCGAGGTTTGCAGCCTTGTTTGGCTGCTCCCTGTGTGACAATAAGAAGGTCCCTTCATTTGGCTGGGCCTCAGTTTTCTCATCTATAAAATGAAGGGGTTAGACTGGCAAGAACTCTTACACTGAAATCTGTGAACTCTGATAGTATTTCAATGTAATTGTGTATGTATATTATGCATGTTACACACGATGTGAACATATACACATATGCTTATATGTAGTGCATCTGAATATCATATATACATATGTGTATTATATGCATATACATGTATGTGTATGTATATATACACATAGTATTCTGAGACGAGGTACATAGGTTTCACTAAACTCCCAATGAAGTCTATGACACAAAAAATGTTAAGAACCTCTGGGCTTGATCATTTCTATGCTGTCTCTTCCAGAATTTTTACTTCCACTATATACCTCACAGGGCTGTTGTATCAAATGAGAAAAGGTTATATCCCCTTCAAACTTTAAAGCTATGTAAATATGTTATTATTATTAGTTCCTTGTGCTGTTGAGTTAAGTTTCTTAATGCCAATATGGGTAGCTACGTAGCTTACTAGATAGAGTGCTGGACCTAGAGGCAGGAAGCCATATTCCTCAGTTCAAATTTGACCTCAGACATTTACTAGCTTTGTGACCCTGGGTAAGTCACCCATTTGCCTCAGTTTCCTCATATGTAAAATGAGCTGAAGAAGAAAATGGCAATTTATATCTTTGCCAAGAAAACCCCAAAAAGAGTCACAAAGACTCAGACATCACTGAAAATTACTAAACAACAAACTACAACAAAATGTCAATATACTAATTGAGGATAAGTTCTTTTAAAATACAACTCATAACAGTGAACTAGGAATGGTGTCAGGTTTTCAATCTCTTTCCCAAGAATACTAAAATTCTGCTGTCAATTTAAGCCAAATGAAATAGAGAACTATGTTGAAAATGGCTAAGAAATCATCTTCAGGTGGGTGTTCTTTGACTAGAGGGCAAAAAGGGTTTGAATTGTTGAATTCGCCTTTTATTAACATTCCAAATGCTACTGATTTAAGAGGTAGAATAAAATTTCTCCTCTTTCAGAAATACTTAAACCATTCATTTGATAGTTCCCATTTTTCCCCCTAAGAACATTATTACTTGAAAACTATGGATTTACTTTACTATATGTTGCATTTGGACTTCAATTTGTTCAGAAAATTGTTAGCATTTTTCAGAAATTGTATTTTAGCACAATGTTCCTATTTTAAAATCTGATTTCTCCCTTAAGTCACCTAACTCACTCATCAACCCATTGCTATTTGACTTTTGTCTCCATAATACTATTGAAATTGTGTTATTAAAGGTCACCAATTATATCCTTTAATGACAAATCCAATGATTATTTTCTCAGGTGTCATCCTGCTGGAGAACTTGACTCCATTCAACTCCATCTCTTCCCCCACCCCTCAGCTCCTACAACAGCATTTCATTTTTCTAATTATTCTTATCTGATCTTTCTTCTGTCTCCATGATGGGCTTTTAGTCCATTCATAGATTTACTCCCAAAGATTTTGTTCTAGGTTTTTCTTTTTTCTTCTTCCATAATCTCATTCATTTTCATAGCTTCAACTGTATCTCCCAAATCCAACTCTCTAGACCAGATCTCTTGTAGATTTGACCCACATTTCCTATTGTGTACTGGACTCCTACCGCTGAACATCATCATGATATCTCAAACTCCAACACTTACAGACCTGAGCTTTACTACTTTTCTCCTAAAAACCTACTCCTCCTTCTGACTTCCCATTTCTATTAACAATACCACTACTGACCTGCACTCAAAACTTCAGGGTCACCTTAAGAAGTGAGACAGGAGGAAAACTCAATTAGTAGCTAAGTTTCTGTTAATTCCACCTCCACAAATGCTTTTTTCAATTCAGTTCAACAAGCATTTACCAAGAAGACTACTGTGTTCTAGGTGTTTGTGATAGAGACAAAAAATTTTAAAGTCCTTGCCTCCTTGACTATATTTTACTGGTAGAAAACAATGTTTATAGATAAGCAGATTGTGTGGGTGTGTCCATGTCCCAAATAAATATCACACAGGGAGGCAAGGCTCTAATAACAGGGGGAAATCAGGAAAGGACTCTCAAAGAAGGTGAAACTTGAGCTTAGGCTTGTAGTTTCCAAAGGGCGGAAATAAGGAAGAAGAGAAATACAAGTGAGGGGAACAACCTGGTTGGCAAAGCACAAAGATAGGGGATGAAATATCATATAGGGAACATCAAGTAAGCCAATTTTCCTGGGATGTGGAGTGCATGTAAAGGAATAATACATAATCAGTGTGGAAAGATAAGCTACAGGGATTTAAAGTATTTTAAATGCTGAAAATTTAGAGGACAATGCATTTTTATCTTAGAGGCAATGTGAAACCAGTGAAGTTTTCTACGCAGGAGTGTCATGGTTAGATCTATGTTTCAGGAATATCAATTGGGTGGCTGGATAGAGAATAGAATGGGGAAAGAGGAAGCAGACAGTTTATCAGAAGGCTATTGTCAAAGGGATAATGACCACCTCAATTAAGATGGTTGTGGTGTGAGGTGTGAAGAGACAGATGCAAGGAATGTTGTGGAGAAAAAAAAACTTTCCACAAGATTTGGCAAATGAATGTCTATGTGGGGTGAGGACTGAGGATTTACTCCGTTTTGCATTTGCTACTTTACCTAGTTTCAAATCCAGGGAAGGAGCAGCCTCTCCCAGAAGTTTCACTTCTAATCTCATCGCCATGCTGCTAACTGAAGCCTGGATTGACACTATCCCCCTCAGCCTCCTCTCCCTCCTGACCGGAGGACTAGAGGGTGGAGTACCTCATGAGAGAAGAGTCTCAATGCCTTCCTTTATAGAATGTAGAGACTGGCCTCCCAACTCACTCCACTTTGCATCTGCTACTCTGACTGGTTTCAACTCCAGGTAAGAAGATATCCCTGGTGTGCTGTCCTTTCCTCCACTTTCCTGCCTCTGTGTGTTGTCTCCAACTGTTAGATTGAAAATTCCTTGAGGGCAGGAACTGTTTTTCTTTTTACTCATTGTATCCCCAGCCGTTAGCCAGTGCCTGGCATATAAAAGCTTAATAAATGTTTCTTGGATTGGACTGAGATATATAACATCAGAATTATAAATCTGAGAGATGGGAAGAATATGATGCTCTCAACAAAAATAGGGAGCTTAGAAATAGGGGGGTAGACTTAGGCCGAAAGATAATGCATTTTGTTTTGGATAGTTGAGCTTGTGAAGCCCCAGGGATAATAAGGTGGAGATGTCTGGCAGGCAAGATACTGGCCTGGAATGAAGGAGAAAGATGAAGTCTGGAAATGTGGTTGGGATGATAGTTGAACTTGAGAGCAGATGAGATCATCAATAGTGTGCAGGGAGAGAAGAGGGCCCAGGATGGAGCCCACATCAGACTGACAAAGAACTTGGAGAGAGCATTATCAAAATCAGGGAAGAAAGAGTAATGGCCAGTGTCAAATGATACAGAGAAGTAAAGAAGGATGAAGACTGAAAAAAGTCTGTTGGATTATGCAATAAATAATAGGATCTTGGAAGAAAGCAGTTTCAGTGAAGTATGAAAACAGATGGCAGGAGGTAAGTGGTGATGAGAAGTGATATGGGATGGACATGAGAATGAACTAGTGAATTTGAAAAAGCATATATTAAGCTCTTACAATATACCAATATTATATGATGCTAGTCCCCAGGGATACAAGTATTAAAGTAAAAACAGTTCCTGCCCTCAAAGAGCTGACATTCTGAGGGGATATTTGGTTCTGAAAGTTAGAGAGATGCTAAGTGGGACCATAAGGGAGTAGAATGATATGCCTCTTTCAGAAACAACAGCACAGTTGGTTTGAAATTGGTTCATGATTCCTGAATCCCTTACATTAAATTCAAGGCAGAAGATGGTAAAGACAAGAAGGGGAGGCTTTCAATATTCATAGATGCCATGCATCACAACTCTCCCAGACCACTGCAATGTTTTCCTAACATGTCTTCCCTTTTTTTCCCCCATGATTATTCTTTACACTGTTTATGCACAAATCTGGTGGATCTCTGTTTGAAACTCTTTAAAACCTCTATGGAAGTCTTTCTGGTTCTCTCAGGCTGTGTCCTTTATCTCTTTCTTAAAGACCAAGTCCAAGGGTACAGGCCAAGTGTATGGATCAATCACCTTATATGTAGTATTAAAGGGAGAAAGAGGATTCAAAAGGTCCAGATGAAACCATGTTACCAAAATTCTAACCTCTTTAAGGAGACAGGAGGGATTTAGGATATCTTTATACCAAGGATATGGGTATATATATACCTAGGATATTTGTCTACTTTCATACTGTTATAAGCCTTCTCATAAAATTAAAGGCTTTATGAAAGCAAGAAGACTTTTATTGATCTATGTTATCCACCTAGGAACTGAATTATATAATATTTTGCACTAGAAATTCATTACTTTAATATATGCTCAATAATATGGAAAGAATTCCACCATGGGTGCTAAGACCCACAAGTGTAAGCTAATTTGCCATACTGTTATATCTCAAATCCCATGTAACAAAGGTTCCCATTGACTATTCTCCCTATTATGGAATTGTTAAGATGCGATGAAAGGAACACTGGATTAAAAGTCCAAAGACCTAGGGTCATCTTGGTTTTGTCACTATTTCCATGACCTTCAATTACTGAGTCACTCCCTAGGCCTCAATTTCCTCCTTTGTAAAATGGTTTAGACATTACCAAAAGTTTCTTGATTGTATTTTCAGTGATCTTTCTCCGAAGTGTTTTAAAACTTACAACTCTATTAAATGAGGCTCTCTCAAAACACTCCAAATATACAAAAATTTATTGGCTATCAAAACAAAGGTGTGTAAGCAAAAATCCTGACCAGCAACAGTGCTAAACCAGCATTGGAACTGGAGTCACAGGACCTACCACAAATTCCTGAAACATCTTGGCTACTTAGTATCTACAAGACACGGTGAAAGTCATACACCCTCTTCCGTTTACTCATCTGTAAAGATCAGGTGATCTCTAAGATTCCTTATAGTCCTAAATCCTCTCTCTGATGCTTTTGATGTCCATTTTCGAGGGCTTTAACATTTGGACCAAACCGAACTGTACAGGACAGAAAGGTGTACTTGGGTCTAAACCTAGGAATCGTGTGTCCAACCACAAATTATCATTAAATCTTATACAACTTAAAGGAAGCTGAGATCATTAAATGCAACCTTCATTTCACGGCCAGGAAAACTGAGGCCCGGGAACCCTAAATTAACTTGCTCAAGGTCACGCAGGCGGATCGCCTGACTCGCAGCAGGGTGGCCGTAATCTCGTCCCACTGGTCTGGGTTCACGCTTCCAAGCTTCCGTGCTTCACAGAAAGGGTTAACGCCTAACACGCCGGCCTCGGTCTTTCCATCCAGAGGGGTACCGGGCCCTTTTCCGTTGGTTTCCCAAGTCTTTCAAGCCCGCATTCCACCGGGGGGAAAGGTCACAGGCAGCCAGCCTGGCACACACACGGGGAACCCAGGCACGCGCAGACAGGCGGCGGCTCCGGAGCCCCGAGGGGGGAGGGAAAGGGAGAAACCGAGGAAAGGGAGGTGGGGGCGTGTAACGGGAGACACCACGAACTGGGGAAATCCTCACTCCATCTGCCAACCCTGGCACGGCAGGGCAGAGGAGGGCAGGGCACAGCCGAGCAGAGCCAGGCGCGAACAAGACTCATTAACAGGCAGGGAGCGCACACTGCAGCAAAGGGTGGGGGAAGGGGAGGAAAGCGTGAATGGAGGGGGGAAGGCAAAGGGAAGCGGCTCCGGCGGCGGCGCACGTACAAGGAGCGGAACGGCCAGGGCGCCCTTTTATAGGCTGAGCCCGAAGCCTCGCGCTCCCCCCGCCCCTCGCGCCGCCTCCGGGCCACGCGCAGGAGCCCCGAACGTTACCTGGAGAGTTCGTGCTAAATCCGTCCGCTCTCCTCCGCTCACCCCGCCCCGCCCCTCCCCGCCCCTCCCGCGCGCCGAGGCTCGGCGCCGCCCCTCCCCCTCCCCCCGGCTTCCTCCCCTACTCTGGATTCTCTTACCTTCTGAAACGGGCGGAGGCGCCGGGCGCCCGTCTCCGCCTCCACTGCAGGATACGAAATGGCGGTCTGAGAAAAAAAAAAAAACCGCGAAATGCCGCAGCCTTTGCCAATCCCGCGTAACCGCTAAAACCGACTCAAACGCAGCCGCCCTTCCCCCAACTCCAAACACTTCTGCCCCGAGAGTGGCTGGAAGGCCACCCCCTCCTCCGCCATCCATGACATCGGCGCTCCACCTCCCCTTCTCGCCCTCTCTCTCTCCCAGCCCGCACCCAGGTGACGGTACCCACAGTCCGAGTCATCGATTCTCCCGGGCCCCTGCTGGGGCTGGACCCGGCGCGTGCCGATCGGGGGCGGGGGGAGAAACACGTTCTTTCTTTCCTTTCCCCCTCCCTCCCACCTTATCTTTTCCTTTCCCTCCCCGTGACCCCCCCATTCCTCCTCTCCTTCCTAACCACACCCCCTCCCCCTCCCCCGCCCTCTTTTTACACCCCCCTTTCTCCCCCCCAGTGGTTGCGTCCGTGACATCATCATCATGGCAACAAGAGCTGCAGCCTGGGACGGAGAAGCCTGTGTGATCCCCGGAGGCGGCGGCAGCGGCAGCGGCAGCGGCAGCGACGAAAGCGTCCGGGCTTCCGTGGCCGTGCCCCCCGCGCGGCGCTCCTGAGGAGGCGGCCGCGGCAGCGCGGACCCCGCGCCCTGGGCCCCGCCGCCGCCGCCGCTCCCGCGCCTCCTCGCGGTGTCTGGGAGGGGTGAGGAGGCGAGAGAGGAGAGAGGGGCCGGCAGGCGAGGCAGGCGAGGCAGGCGGGGAGGGGGCGCTGCTGCTGCTGCTGCTGCTGCTGCGGGGACTGCTGCTGCTCTGCGTGGCTACTAGAGGGAGAGGCGGCGGCGGCGAACATGTTTTCAGTGCGGATAGTGACTGCCGATTACTACATGGCCAGCCCGCTGCAGGGGCTGGATATCTGCCAATCCCCCTTCACCCAGGACCCCGTCAAGAAGGTGCCGGTGGTGCGAGTCTTCGGAGCGACCCCCGCAGGTGAGCGCGACTGGGCGGACGGCGGCGGCGGGGGGAGGGGGCGGCCGCTCCGAGGCATTCACGCGCACGCCGGCCGGGGCCGCCGCCGGTGTCTGCCCTGGCTTCGCTCTCACGCGTGACCGGGGGCGAGCTGCGGGGTCTGGCTGTCTGTGCGTGTGCGGCGCTGGAGGGGAGAGGGTGGCCGAGAGAAGCGGTGTCCCCGAGTGTTTACACTGCGCCAGGCTGCCCCCTCCCCCTTTAATGAGAGAACCGCCTTGCGGGGCTGGGATGGTCTTTGTGGGGCCTTCGTGGACCTGTTCGGAGGAGTCCCCCTTCCCCTCTGGTGTTGATCACCTGGTGGGAAGCACCACCATGTCTTGCTTCTCGTCTGCTGCGTCTGTCTGGAAATAGCTTTACAAGAGGAGGAAGCGGTCATTTCTGTTGTCAAAATGTTACCACCATCACCACTGCCATCGCACTCCTTATTCCCTGCCTTTCCTCTCGGAGATGCAGTAGGCAATACGTTGAGGGAGGTGCCCGGGGCCACATAGCTTTCTCATTGAAATGACCATGTGGCTTTCCTGTGGGAGCTGTGGAGGATTCCTGAAGGATTTGTTGCATTGACGCCTCAAGAGTCTGGGGACAAGACAGCACAGCACCCCACAGGTGCAGGGCTTTGAGTGAGGGGCTTGCACCTTTGGGAGCAGGAAATATTTGTTTCCGAAGGAAAAACATAGCATGTCATAGGTTTAATTGGTTAGGAACCACAGTTCAACACAGATGTATAAACGTAGATAATGCCATGTGCTGAGTGGCAGGATTGCCTTTTAGACAGACATACATCTTTCCGTAAAAAGAGCTGCTTTAAGGCTATATTTATTGCAGCAGATGAGGAGGGAGGGGGAAATGGAATGATCTTAGTTATGTTTTAAAAAGCTCCTGAGGTTCATGATAATATGATTAGGATGTTGGCCAAACTTGCAAGGTGCTTTTTGCATCACTTTGCTTTTTTTCTAACATATTTGGAGTGGCCTACATGAAATAACATAGTGCTACCTCCTTCCCTCCCCCAGAAATGGATGTCCTTACCTCTAGCTATGCATTTTGTCCCATGGGATTTTGAATTGTGTTTCCCACTTGATGCTCCTTGCCCTTTTCACCATTCATCTTATTACTAGATTCCATTTCCTATGGACTACCAACACAATACCATTTCCCTAAAGATAAAAATTTCTTCCCAGGCATTTATCTTTTAGTGCAAATTCCCTTTGTTAAAATTATCTGTGTTCATAGGAGCATTTCACTACAGTAGTCAGTTGTTGAGGTTTTTTTTAAAATAGAGATTAAAGGGGGTGTTGACACCTTTTAAGATAGAGCATTTCAATACTGTAGGGTTTTGTTACAAGAGTATTACTTGAAACTTTGAACATGTAGGGGAGGGCTGAGCAGATAAAGTGCTGGAAAAGATAGGTTTTCTGTCCTTTTTAATGTAAGGGATGCTGTCTTTGTTTCTAATTGGAATTTGTATTATCTCGTTTGTTCTCTAGGTGCAATGAAAAGGGGAGATCCTGAAGTTGATATATCTTTATCAAATGATAAAACAGATGCTAGGCATCCAGTGTTATTTCTGCTTATAACTTTTACATTTTGTTACATTCTTTCCCTGCAGCTCATTTTGATTCCCCCCCCCCAGTGTTATTGAACATTCCTGAGTGAATTTTCATGCTCTGATAGGATGATTCATAAAGTAATTATAATTTTGTAACTATTTGTCCAAAAATGTATGGTCCTGAGTTTGTCCAAAACTTGAATAGAAAATTTCAGTGGATGAAAGTTATTTTAATAAAACAACTATTATCTATAAAAAAATAAGTAATTTATCCTACTTTTAAACCATAATGAGAGAAATTTTTCCTTCAGTAACTAACTTCATCTTCTATTGTGTAGCTTTTTCTCAACTCAAGACACTCTCTCCTCCTACTTTTTTTAAACAGGAAATTAATTTATAAAATTTATTCATTGTTTGTAGACATGCACCTTTTAAGTGGGCTGAGTATTGGATTTGGAGTCAGATGACTTGAGTTCAGTGCTAGTATTGCTACTTACTACCTTCAAGTCACATCTCCTCTTGGACTCAGTTTCCTTACCTGTAAAAAGAGAGGTACGAACACCTTCCAATTCTAGATCTAGGAACATACTAGTGACAAAATTATATTTAAAAATTGCTTCTTTAAAATAAGTTGTTTGACCATGTATGTGAATGGTTAAAATTATAATCAATGATCAGCTTATTTTACATAATATTCCATAAATAAATATAACATTTAAGAATTAACTGCTAATGTACTCTTAAAGGCTTGATTTGGGTCTAGAGCTGGAAGGGACTTCAGAGGCCAACTGATGAGGAGATTCAGGCTCAGGAGGTTATATGATTTATTTGCCCAAATTCTTACAGGGAATAAGTGTCAGAGACAAATCAGTTATTGAACTTTTTCAGAGGAATAAATTGTTTTGATGTATTTTCCTAGTGAGTGTTATTTTTGAATGAGTAGATTCTGAATAAATAAGTTATGCCAGATTGTACTGTTGCATGGAAATGCTTTCTTTTCTAAAAAAAATCTAGTTTGGTTTACTTGAAATTTGTTTGACTCTATTTAAATGTTCAGTGTGGATAACTTTTTAAAAATTAGGTGTCCTGGATTAAAAAAAAGGCTCTTTTTGTTACATTTCTGGAACAAATAAAATTTGAATAGTGGTTTCTCAGTGTGAGGCAGTTGACTCCTAAAAAATCATTTTTTATATTCTTGGTTTGAGTGGAAGTATTATCTACTTTGGTTTTCTTTACTTTAATGTTTTTCCCTAAGAGCTTTATTTTGTTATCTTACCTGTTTGGCATCTATTAAGTACTGCCAACTGCTTCCTTTCTTCATTAGGAAGAGTAGTTATGGACAGTGTTTACAAGTTGGAGATAGTATTTTTTAAATACAGAAGTATTTTTTGCTCAGGGAATTTAAGTAATAAAATGCATGGTGATGGAAAGAGACTTCAATTTGTAGTCTAAGGACTTGGGTTCTAGCCCCTAACCAGCCCACAAGTTAGATTGATATGAGCATCTGTTTCCTGATCATGTAAAATTAAGTTCTTGTACTAGGTAGTTAATTTCTCAGATCCCTTCTACCTACAAAGCTCTTTGATACAAAATTTTGAAGCCACTTGGACTTGGAAAACTGTTCATTTCCCATATCCTGACCCTTTTCAGTCTTTTGGCGTAATTCAGGCTTAATTCATAACACCAAGCTAAAAAGAACTGTCTCCTTTATGAAAGGCCTTTGAACTTGAGATGCAAATAAGAACCAATAGAGGGTGTGAAGTCCACAGAGTAAGGATCCTAAGTACAGTAGGCCAAACTGTAAATAGAAGAAGCCCTTTCTTAGGGGAAGTATCTTTCTTCATTCTCTGAAAGTTTATTGAAGTGGAAATAATTACTGCATATGGAATCTAGTGACCTGTGTTCCAGTTCAGCTCTGCATTTACGTAGAATTCCTATGACCTTCATCTCTCTGAGTTTCACTTTCCTCATCTCTAAATTGAAGGTGTTAGACTAGAAAAGGGATCTTTATAGGTCCCTTTCCACTTCTAGGGTCTTTGATTATTGTAGTATGATGAAGTATAGTATTATTGATTCTGTGAACAACATAAACCAGATTTGCTGGAGCTGATTCATTTCAATTCAGCAAGCATTTTCATCTAACTATTTTGTCCTAGACTGAGTTCTGGGGATACAAAGACAAACACTCCTTCCCCTTAGGGAATTTACATTCTTTGTACTGGGGGATACAGCAGTGTATACCATTAAATAAATGCAAAACAGTATAATTAATTTCTAGGGGGAAGAGTATGCTAATTATGGGGGAGGGGGAATAGGACCAGAGACCAGGTCAAATAAAGGTCTCTTCTACAAGATGACTGACATTTAAGTCATGCTTTGAAGAAAACTAGTTTTTTTGTAAGATGGAGGTGAGGAAGGCATTCCAGACTTGAGGAACCACTTATGTAAAGGCAGGAGAGGTAAAAGATGACATATCATGTTTGGAAACATCTAGAAGACTAGTTAGACTATATCTGAGAATGCATGAAAGGGACTATATGAAATAAAAATGGAAGGGTAGATGGGAGAAAGATTGTGGTGGGCTTAAAATGCCAGGCTGAAAATTTTGTATTTTATTCTAGAAATGCCCAGCTGAAAATTTTATATTTTATTCTAGAAAGAAGTAGGGAGCCATTGAAGATTTTCATCTTGAGATAAGGGATGTGTGATTATGTGGTCAATTAGATTTTGTGAGTAGCAATTTGGCAGGAATGTGAAAGAGGTATTGGAGAGGGGAGTAAATGAAAGTAGGGAGACCTTTTAGACTATTGTAGTGGTCTAGGTCAGAACTGAAGAAGACCTACATTAAAGTAGAAAGAAGTCACAATACCATGCTAAATGGGTCCATTCCTAATATATATGATTGGAGAGAGAAGGGCAAATGTGAGATGTGGTAAAGATAGAATTTACAAGACTTGGCAACATATTTGATATGGACGTTGAAAGAGGGAGAAGAATAAAGGATAAAATCCAAGATTGCAATTCCAGAGTTGCACCCATCTACCTATGTAGATATATTACTTTATTCATGTAGGCTAATAAATTTAGAGATATTTTAATCCAACTTGCTTATTTACACAGATGACAAAACAGGTTAAGTGACTTGCCTAAGGTCACACAGCTAGTATCAGAACCAGGATTTAAATTAAATCAATTAACAAATATTTATTAAGTGCTTACTATATGTATAAATTCAAAAGCAAAGTAATACCTGCCCACAAAGTGCTTACATTCTATCCAGAGACAACACATACAGGTAAAAGAATATACAAAATATATATAAGATGATTGGGGTGGGGCTGCATTTAGGGTGACCAAAAAAGACTTTTGTGTAGAAGGTGGTACTTGAGCTGAGACTAGAAAGAAACTGCAACTTTTAAGAGAGAAGTAGTTACGGGGGGAGTAGGGAAGATAGTGCATTACAGACATGGAGGACAATCAGCTCCAAAGATAAGAAAAAATACCTTGTATTAAAAAGGGTAAGAAAGTCAGATTGACAGGAGAGTTGGATTTTGAAGAGGATTAGTATATAATAAGGTTACAAATATTTGTTGGTACCAGGTTGTAAAGGGCTTTGAATGACAAGTAGCGGAGTTTGTATTTGATCTTAGAAGTAATGGGGAGCCACAAGAGTTTATTGAGTAGGCATCGACATGGTCAGATTTGTTCTTTAGCTAAATTGCTTTGGAGTTAAGTTGAAGTTGATTGACATGGAAAGAGGCAGGGAGATCAATTATTGCAGTAGTTCAATCAAGAGGTGATGAAGGTCTAAACAGGTGATAGCTACATGAATGGAGTCAGATTTGAAAGGTCTTGTGAAGGTGGAAATGACAAGATTTTGTAATTTGATTGAATATGTAGGGAGGGTAAGGAGCTGATATTGATACTCTGGAAGAATGATGGTGCTTTTAAAATTAATACAGAATTTTGGAAGAGGGATAAGCTTTTATTGACAAAGATAGTGAATTTTGTTTTGAACATAATGAGTGTGAGGCATATGTGAAACATCCAATACCAATTGTCTACTTATTGGTTTCCATCCATTTCATCACTAGCCTGTTAGTGTACTACTCCAGATCCACATGCCCCTTCTACTATGCCCTCTGCAGTGTTGACTCCATACTGAACAGACTTCCTTTTGTTTTAAACTTCCTCTTTCACTCTTTTTATCTTCTAGCACTCACTGATACCTGTCTCCCTTCAGACAATACTGCATCTTTGACCACCCTTCCTAAAGCCTTCTGATTTCACTGGTCTAGGTAGAGCAGTAGGAATAATCAATTTTTGCTCTCCATTGCCACTTTAGACTCTTTCTCTACCACCTTCACTTCTAGAGTCAAACTTTTACTTTAGTTCTTGGCTGAAAGTCTCCTCTAACTCCTGCCATCATATTTGAGGTCATCAGATACAGATTGGTGCCTAATTCTTTAGTCTGTTCAACTCCTGTGACCTATTACTTCATACTACCACAGCTACACATCAGGATAGTTAAACCTTTGATCTTGCCATCACCTGAAATTGTTATAGTATGTTGAAGACCTCTGATGTTCCTTTATCCAGTCATAATCTATTATTATGTCTTTTTGTGCTTTATGACACCCTCCCCCCCCAACCCTGTTCTTTGTCCTTACCATGACTTCCATTTCCTCTAACTCTGAATACTTCATTTGATCATCCATCACCCTTACTTTGCATTCTCTTTTCTTCCCGGTCATGACCATTTGGTGTGCTGTTCAGCGCTATACGATCCTCTCTACTCTCAAAAATGCCTGCACTTCCCCCTCATACCCCATCTCTGGTCACACCTTGCCAAACCACAAGCCTGGATTATTCCACTATTTCTGCTCACGTGCTGCTGAAGGAAGTCACAAAAGCTTTCTAAGTGTACCCATTACAAATTTATGCTATCTGATCTGAGCTAGACCTTCATGACACCAAGGCAGTACTTCTGTTCCTCCTTAGTAAATTATATATCCCAGTCACAACAGTGGCTATTCCATACCTCTTTTCTTCTCAAACCTCTCCTTGCCCTTTCAGTTGAGGATGTAGGCTCCTTCTTCATTGAAAAAATTGAGCCCATTTGCTGAAATTTCCCTCTTGTCCCCTTTTCCTCTCACATCCCTCTAA
This sequence comes from Potorous gilbertii, assembly GCA_028658325.1. NCBI lineage: Eukaryota > Metazoa > Chordata > Mammalia > Diprotodontia > Potoroidae > Potorous > Potorous gilbertii. The sequence continues at coordinate 388,539,529 of CM053770.1, read as the reverse complement.
AGTCATATCCATTTATCTCTTCTCACATTCCTGTCTCAGATGAAGTAATGGACTTTATCCTACCCCCAGTGCCAGCCCTTCCACCTGAATCCATGATCCCATCTCTCCCCAGCTCCAACAGAGTGCTTTTACAATCATCCCCACTCTCTAATCGTCAATCTTAATCTCTCTTGGCTCCTTCTCTGATTCTTAGGAATGCTGCTGTCTTTATTCCCATCCTTACTCCTCACTAGAGTCTGCCATTCCTGTTAGCTGTCATTTTATCTTTCTCTTCCGAGCCAAACTCCTTGAAAAAGTTGTCAGTACTGGGTGCCTGCACTTCCTCTCCTCTTGCATTCTCCTAAACGTTTTGGAATCTGGTTTTTGATGTCATCATTCAACTAAAGCTCTTCTCTTCACAGCTGCTGGTGATCTCTGGATTGCCAGATCTGATGGCCTTTTCTTGTTCCTCATCCTCTTTGAACTCCTGCAGCATTTGAGACTACTAACCATCCTCTTCTCCTGAGTACTATCCCATTAATTTTTATCATTCAACTCTTTCTGGATTCTCTTATCTGTCTGAAAATTCCTTCTCAGTCTCCTCTGTTGGACTTTCCATGTCACAACCACTAAGTGTGGATATCCCTCAAAGTTCTGTCCTTGGTACTTTTATCTTTTCTCTCTACTCTCTCATTTGGTGTGTTGATCAGCTTCCAAGAGTTCAGTGATCATCTTCATGCTAATGCTAGACTTACCGAGTTAGAACATTTCAAACTAGGTGTCCCAGAAGTATCTCAAGCTCAGCATTTCCAAAACATATTTAGTTCTCTTTCCCCTAAAACCCACAACCTTTTCTGAACTTCTTATTACTGTCAAGGTTACCACTATTCCCCCTCGGTTCACAACCTCAGTACACAGTCCTAGACTTTTCATTCCTGCTTACCTCATAAATGCAGAATCTTGTCTTTTCTTTCTCTCTGACCTCTATCATACATCATCTTTCCACCATGCAGGTTCAAGTCCTTATCACTTTTCAGCTGGACTATTGCAATAGTTTTCTAATTAGTATTCCTGCCGCATGCCTCACCCTATTCCAATCTGTTCTCCATACAGCTGCCAGAATGATTTTACCAAAAGACAGATGCGGTAATGTCTACACCTCCCCTTCTCCTCAGTTGTTGTTGTTGTTCCTCCTCCTTTGTTTTCAAAGAGGAACCGTAACATCATAGGATTTTGTCTTGATTTGTAGGTGAATTGCACTTAAGAGACAGAGTTGCACAAAGTTGTCAGCCTCACTTTCTCTTCCAGAATATCAAAACCCAATGGCAAGAAAAAAGTCGAGATAACAGGTGATGCCCTGGGATGCAGTGGATGACCTTGGCATCTTGGATGTTTGACCAAGCTCTAAAAGCTCCACAGTGTCTGCTTCCACTCCCTTCATGGCCATTGGAACAAATTGTTCTCATCTGCCCATTCTACTGGGGAAGTTTTCACAGGCTTGGGGTAGACATTTCCCTAACTCAGGTTTGAAGCCCATGTGTTACCTCAACCTGGTTTAGCCTTTCTACTGAGACAATTTTACTGGGGTGTGGCTGCTGAGTATACTATAGGTACTTGGAGCTACAGATGGGAATTGAGTGAAGCGGGGATGAGCAGCTCTGAAAAGAGTTCTGCAGGTCCTCACACCAAAGGTGCTAATCCTCTCTGAACACCCCATACCATACACCCTTTCTCAATAAACTCCTATTAGGATTAAATATAAACTTCTCTTTTAACATTTAAAGCTCTTTACAACCTGACCACTTCCAGTCTTTCTAGTCTTAGTGCACATTATTCACCTCCATGAACTCTATAATCCAGCCATAGCAGTCTGTTTGTCATGCCCTACTCAAGACATCTGTCTCCCTTCCCCATGCCTTTACTTTGGTTGTCCTTTATGTCTGGAATGCTCGCCTTCCTCACCTCTGTGTCATAGAATCCTGTCTTCAGGACTTCGCTCAAATGCCACATTTTGAATGAGGTTTTTCTTGATTCTTCCAATTACCAGTCTTTTTTCCTCTAAAATTACCTTCATTTTACTCTATGTAACTTGTGTACTTATTTATATATGCGTTGTTTCCCCCATAGCAACGTATATTCCTTGAGGATAAGGACTGTTTTTGCTTTTTCTTTGTATTTCCAGAACTTAGCATAGTGTTGACACATAGTAAGTATTTAATAAAGGCTCGTTGATAGATAAAACCGTATAGAAATACCTAATAGATAGTTGGTGATTCAGGACTGGATCTCAGAAGGCTAGGGATGGATAGATAGAGCTGAGTCATCTACATAGAGATAATCACTAAACCTATAGGAGCTGATGAGATCATCAATTTAGTGAGTGCAGATAGAAGAGAATGTTTGATCCTGTAACTCCAGTGTACCATATATAAATATATGTATGTATGCATATATATAGATATATATATATATATATATAGATATATATATATATATAAAGACATTATATGTGTATATTCCTGTACGTATATATGTCTTTTTTTTTTAAATAAAGTAATTTAATAGGGCAAACTACTTGAATAGTTCATTTAAAATAAAAATTGCTAGGTGAATACTTACTTTAGAGGCAGGGGGGGAATTCCAGAATAGGAAACGTTTCAGTCAGTAGTCTCAGTAAATTTTATGAAATACTTCTTTTGGGGGAAAGTAAGAAACCATTACATTTATGACTATAAAAATACTTTTTAATTAAATAATTATTGATACCCTCTTTGGTTCAATCATTTTAAAGAATTTTTAAAAAAGATTATATAGAACATTTGATGTAATTGGAGAAAAGGACTTTGAATTCAAGCACCAAAGAGATTTAGTCGTTATCACACAAATAAAATAGTTTATTCAAATATTTGAAGCTTTCATTAGCAGATATTCACTTTTGGCATTACATGTGAACATTATTTTAATAAAACCAGTCAGTAAAAGAGAATCAAACAATAATGACACACTGTAATCGGGGGCCTCACTTACACGTTGGTACTGTGGGATTTATCATTACAGAGACTTAAGTTTTGGATTCATCCAGACATTGCTAATTTCTCTTTGGGAGCAAGTATAAGATATATTGTAAGTGAATTTTGAACCTGAATTAGTACAAAAATTGAGGAAGAATAGGTTTTGTATGCATAGGTCAGAGATGCAAGAAAAAAGGGTGAGGGACTTGTAACATAAGATGAATATCTTTCCAAAAGTTTGAAATAGGATTTGGATATATCTCAAATAAAAATCAATAAGTATTGATCACAATAAGAATGAATGACTAGCTTGTATGAGGCCTTGTGCTAGGCACTGGGACTATTCAGAGCACAAAGAATTAAATGATCTCTACTTTTAGTGAGCTTATGTTCTAATGTGACAGACAAGTACAGATTATATACATATGTGTGTGTATATAAGCACATATATAGCATAAACATGAAGTTTATATGTACAGAGAAATAGTTAAATACAAGTACTATGGAAGGGAAGGTACTAACATTTGGGGAGATCAGGAAAGGTTTCATGTAGAGGATAGTGTCTGGACTGCTTCTTAAAGGAAGAAGATTCTATGAGAGAGAGGTAGGGAGAAATTGCGTTCCAGGCATGGGACATGACCAGTGCAAAGACACTTAGATAAGGAGAGGTCAAGTATCCTGTTTGGCTGGATTGCAGCATGCAGGAAAAAGAGTAATATCCAGTGAAGTTGGGAAGGTAGATTGGAACTAGTTTTGTAGGACTTTAAAAGCTAAACAGCAGCATTTCTGTTACATCCTATAGGCTACAAGAAACAGTTTAATCAGAAAATCACATGGTTAGATCTGCACTTAAAGAAAATTATTTTGGCAGCATTGTGTCAAACAGGCTAGAGTGGCAAGAGACTTGAGGCAGGAGACTACTTCAAAAATTATTATGACAGTTTGGGTGAGAGGTGAGGAGGGTTTGGACAAAGAAGGTAGCCCATGTGAGTGGAGGCATGTGAAAAAAAGTAAAAACAGTTTGATTTAGCAGCTGATTGGGAGAGTAAAGGCTAATGTTGATATTGATGAACTTGAGACACTGGAAGAATGGTGGTGTCTTCAGCAGAAATAAAGAAGTGACAGTGACGTAGTCATAACAAATTACAGTGCTGTAGTTATAACACAACAGCATTCCCAGTGCTTCACCTATTGCTATGCTATGATATTGTTATTATTTTAATTTAATTTTTATCTATTTTAAGTTTTCAACATTCATTTCCACAAAATTTTGAGTTCCAAATTTTTTCCCCATCACTCCCCTTCCCCCTCCCCAAAACACCTTGCATTCTGATTGCCCATTCGACCAATGTACCCTCTCTTCTAACATCCCTCCCTTCCCTTATCCTCATCTTCTCTCTTGTCCTGTAGGGCAAGATAAATTTCTATACTCCATTACCTGTATTTCTTATTTCCCAGTTGTACCTGTTATTTCCCAGTTGTACGGAAAACAATTCTCAACATTTGTACCTAAAACTTTGAGTTCAAATTACTCTTTCTTCCTTCCTCCCTACCCATCCCCACTGACAAAGCAAGCAATTCGATATAGGCTATATATGTGTCATTTTGCAAATGACTTCCATAATAGTCATGTTGTGTAAGACTAATTATATTTCCCTCCATCCTGTCCTATCCCTCATTTCTTCTATTCTCTCTTTTGACCTTGTCCCTCCCCAAAAGTGTTTACTTCTAATTATCCCCTCCTCCCATTTGCCCTCCCTTCCATCATCTTTCCACAACTCACTTATCCCTTTCTCCCCCACTTTCCTGTAGTGTAAGATAGATTTTCATACCAAATTGAGTGTGCGTGTTATTCCTTCCTTGAGCCAAATGTGAGGAGAGTAAGCACTTTTTCCCTCTCACCTCCCCCCTTTTCCCCTTCACTGGAAAAACGTTTTCTTGCCTCTTCTATGAGAGATAATTTTCCCCATTCCATTTCTCCCTTTCTCCTCCCAGTATATTCTTCTGTCATCCCTTAATTTTATTTTTTTTTAGATGTGATCCCTTCCTATTCAACTCACCCTGTGCTCTCTGTCTCTTTCTCTATGTGTGTGTGTATGTATGTGTATAATCCGTCCAACTACCCAGATACTGAGAAAAGTTTCAAATATTATCTTTCCATGTAGGAATATAAACAGTTCAACTTTCCCAAGTCCCTTGTGATTTCTCTTTCCTGTTTACCTTTTCATGCTTCTCTTGATTCTTGTGTTTGAAAGTCAAATTTTCTATTCAGATCTGGTCTTTTCATCAAGAATGCTTGAAAGTCCTCTATTTCTTTGAATTACCATTTTTTCCTCTGAAGAATTATACTCAGTTTTGCTGGGTAGGTGATTCTTGGTTTTAGTCCTAGTTCCCTTGACTTCTGGAATATAATATTCCACGCCCTTCAGTCCCTTAATGTAGAAGCTGCTAGATCTTGTGTTATCCTGATTGTATTTCCATAATATTCAAATTGTTTCTTTCTAGTTCCTTGCAATATTTTCTCCTTGACCTGGAAACTCTGGAATTTGGCTACGATACTCCTAGGAGTTTCTCTTTATGGATCCTTTCAGGAGGTGATTGTTGAATTCTTTCAATATTTATTTTGCCCTCTGGTTCTAGAATATCAGGGCAGTTTTCCTTGATAATTTCATGAAGGATGATGTCTAGGCTCTTTTTTTGGTCATGGTTTTCAGGTAGTCCCATCATTTTTAAATTTTCTCTTCTGGATCCATTTTCCAGGTCAGTTGTTTTTCCAGTGCTATATTTCACATTATCTTCCATTTTTTCATTCTTTTTGTTTTATAATTTCTTGGTTTCTCATGAAGTCATTTGCTTGCAAGTGTTCCATTCTAATTTTTAAAGAACTATTTTCTTCAGTGAACTTTTGAACTTCCTTTTCCATTTGGCTTATTCCGCTTTTGAAAGCATTCATCTCTTCATTGACCTTTTTGGACCTCTTTTGCCAATTGAGTTAGCCTGTTTTTAAAGGTGTTATTTTCTTCAGCATTTCTTTGGGTCTTTCTTTAGCAAGTTATTGACTTGTTTTTCATGATTTTCTTGCATCTCTCTCATTTCTCTTCCCAATTTTTCCTCCACCTCTCTTACTTGATTTTCAAAATCCTTTTTGAGCTCTTCCATGGCCTGGGACCACTGCATATTTGTTTTGGATGCAGAAACCTTGACTTTTATGTCTTCCCCTGATGGTAAACATTGTTCTTCTTCATTTGAAAGGCTGGGAGAGAATACTCATTCACCAAGAAAGTAACCTTCTTATGTTTTTTTCCCCTTTTTTAGGCATTTTCCCAACCAGTTACTTGACTTTTGGGTCCTTTATCAAGAGTAGGGTATACTCTGGGGACCTGTAAGTTCTCAGTTCCTCCAAGGTGGCACAGTCAAGGGAGAGGAGTTTACTCCTCAGGGACCTAAGCTCCACCATACCCCAAGACCATGTTCAGGGCAGAGATTCAGATCAGTTGCTCAATTCCTCCAGGGGCTTTAAGCTGAGCTGCTCTAACAATGGACTCTGGTTGCTGCTACAGTCACAGCAGCTGCTGCCTGCTGTTGGTGCCACTGGGGCTGGGGCTAGGGGAGGACCCTGCTTCTTTCTCATTCTGGTTGAAAAAGCCCCCTCATTGATCTTTGGTGCCTGTGGGGTGAGGGATCTGTGAACCACCGTTGCTACTAGGGATTCTGTCCCCAATGCCTGCTCTGGTCTTGCTCCTCCTGGTGCTGAGCTGCCAAGGTTAGGCTGGGCTCTGCTCCACATCCTGTGCAATAGACCTTTCCCGCAGGCCATCCAGGTCACCCTGGGCTGGAAATCTCCACTGTTGTTCTGTGGCTTCTGCTGCTCTAGAGTTTGTTGAGAATCTTTCTTTACAGGTATTTTATGGGCTGTAGGGGAAGAGCTAGAATATGTATGTCTTTCTACTCTGCCATCTTGACTCTGCCCCCAGGTATTATTTTTTAATACCAGTGCATACCCGTCAATGATGAAATAAGAAAAGAAGAGGGAAAGCATTTTTCTTACAGTTTTTAGCTCAGGGCCAAGATTGGAATTTTTCTGAATAAGAAAAACCCTCAACAACCATTATCAAACACTTGAAAAGTTTTGGAAATAAACTTTTGTTGCAGACTTTGATAACGTAATGTTTTGTAATGAATCCAACCTAAAATTATAAGACAAAAGAGCACTTTTATGTGAAACTTAAACTATGGTAAGGAAATTCAACCATAAATAATATCACTTGAATTATAAAAAGAAGCAAGCTATACATTCCCATATATCTGCAATGGATATATTTTCTGAGCTCAAACTACCGTTCCAGCAGCATTTTGGGGAATTCATTGCAAGTGCAAAATAAATGTCCATATTTTCAAATTCATTTAACTGTGTAGGTCAGGAGCTCCTACCTAACTTTTGCCTGGAAGTTATTATGCTACAATGTAATGACATGCTTAGAGACAAACATCAAGAGAAGAATCAAAAGAGTTCTATAAATGCATTTTAAGTAACGTATATGTTCAATTAAAATCATATATTCTTGAATTTTTGTCAGTATTTGGCAGTACCTGTCTCTTGGAAAAGACATTTTCAAAGGTAAAATTTATAAAATTTCAGTTGCAGATTAGATTAACAGATCAATATTTACAATTAGTTTTGATGATCAGTAACACTCATTTTAACCTTAATTAAGCAAATGTTATTCCATTCAAAAGAATTCCATTCTTCTAATTGGTAGACCTGTATTACAAAATTACAAAAAAAATTATACTCTACTACTACTACTACTGCTACTACAACAACTACTGCTGCTGCTGTTGCTGCTTACAACAATAATATCTTCGATTTTATCAACTAAAATTTTGTGGAAATTTATTTTCTCTCTTGTTAAATACATAATGTCATTGATTTTTACCCCCCTCTTGTGGTTCACAATAGCCTGAAATATTTACTGTTTGACCCTTTACAGAAGAAATTTGCCCACCCTTAGTTAACCCATGGGAACTGATGAGGTTATTAGAGAAGTTTAGAAGAGGGTACAGAACAGAACTTTGAGGAATACTCAGAGTTGTGGGTGTTTGAGCTATAATATAGATGATGAATTAGCATATGTCAGTAAGAAGGAACAGAAAGATAGGAGAAGAATCAGGACAGTGAAATGTGAAAACCTAGAGAAGAAAAATCATTCAGGTGAAGGTGGTCAGTAGAATGCACCAGATAAGTCAAGAAGGGAGAGAAATGAATAAAGACCTTCAGATTTGACATTAAAAGATCATTGTTAACAAGTTTCAGGTGAGTGACTAGGTCAAAATCCACATTGCAGAGGATTGAAGAATGAGTTGAGAAGAGAGGAAGTGAAGTAGCAAGTATAAACTTTTTAAGGAGTTTCGATAAAAAGGTGGAGAGATACAGATTGGTGGGATCTGGTAAAGGATTTTTGAAGGATGAAGGAGGTTCAGACACATTTGCAAGCATGTTTAAATGGGGTATATGAGTTGAATTACAAAATAATTATATGAAGTCCACAATTGCCTTGGTAATTTATTTAATTCATTAAAATATACCATATTTCATTTTCATGTGGAGGGTAAAGTCTTTGGTGTATTAAACACCTTGGATATTTATTCCCAAAAGACCATCATACGCTTAATAAATGAATACTGTCTTTTTCTTGCTTTTTTCCTTTTTGATCTGTTTCTTCTTTCCCAACTGTGACTAATATGCAAATAAGTTTTACATGATAGCACATGTATAACCTGTATCAAACTGCCTACCATTTTTGGAAGCGAGGAGGGGAGGAAAAAAAATTTGAAACTGAAAATCTTGTAAAAAGAGTGCTAAAAATTGTCTTGGAGTGTAATTGGGGAAAAAAATTAAAGCTATTAAAAAAAGAAACAAAAAAATGAGTACTATATTCAATTTTAAGTGTTGCTTTTTGATTGTAGAATTCTAGAGCTAATTCTAGAGCTAAAAGAGATCTCAGAGATAATCTATTCTAGGGGTTGGAAACCTGTGGCTTCAAAGTTTTCAAGTGTAGCCCTTCGACTGAATCCAAACTTCGCAAAACAAATCATGAACAAACTGTGATGTTTGAATTCTGTGAAGGGTCAAAGGCTACATGTGGCCTTGAGGCTGCAGGTTCCCCACCTCTGAATTTCTAGTCCAATCCCCTTATTAGACAGATGAAGAAAATTGTAGCCAGAGAGGTTAATATTTCTTGTCCAGAGTCAACAGCCATAATAGTGGCAGAGCCTAGATTAGAACCCAGGTCTTTTGACTGATTTTCTTTCCATCACACTACTTTAACAACTTGAAAAAAATTTGAGAGTGAAGTAAATCTCTTAAAATTATTGTGACTAAACTTTGGGACATAAAGAGTGATTAAAGGATTAGTTTGGATAATTATAGGAGAAAATATTTTATTATGGCTAATAACCACATAAATGACCATATAAAGACAGAATAGGCAAAAATGGGCTGACGCCACAATAAGAGTGAATAAACACTTTGTGGCATGTTTCTGATGCTTGTATAATTTTAGGGCTTTTAACATATAACTGGTTTTTACCTGTAGCTAAAGGCATTAGAATTAATTATGTGGCATTTCAAGACACTCTAAATCTAAAGTTAATATTTTCTTTACATTTTACTTTCAGTAGGATTTTAACTTAACTCATTAAGACTTATGAATGGAAATGGAAAGTGATGCAGATTTATTTATGTTTTAGAGATTGTTATCTCTAACTATCCTTAGTTCTTTTAAAGAAGGCCTTTGACATTATAAAATTGGACTTAGCATTCAAAATTTAAAAAGTTCAAAAAGAAAGACTTCAAAATTTGATCAAGTAAGTTTCTTTTTTTCTAGGTTTTCATTTGAATACTTCACACCCTTCTTAACAGCAAAGAATAATAGAGAAATAAAGGGTGGTAATCTTGAACAGGAGATAAGTGTAACTATTAAACTTGGATATCATCTTTGGTACTAGAGATAATTGGTAATTTTCAATTCAGGTGTCCGTTGTAGGAATGTATGAATCTTTTGTTAACATGTATTTGAATGAAATGTTTCTATATCATATTTGAAAGGAAATCTTTGTGAAAACAAAAGTGGAATATACGTAGGAGCAACCACATTTAATCACTTAGCTAATGTGTATCACTCCCATTTAAAAAACTTTTTTCAGTCATTATCCAAGTTTTCCAGGTGCCCTTGGATTCTTTTTAGTTATCCTTGTAGTTTAGGTAGGCCAAGAAAAAGTCTTGTCTTTCATTAAATAATGTAGCTTTATGGTATTTTTAGTGATATTTTAATGTTATTATGCCTCAACTCAAGGAATCAAATGTAGTAAGCCAAATTAAAATGGATATGTATATACAAGTACAATGTATTAGAAATGGATGGTCATTGACAAATAGCAAATCCATTTAGTTCTACTTTCTTTTTATGATACCTACTTTGGAAAAATTTGAAATTTATTCAGAGTTGGTTTTCTTTGAGGGTATTTATGCAGTTTTGTTTGAGCCTAAATAGCATTTACTGAATGACTTACAAATGAGCTATATCTTAAAGGCAGTTGTTACAAAAATGTCACTATAATGTATAATTTCTTATAAGATATTTTATACTTATAGCATTCCTCTTATCCCACTCACCAAAAGAAACACAAAGCCTTGGCTCATAGAAACCCTTCATATACATTCATATTTCAGATAACTTATTTATATTTTGTTTGAAGAGATGATGAGCTTGAATAGTTATCAGGAGATATTGGCCAGATACATCTGCATGTTTTTAAAAGGAACCCGAAAGTTTAATTTTTATCAAGTAATATATCTGAGAATATTTTCTCTCAACATCATTCTTTTCAATTTGAAGTAAACTGTAAACTGTTCATTATTTCTTACATCATAAAATTTAAATACATTCTTTTGCATTGAAATAGGCAAATCACACAATAGATGGAATCTTTGCAACTTCCTGATATGCCCCTTGCCTGTACAGTGACCATCTATTACAGTTTTAGTTTTAACGTCTTGTACTTCAAGGTCATTACTAACATTTCTGCGTGGTTTGGTAATGACTTTTAGTAAGTGCTATCTATTAAAGCTTGAGCTATGTAAACTGCATTTTTAAAGATTACTTTTTCCTGCAAGCACATGGCCATATCATACCTATATTACATATCCCATTCAAGTTTGAGCTAACTTTAAGAAAAAGCTAAAATTCATTGCTAGGAAAATATTTCTAATTATCCATGTTGTATTTGTATTGTAGCCAAAATTTTATTTTCCAGATTAAAAAATGTGGACCTTCATTTAAAAAAACACTTTAAAAACAATGTAATGTATCAAGAGTTTGCTACAAATCATGTTAGACGTTACATATCAGTAGGAGACATTTGTTCCTTTTTTTGTTTTATTATAAGCTTTGGGTAGGTTTAGTATTGTGTACCTGGATTATACATATAATTTCTATGAGGCCTTTTGTCATTAAGCATCATTGACATCACCAAAAATGAACCAAAGTGACACAGTTCAGCCTGGAACCTCAGTTAGTCCTCTCAGCCATCTCATAACTTATCATTTCTTAAATATTCTTGAATTGATAACTTAATCTTGCTGAAAGGAGTCTGATTTTCTGCTGCGTATAGCAGTTTGGTTAACTTATCATTTCTTAAATATTCTTGAATTGATAACTTAATCATGCTGAAAGGAGTCTAATTCTCTGCTGTACATAGCAGTTTGGTTGTTGGAGCTTAAAGAAAAGTACATTATATATTTTTTAGAGGAAATAGTAGATTTTGTTTTAGGGAAAAAAAAAAGACCAAAGTGTTTATGATGATGTTCTTGTGTTCCTCTGTGATCATGTTTTGAAAATTGAAGAATATTTGCAGAACAGCACAGTACTTTTTCCCCCAATCACAATGTTTTGAATATAATTTTGCATAGTTGCTATAACTATTCTTTAATACTTTAAGCATACAGAATTAAAAATTGGTAGAATTCTTTTTTGTCTAGTTTTCAGCTTGTCTCATTTAATTTATATATTGTCTTTGTACACTTGTCCTTTTTGTGCTTGTATCAGATTATATGTTTATGTAAAAGTAAGACACATTTAGACTATTGTACCTGGTTTTAATGTTAGTGATGAATTAACATATAATATAATTTTTAAGGAGGTCCAGAGAGGTTAAGTGATTATAACTTCCAAGGTTACACAGGTAATATGTGGCAGAACTAGAGTTGGAATCTAAGTTCTCTGAGTACAAATCCAGTGCTCTTTCGGTAATATTGCAAAGTGTCTCTGAAAGTACTGTAGTTCTTGGAATATTAATAGGATAAAGGAATAGGAAAGGATAAAACAATAGGAAAATTAATAGGATAAAGATTTAAATGTTAGACTTGAGGAGAAAAAGTGATTGTTTAACTCATTATATTGGGCAGACACTTTTTAGAAGTATACATAATTTTTTTAAATTCAAAAAATAATTTTATTTCTCTTCCTCTCCAAGTTTTGTGTTCAGTTTAGGACCAGACTTCTGTTTTAGGTAAAGCTAGGAAGTAGGGTTATTGAAATTCTATTTCTAAATGATTAGAATCTGCTTTAAAATAAGTAGAAAGTGCAGTTTTAGTTCCTTAGAGTAACATGCTAATAAGTTATTTCAAATCTTGCATACTTTTAACTTGTGACAAGATAGTTAATTCCTAAATAAACAGGTAACTTATTAGTAGTGTTTATTATCATTTGTTCTTTCATGATCCTTTCATTGGTAGTGATGTGAAGCCTAGTGTATTAACAATTATAATACAGTGGAACCAAAAATGGACTAGAACCCTGGAGACCTGACTTTGAGACAGTTCAGCCATTAACCAGCACATGAGTATAGCCAGGTCATTTTAGCTCTCTGAACCTTAGTTTTTTCATCTGTAAAGTGAGGGCTTGAACGAGGGATAAGGATGCATACTGCAACTGGGATTTAGTTGGTATAGTAAAATTCCAGGAAAAGAAGCAACTTCTAGCAGTGCAGGTACCTTCCCTACAGCCATAGAATTACGTAGAATATGTATTAGTAGAATATGTATTAGACACCAGTCCACAGCACTGCAAGAGTGCCACCCAACCAGATTAAGAGGTAATTGGGAAAAATTTAGCAAAGTAAATAAAAACTGTGATAAGTGATAAGGGATATTAGACCCCTATTTTATTCCAATCAGTATCGATCAGTTTGATACGATTTTATAGGGATAGTGATTATAGGTTCTGATAGTAGGCATCAGAACTTTGAACTGCAGATTGTAAATTCACTTGCTTAATCATAGGAAGCTGACTAGAGGACCCTCACACTTGCTTTTCCTTGTTATGGTGACCAAGCCCAATGTGACGGAGGTGATTCAATTATGTGGAAAGTCCCCCACCTATTTTTGTTGGCCCCTCTTCCCCTATTCCTTGTCTTCCCTTTATTAGTCAACATGGGAAGAAGAACATGTAACCAATGAGAGACGTTGGTTGCCAGACTGTGACCTGCCCTTCTACCGGCCTATTGGTTCCTGCAGATGTTTTGAAGTTCGTTTTTCAGCCCAGCCCCATAAGTCTGTCATTGACTTGGTAGGCCTTCCTAAAAGGTCAATATCGGTCTGTTAAGGTCTGCTCCTTAGCCTGTTTGTGAACCAGTGGGATCTTGTATTTTGTGTAGACCCTCCTAGAAGGCCAAGGGCAAATCTATCAACCAGTGAGATTCTGTATTTTCATTCTGTTTCACCTGTATTGTTCAGGTGTCAAGCACTATAAAAGTAAGTCCCTTGTCAGGAAGGTCTGAGATCCACTTCCTTATAGGGGACCAAGGAGCCTTTAATAAAGTACCATTGGCTTAGAGCTCTGCCTGAATGGGTTTTTTTGCAGATTGGACAATTTTGAAAATTCCCAACAAAATGCCACAAAATAGAGCTAACATTACATTTTAAAACTAAGTCAATATGCAGCTTCAGTGATCTTTATGTATAGATTAATGGCCTCTATTTCTGCTTGAGTTTGACACCACTGGCCTAGAACTTTGAGAGGTAAGGTGACTTACCAAGGATAGGCAGCGTGTCAGCTATAGTAACAGAATCAGTAATCCTGACTCTGAGGCAGGATCTCTACCCACTATGCCATGTAGTCTCTCCACAGGTCTCTCTTCTGGCCCAAACATTCTAAATCTATGTTTTATATTAGCACTTTGTTTATATCCACAGTATTGTCATGCCAATTTAGAACTCCTTATACAGTAGTATGAGTTATCCATAATTTGGTTACTTCACTTTTTGCATTCATAAGGAAATAATTTTTTTAATAATTAATTTCATTTTTTTCAGTGATGAATATTTATTTTCTTTCTTCCTCATCACTCCTCTTAGTCCCCATCTACAAAGGAAAAAAAATCAGAACTTTTTAAACATTTATGCTTAAAAAACAGATTTCTCATGTAGTACCTACTTCAGAAAGTTGTTGTAAAAAAAATATTTAGTTAACCCTAAAGTTCTACTTAAAAATACTTTAAAAAATAAAGCAGTGGCTCTGAAAAACACACAACAGATTCCTAAGTTTTCTATGTTCTTCTCAAACATGTGTCTCTTCAGCATTATGAGTCCATTACATCTTTGTCAAGTGGTGGGTAGCATTCTTCATCATTAGTCCTGTGGAATTGTATTTGAGCAATACATTGTCAGGGTTCTTAAGTCTTTGGAAGTTATTTTTTTGTTGTTGTTACAACAGTGTCATTATTGTGTAAGTTATTCTCTTGATTCTTCACTGTATCAATTCATATAAGTCTTCTCAGATTTCTTTGAAACTATCTCTTTAGTCACGTTTTGTGACACAATAATATTTAATTTTACTCACATAACAGATTTTGTTCAGCTATTCTCCAACTGATGGGCTTTCTCTTAGTTACCAGTTCTTTAGCACCTTAAAAAGAACTGCTATAATTTTTTCTTTAAATATGGGTCCTTTCCTTCTTTCTTTGTTCTCTTTGAGATATGTCTAGTAAGTATACATAATTTATTGACTTTTCTTTGGACATAGTTCCAAATTGCTTTTCAGAATGATAGTGAACATTCACAGCTCTATCAACAGTGTATTAATATGCTTGTTCTCTCTTAGTCCTTTCAACATTTCTTATTTTCCTTTTCTTGTCAACTTCATCAGTCTGATATGTGTGAGGTAGAAATTCAAAATTACTTTAGTTTGCATTGCTCTAATTATCAATGTTTTGGATCACTTTTTCGTATAGTTTTTGATTGGATTTCTTCCCTTGATAACTGCCTATTCGTTTCATTTGACCGTTTATCATTTGGGGAAAGGCTCTTATTTTTTTAAAAAAAAAAAACCAAACAAGCAGTTCTTTATGTTGGAAATGATACTTGTATAAGAGAAACTTGCTATAAAGATTTTTTTTTTCCAAGTTAACGGTTTCCCTTCTAATCTCAGCAGCATTGCTTTTGTTTGTCCTCAACTGAACTTTTTTACCTTAATGTAACCAAAATGACCTATTTTTTCTTACGTGATCCTCTTCTTCCCTTGTATGTTGTGAACAAAGGGAAATAATATGAGTTATTAGATATGACTTAGCATTTTCATATCTTGCCAATAACCCATTTTTTGTTAGTGGCAATGGCAACAAGTTTATTTTGACCCAAGAGATAATTTTTAAAAGGTTTTTTGGAGTTATTTTGTCAAAATTACGTAATAATTCTGATTTATTAGTCAAACTGTCCTATTTTATGGTTACTTATATTTGTTTCCTATCTTAACCATCGCTGCTGATACTGTGAGGTAAATAGAAATTAGAACAAGACTGTAGTTCTAATGATCCATCCATCAATTTTGCCTAACACCTCTTCATTTTACATACTCATCTGCTGTTATGAATAAATGAGTAAATTAAAAAAAATTTACCAAGTGCATACTATGTGTTGGGTACTGTGCTGAGTGTATCCTCAAAACAAGCTAGCAAAACAGTTTCTGTCCTCCAATAAGTTACATTTTAGTAGGGAAAGATAGAACCTAAAAGGGAGCATAGGTTGAAAAATGGGGGGTTATAACAAGGGGAAGGTTGAAAATACCTAGGAAGTGGAATGAGGATTTGGTTCCAGGCAAGATAAGGTAAAAACTCTCCCATTAAAGACCAGGATTCCAGGGAAAGAGTACAGTTTCCAGTGGGAGAAAGAGGATAACCAGAGTGAAGGTATCATGGTTTAGAAATGACTGGGAAGTTTGGTATTATGTTCATACAGTCCTGTAATAGAATAAAACCAATTTACCTTAATTTGTGATGAAAGTTAATAATATATTGGCTATTTGCACTAATATCATTGTTTGGAAAGCATTTGGAAAATGTGGAAATGCCCTAGAAGAAGGTGATGTATTTATTAAACACAGTTTGGGGCTGTAGTTTTTATTTTTAAAATTTACTTTTATCTCTCTATTTTATTAAGTTACTGATTATAAACGTACTGATTGCTCTACCCTCCACAGATTTAGAGATACTCTATGCCCAACAGGAAGATAATGTTGCCTTTCTAAGTAAATCTGTGTTGCATAAATGTTGAATGTTCTGATTGCTTCTATGTGCCTGGCATCTAGTAGGCACTATATCAATGCTTATTCCTCTCCCCTTCCCTAAAAGTTCAGTTTTTAGAACTTTACTTCTTTACAACTTCATTGTAGAAGCTTTGAGTTGAGAACTATGTTAATGAGGAAATGCACTTTTCTCAGTGGGTACAGAGAGTTGTAATCCCTTCATAGCACCCATCACTACAGTAGATGTGATAATGAGACCATTGGAATATACTAGCATGTATAATTCATAACTATGTTCAACTTAATAATCATTTATTAAGTGGCCACTATGTCTTCAGCTTTGGTACTACAGAAAACCATGAAGTGGTCTCTGTTCTCTCTAAAATGATAACAATACTATATTCCTATTCTGATACTGGATGAGAGGCAAGATTGAAAAGTTCTTAATGGGCTAGAACAATGGTACACATCTAATAAGATGAAATTTTAATAAAAAACTTGTTCACAAGTACAAGATAGTGTAGGTTAGGCAGTACTTTGTCTGAAAATATCTAGAATTTTAGTGGATTACAATCAATATGAGTTGGCAGTATGATGTAGCAGTCTTTAATGTGATCTTAGTCTATGTTAAGAGATAAAGCATCTAGTAATATTGAACTTGTAGTCCCCATTAATAGTGTCCTTCTCTGGTTTGACCACATCTGGAGTATTATATTCAGTTCTGGGAGCTGCATTTTAGGATAGACAATGTTAAACTGGAGAATGTTCAAAGAAAGACAACTAATTCCTAAAATTATAGCTATTCAAAAATGGAAAATGTTGTCTTTGAAAGTGTAGGTGGTTTCCTTTCACTGTTCTTAAGTGGAGGCAAGATGACAACTAGTCAGTTACGGGGTAGAGGAGATCCTTTTTCATTTGTAGATTATATTAGGTCTCCTCTGATGGTCCTTCCAACTCTAAATTCTGTGCTCTAGTGTTTATTTTTGGAAGTACTTCATAGTTACCTTACATGAATACAATTGTAAATTTATGGCTATATTATGTGCTTTTTTTCTCATTGTTTTGTTAGTATAGATGTAAATCGTGTCAATTGTATTAGGATTTTTGTTTATAAGGACATACTTTATTCTTGAACATTTTGTTACTGAAGTTTAAAACCACAGGGGTATATTCCAGTATATCATAAAAGGTTATAGTACAAAATTACCATGAAATATTTAAAATACCAAATTGCTGAAAAACTTTAAAACATACATTTGAGAGTCTTGTAACTGAAAGAAAGAAGTTAAGATGGGGAGAAGTAGGATATTGGAGTATTCTCCTCCATGGGTTTAATTGTCATCTTTATGTAGATGACTCTCAAATTTATATATCCATCTCTAGTCTTTCTCCTGAGCTACAGTCATGCCTTAACTGCCTCTTGATCATCTTAAATTGGATTTCTCACAGGCTTCTTAAAGTCAATATGTCTCCAAAATAGTACTCTTTTTTCTTATATCCTTCCCCATGCTAAACTTCTGTTACTGCCAAAGACACTACCATTCAGTTACCCAGGTCCATAATCTTGGGATCATCCTTGACTCCTTCATTGAACTCACCCGTGTTTTATTGTTTATGCTTTCATAACATTTCTTACATACATCCTTTTCTTCCCCCTCACACAGTTGTTGCCTTGGTGCTTTTTCAGGCCTTCATAACATCTTACCTGTTCAACTGCCCTTTAATTTTCTGGATTTTAAGTCTTTCCCCACACTAATCTATCCTCTAAGCAGCTGCTGAAATGATTTTTCTGAAGTGTAGGTCCGATTATGTCATTCCTCTGCTCAGTGAATTCCAGGAGGCCTCTCTCCCTTAAAAAAAAAAAAAACAAAACCAGCTCTTCATAACCTGGTTCCTTGCAAACTTAAGTCTTCTTACATTGTTCTTCCCTTTACATGCTTTACATCTTCACAGGCCAGCATGTACCATCTCCCATCACCATACCTTTTTGTGCCTGGAAAGTTTTGCCTCCTCACCTCCATCTCTTAGTTTCCCTGGGTTCTTTAAGCTCCTATTTCAAAGCCCATCCTTTACCAGACACCATTCTCCTTGCCCCTGACTGCTGAAGCATTCATTCTCCTTTCAGATTAACTTTATCTGTTCCATTTACAGGTAATTATTTGCATGTTATCTGTTAGGAGGAAGCTCCTTGAGGGCAGGGACTGTTTTTGCCTTCCTTTGTATCTTCTGTGCTTAGTATGGTGCGTGGCCCTTAGTAAACATTAATAAATTTTTGTTGGCTGATGTTCCTTTCCTGTAGGGAAGCTTGGGGGAAGTTCTGGAGAATAGATAGAATGTGCACAGACACTATTTTAGGTCTTGGAAGAAGCTGGGCATAATGGGTAGTACCCTTCTCTGCTCTAAGGAATTTTTAGGTATGGGCTATAAATACATTTGTTGCTGTATTAATAATATGTTTCTACAAGTAACTATGTTAACACTTCATTTATCCTGAAAGGAACACTGTTTATGGTAGGGAAATAAGGTTTTTGGAAAGAATAACATTTCCAGATAACTTAATCCTTTAAAATCCATCTTTTAAAAATTGTAGCTATTTGGGGTAGAGTTCCTTCTAAAACATCTTCCTTATTTACTTGTCCTCTTAGAATATACTTCAGTGCTCAAAAGAGTCATGTTTTCTATTGTGTGGCCCCTTTATCTGCCAACATAGATTGAAAATCCTTGTACCTTAATAGACAATCTGAGTTGCTGTGACCAGGAAAAAAAAAACCTATCACCTGTTGGCCTGTTGATGAGCCTTTCTAAATTTAGCTAGATGACAGACACAGACTGTGCTTGCAGTCTTTTCTGCTTGGGAAGGACCTTTTGCTCAAATAACCTTGGAATACCAGGTCACACTATAGGACTTTAATTAAAGAACACAATATGTGGAATATATTTGAGCTTTCCAATGTCTCAGGGTCATGATTTTGTTCATTAATTATGAAAATAGAGCGATACATTCTAAAGTTTTAGAGAGTATGTAGAACTCTGTGCCTGCCTCTACACTGGTTTCCTCAAATTGTTCTTTTTATGGCTGCCTGTTATTTGCTTCTCTCTGCTTCAGTCACCTTCAGTTTCTGTGGCCTCTGTTGTTCACTCTTCCTTTCTGTCATTTTTTATTCTTTGTTTTTCCTATTTTTTTCCTTCCTTTTTGGATTTTATACCAGTAGAATTTGATCAGCCAATGAAAGGTCTCTTTTATAGACAAATTGATCAAACATTACATTTATGTAATTTTAATGTCCTGAATTTCTGATTTTTTTTATTCTTTTGTTTCCTTTTTCTTCTGATGTATCTGTGTTTGCAGCAATTCTAGGTAGTCAAGAGTTGAATGTCAGAGAAAATGTGGTGTATATTTGCCAACCTAATACTGAGACTGAGACTGAGACAACTTTGTGGTATGAGAACTTCAAACTAATCTTCATATACGTAGGAGTCCAGACTTAGAAACATGTGTTGTGAATAAAATAATTTTGTTTGCCACAGTGTAATTCAATCCATTTCTTGTATGATTTGAAGGATTTTTTTGGTGTCATGTTTTCCAGACAAACTTTTAAAAAGGTTCTTAATGGCAGCCATAGTTTCTATTCAATATAACAAGACTGCCCCAAGATTTGAAGTATGCTTAATTTTTTTAATGAATAAATTTTTTTTTAATATTGTTTTAGATGTTTGTTTTTTGAAGTGAGTAAATTGTTCAATTAAAAGCTACAGTTGAATGTCATTTCTAACAAACTCAGATATAGATTTCTGCCTCTTAGGAAGAAATTAAATTTGTAATTATGTAGTAAAAAAAAACTATGAGGTCAACAGGTAAGGGGAAACATTTTCAAATATTTCTTCTAGTAAGAGATCATTGTATCTGGGCAGTGACATGAAGTAGAATTTGTGTTGAAGTCAGCAGCTATTGCTCTTCCTCCCTTCCCCTCAAAGTGATTATTTTGTCTGTCTTTTAGGGGACTTAGGAATTAGAAGTCTGTGAGATAAGACCTTACATTGATTGTGATGTGATGGAAATTTATTCATTACAAGGTCTGTCTGTTGTACAGTATTTTTGCCCATTAGAATTTAGTAACCCAGTTACGAGGAATTACAGTGAAATATTTTAAATAATAACATATTTCAGTGAAAGTATTCTAGACCATATGTAATGCGTCTTATTGATAAGAATTTTTTTTGAAATTATATAAAGAATTGTGAAGTTTTGATTTCTATGCCATTATTGGAGACATTAGGATGATTCTGGATAATTTTTTGGATAAGTAAGGGTTTAAGAACCTTTTAAGTTACAAAATGTCAACGGTTTATTTAATGTAAATCTGTCCAAAATGTATTACGTGCTTTACTGCCTTCTTAAAAAGAACAGTCTAAAGACTGTCTAACATTTTCTTGATACCATGGGATCTTCTTTCTGAACATCAGATACTATAATGTAGTGTGTGGACTAACACAGATAATGATGCCAGCAGTGAACCATTTGGTGGTGGTGTTTTTAATCATCCCCACCAATTTGCTTTTAAGCTATTTGACTTTTTTTTTTTAAAGAATATTATTGCTACTTTTTGTTTTGATGCATTTCCCAAACACCCTTTTGAAAGTACGTTCCCCCAAAACTGCTTTTATACTTTTGTAGGTTAACAGTTAACAAACAGAAGGGAAATGTATATGTGGGTCCCTGAAATATCTGAGAACTTTGGTACTGGAGCCCAAAGTTAAGAAGTTAGTTTTGGATAATAATTTTGCAAACAACAGCGCATATCTCCAAAAATGCATCATTCTACTAGACCATGGAAGAGTCACCAGTCTAATAGCAGGAGCATTTAATATACATAAACAATGTAACTACCTAGAGGTAATCAAATAGTAGAATAATTTTCTTTCCTCTAACATGTACAAATGGGTCTAATTCCTGATAAGCTCCAGGGAGAGTATAATTTAAGTCCTCCCTTATGGCCTGAATTCTCCCAGTACATCAAGAGGAATAAGTATACAACTGCTTTGGAACTCGTTTCATTGCCATTCACTGCCATCTGTCCCATGGGGCTCTGTAGACATCAATCAGGACAGACTGAAGAATTGTTGAAACCTTGGGGTAGTCTGGAGAGCTGTGAAGCTTTTCACTTGAGCTCTGGGATCATCAGCAGTCTTCTGAGACTACTGGGTTTAAGCATCCCAGGCCATACTGTGCTATCTTACTCCTTTGTCCCATTGCTGTGACTGCAGCCTGAATCTTGTCTACCTCTGCTTGCTTCCATAGGTTCCCTCCAGCAGTCCTATGTTTTACTTTGAGCTTCCATCCTTCTTTTGTGTGGTTCTCTCCTTTCTTCCCTTTCCAAGTTTATTCTTCCTCATGCACTCCCTCATCCTTCATAAGTCTTCTGAGATTCCAGCATTCTGGAATTTAGCCTGATGAATAGTAGCTCCCTACTTTGACATTGTAGATACTTGTAGCCACATGAGAACACTCCCATTGAAAGCTGTCTGCCCCTGATATACAGTGATGTATGCTTTAGATGTTGTAGTTTTGTATCAACATGGTCCATTGTCTTTAATAAGAATTCTGTTGCTTTTTAATATTTACATTGTAATAGAGCATATTGTTCTTTATTCATTCTACTTAGTAACATGCAAGTCTTTCCATGTCTTTGTTCTTCGTGTTTGTATTTCCTTATAAAGCAATAATAGACGATCACATTCATGTACTATATAGTTTGTTGGAATATTCCCCAGTCATTGAATGCTTATTTTGTTTCTAGTTTTTTATTACAAATATGATTCTAAATCTTGCATGGCGTGTGTGTGTGTGTGTGTGTGTGTGTGTGTGTGTGTGTGTAGCCTTTCTTATAATCATTAAATTCCTTGTGGTGTAAAAGCAGTGATACAATTGTTGAATCAAAGGACAGGGACAATCTAATCATTTTTCTCAAAATTTTAAGGTATTTTCCAGAAGAGTTAACAAATTCAGTTTCACCTGAAGTGAATTATTTTGTCTATCTTTTCAGTCTCCCATGAGGAATTTTTCCATTTCCCCCCACCTTTATCAATTTTCATGGGTTTGAGGCAATAAATTTGAATTATTCTCTTGATCGTTAAAGCAGGAAGCTATTAAGTACCTGTTGTGTGTAGAACCCTAGCCATTGAGGGTAGACATAAAGTTTAAGTAGGATAAGATCCCTGCCTTCATGGATCACCTTGTCTAGTAGAGGAGATACTTCCTCATAAATTTACAGTGAAATATGTTACTTTCCTACTTAAAGTCTAAGTACTCCTTTTCTCAAGAGATATTTCTCATCTACTTTTACCATTGCGTTCAGTGCTACTTAAATATAGGCAGAATGGATCACATGTATCTGTTGTTAATATAACCACTTTAATCTGAATTACTCTGTTCATGGGTTATGCAAGAGGAATACCACCTTATTTCAGGGGTATTTTTTTTGGTGGGGTTTGAAATGAGGCTGGAGCGAGAGAGCTATATCCACACTAGGTTATTTTGTTGCTGGTAGGACCATATTGTGGATTAGAAAAGAAAGGTTAAGACAAAGATATTATCAGGAAACAAGTTCCTTAGCCTGCCTGACAGAATGTTTCTAGGAACTGAAAGAATAATTTGTAATTAAATAAACACTTTTCCTTGTCCTATTAGAGAAATTGGAATTATAAAAAATTTGTAATATGTAGGTATTTTGAAGAATGCTTTGCCAGTATCTAAACAATAATGACTGGAGTGTACAACTATAAAAGGGAAAAAAAATCAACATTTATTGAGCACAGTTTTTAAGTCAGGAATACAGTGAAAGGCAAAAAAACATGACCTTTGCCCTAAGGGGGCTCACTTTCTAATGGAAAAGATAACATGAAAATAATTATATATGTGAATTGTATACAGTGTGAATAGAAGGTAATCTCAGAGGGAAGGCACTAACAGAGGGAACAAGGAACACCTGAGAAAAGCTCTTCTCTAGTGAATGGGATTTGAAAGAAAAGGTCTTAAAAAGCATAATTATCTTTGTCCACTTTCAGTTGAGGTATTTCTTTAGAGCAAAAGACCACACGCAAATACTCTTTATGTCATGATAGCAATACCATTTTGTGAAAGTTGGCAAATACATCGGAAGCCAGGGGACTACTACTGAAAGCTTAATTGGACCTGATAGAATGAAACTATCATGGAAATTCCTTTCATTAACAATAAGGAAATAGCAAATGAGGAAATAATTTACTTTGACAAAGTATATAATATCTAAAAGAAAATCGAAGAGTTATTTGAGTCATAATGATTTTCCCACCTGTGTTTAGTTCAGAAGATTAACCCCAGTACTGATAAGGGTGGGAGAAGATGAAATAATGAGGGAGAGGACCATTCCATTCAGACTTTTCTTTGGCTTTCATTCTACTTTCCTAAGGTAGATGTCCCTGGTTTTCAAGTGTTAGGAAAGTGTGCCAAGTCAAACATGCTATGAGACAACCTCCAATGTGTTACGATAGGAGGGTCATGATTGGACATAGCCAAACAATTGCTTAGTTTTACTTGATACTGCTAAAGGAAACCTTTATTTAGTAAGTTAATAATTGCTTAGTTTATAGAGGTTTCATTATAGCATTAATAAAGGTTGAATAGCACCATTGATATATTGAGTATAGAACTCCTAGTTCAATTTGGGAGAAATTTTTAAAGTATCTAATGTGTGCTGGGAAGTTTAAAACAAATTCATTTAAAAGTTCCAGCATGCTCCCACATTGTTGTTGTTCAGTCGTTATTGTGTCTGACTCTTTGTGACCTTATATAGGGTTTTCTTGGCAGAGATGCGGGAATGGTCTGCCATTTCCTTCTCTGGTGGATTAAGGTAAGCAGAGGTTGTGACTTGCCCAGGGTCACACACAGCTAATGAGTGTCTGAGGCTAGATTTGAACTCGAGTCTTCTGACTCCAGGCCTAGCACTTTATTTACTTAGCCACCTAGCTACTTTCTTGCTATCACATAAAAATTAGCTCATTGACTAAAATTTAATCAGTCAGCAAACATTTATAAAGTGCTTACTCTGCTAAGCTCTGAAGTAAAATGACAACTGAATCAGCCCCCACCCTCAAGAAACTTACATTCTAATGGGAGAGACATGTATTTATACAAGTACACAGGAGATATAAGGTGTAACCTTAGAGGAGAAGGTACTAGTAACTGGAGGAGCAAGAAAGTCCTCCTAAAAATCAGACCTCAAACTGAATAGTGAAGGAAACCAGGGATTTCAAGAGGCAGGGGGAGGACCATCTATCAGGTATGACCAGTGCAAAAGCAAAGACACTAGAGATAAAGATAGGAACGGTCAGTATGACTGGACTGGATTGTTAATGGGAGAAGGGGCATAATGTGAAATACTGGAAAGGTAGGAACGGGTCAGGTTGTAAAGAGCTTTAAATGCAAGACGCAGGAGTTTATATTTGATTCTAGAGGTAAAAGGGAGATGGTGAAATTTATTGAAGAAGGATAGACCTGTGCTTTAGGAAAGTCATTTTGATGGCTTTGTGGAGGATGGATTGGAATGAGGAGAGACATTGAAATGAGAGAGCAAATAGGTAGGTGTTGCGGTACTGCAGGCAAGAGGTGATGAGATCTTTAGTTTCAGGAGCGGCTCTGTGAATGGAAACAGGGCAAATATAGGAGATATTGTGGATAAAAATGACAAGATTTGCTAACAGATTGGACATGTAGGTTGAGTGGGATATCTCTGTGATACGAGGGATGCAGTGTTGAGTTTGGTGTCAGGAAGAACTGAATTCACATCCTCCCTCAGGCATTCCCTCAGGCCTTCTGAACCTGGAAAAGTCACTTCGCCTCCCTCAGCCTCATTTTCTTCATCCTGTAAAATAGGAACATGATGATTGTGAGGATCAAATAAGATCCTGTGTAAGTGTTTGGCGAACCTTAAGGTGCTCTGTAAATGCTAGCTAGAAGTAGTTATAGTAGTGAGAAAGAACAGTTTAAAATGGTGCCACAATTGCAAACATAGGTGTCTGGAAAGATAGTGGTATCCTTGAAAAGGATTAGTAAGTTCAGAATAAAGATGGGTTTGAGGGAAGATGAAATAAATTCCTTTTTGAGCATGTTGAGTTTGAGATGTCTTTGGAGCATCCAGTTCAAAAGACAGCTGGTGATACAGGACTTGAATGTAAATAAAACTTGAAAGAAATAAGTTACAACTTGGAACATCATAACATAATAATCATACACATACTTAATGTAGATGTTGGACTTTTTCATATGAACACAGGTTTGCAGTATTTAGCTTAACACTAGACAAACACAGTCTTAAATCTGGTTCTGCATCAAATTTATTTCTGTATTTTGATTTGAAACAAGAATAAAGTGACAATATTTGCTCATGCAAACGTGGTAGAATATGATAGGAGAATTTTTACAAGCTGTCTTGCTGAGAAATGGAAATTCATTTTTTATTTTTAGCTATCTAACCAATCAATGAAAATGAATTAACTAGTTTTGATATAAAATAATTCTTTTTCTACTAGCTAATGACAGATGTTTCATTAAATGATAAATATGCTTAAAGCACAATCATATATTGTTTCATTTTAAATGATATTTATGTATAAATTAATCTTTGTAAGGAAGGAATCTTCAGAAAAATGATTTTCTTCTCTTCTATTATGGGCACACCGACTACACTCTCACAGAAAAATCTGCTAAAAGACTGGCCAGTGTTGGCAACGAGTTTATTTGAAAATTTTCTTGTCAAAAGAATAGTAACATAAGTGTAGGGAGGTAGTAAAAAAGCCTTAACACTGCAATGAGATGCTATGTAAGATTCACTTCTGCAAAGCTGTTGTCATGGTCTGTGATTTCAAGATGTCTTAGTATGTGCATGGCCTATTGTGGTTTTCCAACAGCCTGACATTTTAATGCAAGAACACAGATATTCATATTGATCACATGATTATACAGCTGATAAGGTATAAAAGAGGGAGCTACTCTGGTGTAGCATATAGAACAAAAATGTGGATATGTGTATGCATCTGACTATCCATTGAGAATTAGCTTGCACTAGCATATCAAACCATTTTGGTAGGTTGGGAATAATTTAATGACAGGTTGAGAAAATGCAAGAACACATGCTTAGAAGTAGAGTTTGGTGTAATTGCTGCATAAACACCAAAATCATTGTGCACAGTCATGACAGTTTCAAATTGCAGCAGAAATCTTTGATGATTCAAACATGTACATGCTTGTTGTCACAGAGGAAAATCATTTTTATAACATAATTGGGCAATTATTTAATTCTTAAAGTAATTTTTATTAACATAGGCAGGCCCCTTGGACCATCATCATAAACTCCAAGAGTTTCATAAATTGGAACCACTTAACCAGAGAAAGGTCTCACAGAATGAGAAGATGTGGATAGCTTACTACCTATACCAGTAGAGGATAAGGACCCATTCAAGGAGCTAGCTAGCATATGTATTGAAGTATTATAATACTAACTCTTAAGATTATATGGTAAATTAAACTCTTAATGTTGTGGTTCTAAAAAGTTCTTTTGGTGAATTTTGTATGCAAGTGAAACATGTTTGTTCTACATGAATATAATGAAGTGTTATAGTGTAGGAAATAATGAAGTATGGAAAGACATATTAACTGGTGCAAAATGAATTAAGCAGAACCACAAAAACAATAAATTCAATACTAAAATTTAAATAGAAGTTAAAAAGGCTTGAATGCTCTGTAATTATGACCATGTTCTTCTTTTTGCTAAAGTTGGGGAATATGGGTATGGACTATTAAATATATTGTCAACTTCAGTTGATATGTTAACTTCGTTGAACTTTTCCCTCCTTTTTGTTCTTTTTTAACACGATATACTTTTCTCAGTAGTCGAAAGGGAGGGATACATGTGAAAATGATATAAAAGAAAAAGTACCTAATTTTTATAAACATTGTACACTCATAGTTGATAAGGGAGATCCTAAATCTAGAAGGAATTTGGCAATTGTATTATACATTTTACCAATAAGAAAATTTGGTTTTATGACAGAATCTGTCATAAATTGTTCAATGGTTCAGTCTGACTTTTTGTGACCCCATTTGGGATTTTCTTGGTAAAAATACTGGAGTGGTTTGCAGTTTCCTTCTTCAGCTCATTTTACAGATGAGGAAACTGCGGGAAACAGGAGGAAGTGACTTGCCCAGGGTCAAAAGAGCTAGTAATTGTCTGAGGCCAGATTTAAACTCAGGAAACTGAGTCTTTCTGATTCCAGGCCTAGCACTCTTACCTCCTGTGCCACCTAACTGTCTTGAATCACCTACCTACCTCTAATAATTATTCTCCAGGAGAATTTAAATCTAATGTATTCTCCTAGTTTATAGCAGTTTTATGCAATAATTGAGAGTATTTAAAAAATAGATAAAAAGATAATGCACATCAGTATCTTTCCTGAAATTCTGAATGTGAACTGAAACGGAATTTTATATTATAAGTGATAAAGTTAGGACATATATAATAGACTTTTTTCTCCATAATTTGCTTGTGTTTTCAAAGAGAATTCAGATGTGTTTGATTATTTCATGGGATTTGTGTAGAATTAAAAAGATTTGAGATACAGTTATATATGAAATATCAACCAGTATATATGTAGACCTGGTAAAAAAGCCTCTTAAAGTAATTCCTTTAAAAAATCTTTTCCTATTATATGTACTTTTTTCATTTGTCCATTTCCCATTCATGATCTATAATTACTTTTTAAAATAATTCAGTGTTAAGTTCTTTTTATTGTATGTCACATGTACTTTTCCTTATTTTTTCTTGCTTTATTAAAAAAAATTTACTAACCAATTTTAATCTCAAATTTGACAAGTCACTGGTTAGATTGCATAAAGATAACTGTCTCAGAAATAACTTCCATGTCAGTAACAAGCCTGTTAAAGTAAAATGTTTAATTCTTTAGGCTGTCATTGGCATTTGCCAAGTTTGCTGTCTACCAATTTTTTTTCCAGAAAAAGTGTTCTTCATAAAGAAATTATGCCTTTTGTGTAATTTGCAAGTCTTGAACCTCATTTAGTCCTTCTCCCTCCTAGACTATGCTTTTCCATATGTTTCTCCCCATCTTTACCTTTTTCCAACCTTTGTACTGAAATGAACAAGTATCAGAACATATGGTAATTTGGTTTGGAGGATCTTATTAGCTTCTTTGTTGAATGTCTCTACCATATCATCCTCAGTAACTGATATTGATCCAAAAAGTAGAATTATTTCTTTCTCAAAATTAATCGAACCACCACATTTGGACCCCAGCCATCCTTTTGGATCATGTGTTTGATTTTAATTATATAATTTAAAGTAAAAACTAATTTGAAATTTTTGTATTTCAAAGTTTTTTGTATTTGTTTAAAGTCTGCTTTAATCCAGTGTATTCAGGTGTTTTGATGTGTCATAACTGATACTTGGGACCTAAAAAGTACTGGACCAGGTATCTATAGATCTAATTCTAATTGTGGTTCCACAGTTACTAGATGTGTAAACTTGAACAGATCTTTTAAGCTTTGTGAACCTTAGAGCTTCCTCAACTATAAAATGGAGATGATAATTCTCTATTTCACATAATTGCTGTGATGAACTACTGATATGATACATGTGAAAGAGCTAGCTATGTGGCAATAAACAAATATAAATTATTATTTTTAATTGTGTGATGTTTGTTACCAGAATGAAAAGCGTGATGGTTTCTATTCTAGAAGCTTCTCCTTCCAAACATATAGACTTCACCCTTAATTCTTTTATGCCTTTGACATGAGATGAGGCATCATATCCTTGGGAACTCACTTTTCTTCCAAAACATGTCTGTGCCATCTCATATCTTTTCTGTGGTCCTGAGTGAAGATTGGTGGGCTATCCTGGTTTGCAAAGTGTAGGCAGGAGGTGCAGTGGTTTAGAGCATGGGCCCTGGAGTCAGGAAGACCTGAGTTTATTTTCACCCTCAAACACTACCTGTGAAAAGGGGAATGGGGGATGGGGCAGGTCGCTTAACCTCTGTCTGCCACAGTTTTCTTTATCTGCAAAATATGGATAATAATAGCACCTGTCTACCAGGGTGTATTGTGAGGATTAAATGAGATAATGTGGATGAAGCTCTTTATAACCTTAAAGCACCAAATAAAAGCTAGCTCCTCTCATCATCGTCATCATGATTGTTACCTTTTACCCCATCCTGGCTCTACTCTTTCTTTGCTCTCTTGTCAGTATTTAAACATGTTAAGTGCCTATTATGTGCCATGCAGTGTGTGTACTGTCTTCTCCCTATGTTCCTGCTCTCAGGAAATCTCATTTAAGTCTTAACCCTCTTTGAAGTATTGTCTGACTGATCTGATCATATATTCATTTATTTATTGTAAAGTTAGTTTTATTTCATATCAGTCATTTTCCTTTAATCACCACTAACTACCCTTCCTTGGCACTGAACCATTCCTCATAACAAATAAAATCATGTAAGCAAAGCCAACCAAAAGAACAACTGTCTATAATGCATTACACATCTTGGGTCCCACCTATCCGCTAATGGGATGAAGGTGAATTTCATTACTAGTTTTTTAGGACTGAGATTGGTTCGTTGTAATTTATGACTGTTATTTAATGTTTGTATTACTATAGTCATGGTGTGTGTGTGTGTGTGTAAATATATTCCATTACAGTTATGTGCTTCAGTTTATTCAGCCACTCTCCAATTGATATTTACTCATTTTATTCCCCATTCTCTTTTGGGGTGTGGCTATTTGTCTGATTCTATTTATGTTGCAGGTCCCCAAACTGCTGCCATGGACTGTGTGATGGGTTGTATAAGAACTGTTTTTTTAAAGCAAGATGTTGTCTAATGACTTTTTTCTATTTGAAAAACATTAGGGAATCAGTATTTTAAGTATATCCTAAGTAAATTGATGTACTACCCTACACCTCATTCCAATTGATGAAGATTTAATCATTGAAAATGTGAAAGATACAGGACAAATAGTTTAGCATGGAAATTTTACGGTGTTCTCTGTATCAATTAACAGAAGCTCTTGTCACACATCATACTTGTTCATAGAAAAGAAAGCATTTTAGTCACCCACCCATGTTTAATAGCTTCTAGTTTTTAGAATAAGGAAGATTCTTAAGTTAATAATTCAGGAATGATCAGATAAAAGGAGAATGAGTCAATTGCAGGGAAAAAGTGGGGTTTTTTGGAAGTAAGCCCTAATGTATACATTTTAAAAACTGAACTCAAATATGAACTGAGACATTTAATGTGTTGAATCTCCATTGCAGCCCAAGTGCCAGGGTAGAGGATCAAATCTGTGGTAATGATATCTGTTTCTAGCTTGGTTTCTGCAAGTGGAAAATGGGGGTGGAGTGACATTTTTTTTTCCTGTGATGGAAGAGGAGGAACTTTTAAAATGGCTCTGTTGGAGGTAGCAGTGTGTCAATGTAGAAAGAGAACTGGATCTGAATTCAGAGGACCTCGTTCAAATCCTGCCTCTAACATTGATTACTGTGGAACCCTGGGCAAATCACTTAACCTCTCTGGGCCTCCATTTCCTCATCTGTAAAATGAGGGGTGTGGATTCTGTATTTCAAGAGATGGTCTCTCAGATTCCTTCCATCTCTAAATCTAGGATCCTAAGAGATGAATGCCAGTAGAATACAATCCTTAAAAGCAGGGATTTTTCATTGTCTTTTTATTTGCAATGGCATGGTATGATGTAAGTATTTAATAAATATGTGTTGAATTCTCCTTTGACTTCTCCTTATTAGTAGATTTAAAGAAAATGCTATAAAATAGAAGAATGAAATGGGAATTCTTCCTTTATGTTAATACTTTCAATAACTTGTGCTTTTCTTACAATACAGTGTGCTCATAGGTGAAGATTGCATTTATTCATAAAGTTTCTAAGTCATTTAAAATATAGTTTAATATTTAAGATTGCTTAAAATCATCAATTTTGCCAAAGAACTTGGTGTAGCGTAAGTAGATTAAGAATGTTACCACTTTATAATAATATTGCCTCCAAATTTAACATATAGAAACTGTAGTGAGTATAACTCAAATTTAACTCTCTTATTCACAAAAATCACAGAATCTTAGTAGTTGGAATGGATCTAAAGGTGTTAGATTATATTGACCAAATCAATACAACCATCAAAATGACAGAAATGAGTATTTAGGTAACTAACTTTAAATATAAAGAATACACCTTTTTAAAACAAGTTTGATAAAATTTTATCACACAAACTGTTTTGCTTGCTTGAAAATAATATATATGGCTTTTTCCTCTGGGAATACTTTTGCTATAAATGTTAATTGTTATTCAGAGGAACCTTAGTCCCTTGCTATTTTAAAACCCAAGAATAAGAATTTACATTGAAATAACATCCCAGACGCATTTTCCCAGTGGTATGTGTCAGTTCCCAAGGTTGACTTTGCTTTTGTCAGAATGTAAAATTGTCCTAATGGCAAGAGACAGTTGTTTTTATTTTTGAGAGACACAGGTTTGTAGTATTAAATGTGTGTGTGAGCTCTCCATGGCCTGAGACCACTGAATATTTATTTTGGATGTTTGGAATACAGAATCCTTGACTTCTTTGTCTTTCCCTGATGGTAAGCATTGTTCTTCCTCATCAGAAAGGAAGGGAAGAGATATCTGTTTACCAAGAAAGTAACCTTCTATACTCTTATTTTTTTTCCCTTTTCTGGGTATTTTCCCAGCCAGTTACTTGACTTCTGAGATTCCTTTCCACACCCACCTCACCTCCAGATCCTCCCAGCTAGTGCTTGGGGTCTGAGATTCAAATGCTGCTTCCAAGCCTCAGGGGTTTCAGGAGGGGCGGGGCTGCTGTTCAGTGTGAGATTAAGTTCAGCTGCTCGGGTCAGGGCAGGGCCACCTTACAGGGCTCAGTTCCCTCAAGGGGTTTATGCAGAAACCTTAGATAATGAATCTGAGCTCCTGCCTGCTTTGGGAGCCCCTGTCTGCTGCTGCTTCCTGAGATGGCCTAAGTTATGGAGACACCCTGCTCCCCTCTTGGCCAGCCATAAAGATTCTCTCACTAACCTTTGTGCCTGTGGATGGAGGGACCTTCACGGCCGCTGGAGATTCCATCCCTGAAGCCTGCTCGGATCTGCTCCCCTCGGTGCACTGGGCTCTGCTCCAGGTCTGGTGCGTGATGGACCTTTGGTGTCGGTTTTTCAGGGCTCTCTGGAACAGAAATCTCCTCGGCTTCCACTGCTCCAGAATTTGTTGGGAGTCCTTCTTTACAGGTATTTTATGGGCTGTGGGTTCGGAACTAGCATATGTGAATCTTTCTACTCTACCATCTTGGCTCCTCCCCCCCAAAATTTTTCAAAGGGGGGTACTTATCACTGGTCATAAATACAGTTTCATAAAGCACTTGCCATTTTTGTACATTAAACTGAGTTGAATATATACGTATTAAGCATGGTTAGAGAATGAAGTGTTCTAGTTGAGCGCTAAGCATTATCATGAAAGTATACTGTCTACAGATTATCAGTTTCAAAGAATGCGATAAAGTACATTTATGAAGCTCTCCCAAACAGCTCTAAGTTTTGTTTCATAGGGAATTTTAGGACCTTAGAGTAGATCTGACTTTTAATTATGAATACTAATCATCATTAGACCATTATATGTTTAAATAACCAGTCAGTAGAATGACCTCTAACACTTTTTATTATGGTTGTTTATTTGAACATAGTAAAATATCACAAACTTCGATCAGGATTATAGATTTAGAGATAGAAGGGACTTTATAGCTCATCAAGTCCAACTCCCTCTTTTTATAGTTAAGGAAACTGAGACCCAGTGAGGTTAAATGACTTGCCCAAGGTCATACAGCTAGTAGGTGTCTGAGGTCAGTTGTGAAATCTCATCTTCTTATTCTAAGTCCTGTACCCTATAATTGTGCTATACTGCCTCTCAATCTGTATTTGTTGCTTTTCTCATCAATTAGAACTTTGTTCTGTCCTCAAATACCACTATTTTAATAAATAGTGGACTATGTCCAGGGCCAGAGTCTTCAGCAAATCAAACATACTGATCATGAGCCAAAAGCCACTGTCCTCATCCCTAACCTGCCCCTGCTGCATCATCACCCCTTAATCTTTTGGTTGATTACATGAATTAAAATATTAATAGTTCCCCATAAAAGTATGGAAGATTTTGCTGTGCCACCATATCAGCCATAGTCAGAGAGAAATTATGAGAGTAAGTTTAAAAGTAATGAGCACTCTACTCTGCCTCAAGTAAGCATAGTGATGTACAGTGGATTTTACATTTAAGGCAAGGTCTCCTTATGTTCCTAGAAATTCATAATTTGAAGGACTTGACTTTTGTGTTTGAAAGCTGTTTCAGGCTTATAATTGAGCAGGAAGAATGGTTTTAGTGACATTTACAGAATTTTTTTATAGGAATGAAGAGACCAGTGTGGAAGCTTTCCTCTTTTACCTTGTTCTAAGGCTATCAGAATGTCATGGCTGGAGCAGGGTAAGAGTATAGTCAAATTCCCATTTGTAGTCCTTTGCCAGGAATCAGACCATGGAATGTCTGTGAGACAATAGCCAAGAAAGCAATAGAAGCATTCACTATTTTTTAGTTCATAGTACAGTGCTAGGGAGGCTAAGTCTGTAGGATTCTGGAAAACTATGGGAGGGCTCCAGGGTACTTGGGCATTCTAGGGTTGAGATTGGGTTTCTCAGAAACTAGCAAGTAACTATAGATGACTTTCAATCCCAGATCATGGGATTATCATAAGGTCTTAGATTTAGAGTTAGAGAGTGCCTATAGATCACAAAATTGAGAGGCACTACTTCAGGCTCAGACTATGTGAAACTGATTTGTCTCACATGACCATGCATCTTAGAGTCTCTTGGAGAGGGAGTATTTTTTTTAATGTGCTATGTGATAGATATAAAAAAGAGGGAACACAGACTTTTTCCTAAAAAATTTTTATTAGTTTAGGCATTTGGATCAAAATAACTTTTTCTTTTATAAAAACTTAATTCTGTTTAAATATGGTCTAAAATTTACATTCTGGTAAGCAAATATGAAATGGATGATGGTATAGCTTAATTAAAAGTTCTTCCCTCAGAGAAGCAAGTTTGTATCTGTTCCTCTGTGAGGAGATAGTTATATAAATGTTGAATTTTTTATTTTATAGTGTATTGAGCTGGTCTGTTATCCTTAAGATCCTTATTCTCTTATCCAAGTATCTCTCACTCTTTCTCTCTGTAAATGACTCAAAACTTTCAGCCCTCATCCCTCTCGATCTGTTTTCCCATGTTATCAACTGCTCACTTAATAGTCACACTTGGATGTCTTGTAGGTATCTCAAACTTATGACCAAAACAGATTTTGCTCCCCATATTTCTGTTTAAGATATCACTGTCTTTCTAGTTACCCAGTTTTTGCAACCTTGGAGTCATCCTCACCTCTTTATTCTCTCTCATCTTTCTATATCCAATCACTTGCCAGGTCTTGTTGAGTGTGCTTCTACAACCTGTCACCTTTCTACTCATGGGCACCATGCTCTCATTTTTCTGTGCTCTAGTCTGTTGCAGTAGTCCTCTAATTGGTCTCCCTGCTTCCAGGTTCTTCCATCCCCTTTTCAAGGATTTTTATTGCTCTTTATTGCTTCTTAGGCAAAATGGAAATTCTTATACTTGACATTTAAGCACCTTCCAATTTGATTCCAACCTATCCATATAGATTTATTTCTGTATTATTATTCTGTGTTATATATTATTTCTCCCTTTCATTTCAGATACCTGCACATTTGCTGTTAACCAAATTTGAGATTTTGTCTTCCACCTGGGGCCTTAGCATCGATGGTGTGTCTCCCCATGCCTGGAATTCTCTGCCTTTTAATTCTGACTCATACATGAGACCTCTGTGATCCCTCTAGTTCATATTTTCTTTGGATGTATTTTGAATTTACATGCGTGGACACACAGAATTGTTTTTTCCAAATAAGGAAAGTGACTTTTTGTCTTTGTTTCTCTAGCACTTAGCGTAGCAGCTTGGACATAATAGGTGCTTAATCATAAGATCAGAGATTTAGAGATAGAAGAGACCTTAGTGATCAGGTAGTTCACCCCTTCATTTAAACTGAAGCCCTGAAAGGATATGACTTACTCAGAGTCACAAAGCGGTAAGTGACAATGCTGATTGAATTGAAAGTATTAATGAAAGAACTAATAAAAGCATCTGTGAAATTCCCTTTGGATTGGAAAGGATAGGAGTAAAGATTCTTTCACACTAGTAAATGTAAGTAAGTGTATTCTTCGCCCTTTTAAAGATTTTTTTTGGGAATATAGGAATTGGGAACTTGGTGGTATTTTTTTAGGTTTATATGACTACACTATCAGTTGAACCTTCTTTTCCCTTCATGTCCCCTGAGTTTAAAAGTAATATTTTCCTAGACTCCTGTATGTCTACCAACTCATTCGTGTAAGAGAGCTGACAATCAAAGTGTGCCCCTGCCTGGAAACAGATAAGTGACAATCATTTTTCCTGCCTGGACAGTTCACTTTAAAAGTTCCACTTAACTTCATTAGATATGAATCAGCGAGCCTTATTGCTGAACATCATTAGGGGAGTGGCTTCTCAGGGTTACCTAAATTTTTTTACAATTCAGCTACTTTTAAACATGTATTGAAATTGCCAATTCTGCTTCTAAAAGCAAAATGATTCCATTCTATCAAGTAAGAACACATTTCTTAAGTTCCTACTATAAGCCTTGGACGTCTTTAGGCACTGAGGCTAGAGAGATAAAGAATGAAATAGTCTCTACTCACAAGGAGATTGCATTCTAATAGAAGAGACAAGTTCATTTATAAGGAAATACAGAATAAATACAAAGTAGATGAAAATAAACTAGTTTGGGAGAGGAGGCATTAGCATTTGGGTAGATCAGGAAAAGCCTTATACAGAAGGCTGCTTAAGTTGAATTTTGAAGGTAAAGAGGTAGTGTGTAAGAGGGAGAAGAAAAGAAGAGGTAAATTCCAGCCATGGAGGATGGCCAATGTAAAGGCCTGGTACATGGAAATAGAAGATGGAATACCTACTGTTTTGTAGAGTAGGGAATAATAATCAATAGCCTGGGAAGAGGTTAGGGTGAGGTTATAAAGAGCTTTATGAGCTAAAAAGAGACATTTTAAAAAATTAAATGTCTGGCACAAATTATAAGTCCAGCCCCCACAGCCAAAGTTATCTCTCATTCAGGAGGGAAGTGCTATTAAGTGCTTAGTAAAATGTTGGAATTTAATTCACAGAATCATGATCTTTGTGGTCCACCTTCTACCTAAACAAGAATTCTCTCTATTTAATACCCAACATGTGGTCATCAAGCCTTCTGTTTGAAGGGAAAAATTTATTATCCTCCAAGACAGTGCATTGCACTTTCGTACAGCTCTAATTGTTAGGAAGTTTTTCCTTACATCAAGCTTTAAATTTGCATCTTTACGTCTCATTGCTCCTGTAACTCAGGAAGAAGCATAATTGCATGTCCCTTTTTTATATGGCAGTGATCTTCCTAGTTATTTCAGTCTATTAACCATTATGGTTGCCCTTCTCTCCACATTCTCCTCAACAGTGTCTTTCTTTAATTGTGCTCAGAATTGAACACAATATGCCACATATGTTCTGACTAGGACAGAGTACAACAAGACTATCACTATCCTAGTCATAAATACTATGTGCTCCTTAATGAAGCCTGAGAATTCAGTTTCCTCATCTGTAAAATGAGCTGAAGAAGGAAATGGCAAACAACTTTGGTATCTCTGCCAAGAAAACCACAAATAGGGTCAAGAAGAGTCAGACATGACTGAAGAACAACTGAACAATAATAAGAATTTAGCCAGTTAATAAACTATGTGCCAGATACTGTGCTAAGTGCAGGGGATATAAAGACAAAAGATAGTCCTTGCTCTCAAGGACCTCACAGTCTAATAGAGAAGGCAACATAGAAACAACTGTTGTGCAGATAATCTATATATTCAATATATATATAATTGAAAATAATCAACAGATGGAGGACATTAGAGTTAAAGGAAACCAGGCTAGGCTTCCTGTAAAAGGTAGGATTTTAACTGGGACTTGAAGGAAGACATGAAGCAGAGATGGGAGAGAGAGAGTACATTCTAGGCATGAGGAGACAGCTAGTGAAAAATGTATGGAGTTGGGGGATGGGGTGTCTTGTTTGAGGAATAGCAAGAAGTTCAGTATGACTGGGTCACAGAGTATAAGAAAGTGAGTAAAGTGTAAAAGGACTGGAAAGGTGGGGATTTTGAATGCCAAACAGACAATTGTGTAATTGATCCTGGATTCCTCATTTGATAGTAGGCAGTGCAGGGTGACATGGTCAGACTTGCAGTGTGTCACTTTGACAGCTGAATGGAGGATGGAGTGGGGAGAGACTTGGGGCAATAAGATCAACCAAAAGATTGTTGCAGTAGGCATGAGGTAATGAAGTGTAGTAGCAGTGCCAGAGGAGGAAAACTTATGTGAGAGACCCTTAGCAACAGATTGGATATGGGAGTTGAGAGAGAGTAAGGAGTTGAGGATCACACCAAGATTGCAACCCTGGGTGACTGGGTTGTACTAGGGTGGTAACCTCTATGGTTCATTAGTTCAGTTTTAGATATATTGGGTTTAAGACATCTATAGGACATCCAGTTTGAAATATCTAAGAGGCAGTTGGAGATTTGAGATCTGATATCAATAGAGAGGTTAGGACAGGATAAGTGACCATGAAAATCATTAGCACAAAGATGATAATTGAATTTATGGGAGCTAATGAGATTACCAAGTGAAATAATAGAGGGAGAAGAGAAAGGGGCCCAGGACAGAGTATATTGAGGTACCATAGGTGTCCATTATGCACACAGAAGTGAAACCAAGTCATGACTTAAAAGAAGATCCAACAAAGGAGAATGAGAAGTTGTCAGATAGATAGAAAGAGAACCAGGAGAGAGTGATGTCATGAAAACCTAAAGAATACCAAGGAGATAAACGTAGCAAAACAGTAGCAAAAGTGGTAGAAAAGTCTGTAAGAATGAAGACTGAGAAAAAAGGTCATTGATTTGACAATTAAGAGATACTTGGTAATCTTGGAGAGAATTTCAATTGAACAATGAGATTGGAAGCCAGATTGTAGAGTTAAGAGAGAGGGAGGACAGGACAAAACAAGACATGAAGGCACTTATTGTAGATGGTCTTGGTTCTCAAGGAGTTTAACCACAGATGGGAGGAGAGATGTAGGATGACAGCTAACTTGGATGGATGGATCAAATGAGTGGTTTTTGAGGGTGGTGGAGACATGGAGATATATATATATATAATATATATATATACATATATATATTATATATATATACATACATAGAGAGAGACAGACAGACAATAGAGAAGCAGCCGGTAGACAGAAAAATTGAAGATAAGTGAAAGAATTGGGGGTGCTAGACAGGTCAGTCTGCTGGAGAAGATGGAGTGGAATGGGACCACTTGTGCAGGTAGAAGGCCTTGCTTTGGCAAGGAAAAGAGAGAGAGCTGAAGAAGGAAATAGTGGCAGAATGCCACAATGACGAGGAGAGAAGTAGCAACTCTTGGCAGATGACCTCATTTCAGTGAAATATAAGGCAGGATTCTCAACAGAGGGTGAGACAAGGGGGATACCTGAGAAGTTTGAGGAGGGATGAAAAGGTTTGGAAGAACAACTTTGGTGAATGGAATAGGGAAGCCTACAGTAAAACTGTTACCTTAGTACAATGAGAGCCCAGTTGAGGGTGTGTAAAATAAATGCATAGTGGATCCAGTCAGCACAGTTTTGTAATTTTCTCAAGCTTCATTTAGTGGCATATGTCTAAGAATAAAAGCAGCAGATGGTGGGAGTGATCTCAAGTTGAAGGTTGGCAAGGCAAATAGAGTGACATTATGAGGGGGCAAAGGACTAGATTTCAACTGATTCACCAAGTGACCAAGATTGGGAAACAAGAAGAGTATAGTCATGTAGGGATGGTGGCTCAGGAAAGAGTTGAGCATTCATGGGGTGGAGATCATGGTGGGAATGAAGAATTGGGTTTAGGGTTAGAAGGCAGTGAGTGAGAAGTGGAATGCTAATAGATTGTGGTCAGATGTGGCCCATTTATTTGTGTATTTTTGAGGCAATATGGAAGAGTAGCTCATATGAAATAGTATCTTGAGGAACTATGCAGTTAGGGTGTTTGAAGAATGTATCATTATTTATGTTGACATCCTCTAATATGAAGGCAGGAGTTAGGGAGGAAAGAAAGACTATACTGAAATATTGAGGAAAGGAGAATGTCCTGGAGATTGGTAGAAAACAGCTATCAGAATTTTGATCGAATGGCAGATTGACTTGAGTAGACATTAGAAGAGGAAGGGTCACTGAGTAAAAATGATAGAAGGAGAAGCTGGAATGATAGTGGGGAATAAGGAGTATTCCAACTCTCCAACCTTGACCAGTGAGTTGAGGGGGATGAGTGAAAGTAAAGCCAGTGCTATGTGTCATCAGAAAGAGTCCAGGTTCTCAGTGAGAGACAGAAAATGGAAGGAGTGAAGAAGGAAAAGATTTAAAATGAAAGTAAATTTGTTTACTTATGGAGCAAGCATTCTAGAGAGTACAGTGGAAAGGGAGGAGGCATAACTATAGAGTGGCATTTTGTGGGGAATGAGAATAAGGGATTGGACAATGGGAAAAGAGAAATTGAGGATTGAATGATAAACTGCATAGGGTACACAGATTGTAATAGCTTTCTTGGCTACCATGTGAAGTGGAATGGAGTGGAATGAAAAAGCATTTGTTAAATCCTTTCTTTGGGTATAGAACTGTGTTAAGTGCTGAAAGTAAAAACAGAAAATTAGGACAACCTTGACTCGTAAAGAGCTCGAGGTTTAATTGGGAAAGAAAACAAATAGAGGAAGGCCCATGCTCACAGCAGATGGAAAGGCCAGGTGT
Organism: Potorous gilbertii; assembly: GCA_028658325.1. NCBI lineage: Eukaryota > Metazoa > Chordata > Mammalia > Diprotodontia > Potoroidae > Potorous > Potorous gilbertii. The sequence goes on along the minus strand of CM053770.1, from coordinate 388,498,891 downwards.
AATACTTAGCAATACAGATGGCAAGGTCCCAAGGATGCTGGAAACTAATGACAAATCATATGGCCTCCTACCAAGAAGATAATGGGTCCAGTGGTTAGAGTAGAGTGGGATACCTTCAAAAGTTAGCATCCAACTGACAGTAAGTGTCCTGTGCCTGGTAAGAATTGGGCCACATATCAGCAAAAGTTGGTTAGGATAGCAGGAGGGTCATCACTCCTAACTGGACTAGCAGGTGGTTTATGCTATGGGATGAGAAAGGGAAAGGTTACTGACCTATGTGACATTGTTAACGCATTCAAGGACTTTTAGTCAACTAAATTTCCTAGATCTTTTTCAGATGAACTTCTCCTACAAGGAATCATCTCCCTCTATAGCCTTGTCAGAATCCTGACATCTCCATCTCTTCACTCCTTAGCTTCTTTAAGGAACTCTAGTTCATTTTTAATCCTGGAATCCCCAGCACTTAGGGCAGAGTTAAAACAAATACTAGGCATTTAAAAATATGTTTAATCCAATTATGAGGAATGGTTTAATAAACAGTTTTTAGACTAGAGAAGACTTTGGGGAATTAACAAATTGTCTTCAGATATTTGATAGACTATCACATATAGGAGAGACTACCCATGTTCTATAATTTCTAATAATTTGAACTGGATTTAATGGGTGGAAATTACAAAAAATTTGATTTTTTTTTTAAATGTGGGTCATAGCGATCAGTATTTACTATATTAGAAATTAAAACATTATTATGAAATTTACTATATTAGAAATTAAAACATATTATTATGAACATAGTTTTGATGGATCTCTTAGAAAGACTTTGAGGCCTATAAGACTTCCCCAAACCACACTTGGAGAACCACAGACCCAGAGTATCTTCCTTTCTCTAATTTGCTAAGAAATCTTCCTTTGTTTTTTATTCTTGCCCCTATAGTCCATCCCTTCTGTCTTTGACCTTCTATTGAAATGCAGTACTAATGGGGGTTCGGGAAGCTAAAGGGAAGTCAAAATTTCTTTTCCCCAGCTTCTTTGTATCCCTTCCATCCCTAGAGATAGACTTAAAGTCTTAGAACTGAGAATTAAAAGAGCTCTTAGATACTATCTAACTCAAAGGTTAAGGTTTATTAATAAATGTCTCACAAGTATCTCATTTTATCAAAACAGTAACCTTGGGAAGTAAGTGCTATTTTTCTCTCCATTTTACAGCTAAGAAAACTGATACAGACAGAGGTGAAGGGACTTCTTTCTGAGGGTTACACAGCTAGTGAAAATCAGACAACTGGTGAGTGTCTGAGGCTAGATTTGAACTTGGGTCTTCCTGACTCTAGACCTACAGCTCTTATCCACTTCACCACTTACTATGAATGTACCTCAGCTTCTGGGGGTGGGGTGGGGTGTGTATGTGTGTGTCTGTGTCTGTGTCTGTATTTGTATCTGTGTCTGTGTGTGTGATAGAATCATATATCCAAAACTGCTTCTCAGAGGGTATCTATTACAGCTTCTTTATTTTACAGATAAGGAAACTGAGGTGAGAGAATTGAAGGGGCCTCCTAAGGTTACACAGGTAGCAAAGATCAGAGGCAGGATTTAAACCAAGATCCTGTTACAAAGACAATGCTCTTTCATTTAAGCAGTGATAATATGTGTTGGATTGGATTGGACTGTGGAAAAACTTGTGGAGTAAACAGTCTGTCAGCGGGGCAAGGAATAATTAAATTTGTTTATAAAACACACACACACACACATGTCCATCTTCCACAGATCCCTTCAATTGGGAACATTAATCTTAATATAACATCATATCTCACAAGCACAGAAAGTATTTTAAGTGTGCTATCCTTCCCTCCCCATCCCACCAACCCTTTCAGATAAGTACTATAAATAATAACCATTTTAAACATAAGTAAACAAAGACCCAGAGAAGTAAATTGGCTTGTCCATTGTTACATACTTTACCAGTAAGTATTAAAAGGATATCTTGCTTGTGGGTACATACCAATACATGTAATTAGGAGCTCAACAAAAACAAATAGAAAACAGGGCTTATCATCAAAGAAATATTCAAAGCACCTTTTCTTCTTAAATCACATTGTGTCACGTTTCCTACACTTTTTGTGCAGTGGTTCCCACTTTGGAGAACAAGAAAAAATGCAAAAGATAATTTCCTAATTTTTAGTAAGCATCTAAGTTTTAAGATACTTTTAGATTTACTCATTCAAGGAATCATAATTGTCGCAGACTTTCAGAATGTCTCATCTGCGATATTTGGGTTAAGTAGCACATTTTCTGTGCTTCACAATACTATTATTAAACAACATTACATTGTTAGAGCTTTCTCTTAGTACAAACAGTGTGTTCATCATGTACTGTAATTCTCTATCAATTTACTAAGTAGTCATGTGATTATCACCAGTGGCTCCCTATTGCTCCTGGGATGAGGTGTGGACTTCTCAGCCTAGCATTTAATGTGATCTATGATCTGGCACTTCTCCACTTTTCCCCTTTTACTAACTTCCACTTAGTCTTGGCCTCCTTTCTGTTCCTCTCTACATTATAGATTCTGGCTCTATCTCTGCCAGTGCAAAGATGGTTCCATTCTCTCTGTTTGGTGAACTCTTAGCAGCCCAAGTCCAAGGGGTTTCTCTTACTTGAAACTTTTCTCTATCTTCTGAAATTAATTTTTATTTATATAGTAATTATATCACCTCAGTTTATTGGGAGCAGAGACTTTCATTGTTGTTATTTTGGGAGCAGAGACTATTTCATTTTTTTTGTTTTTGTGTCTACATTACTTAATCTATATTAGGCACTTGGTAAATATCTCTTGAATTTAATTAAAGCATCATGAAATTGATGAAATTTTAAATACTCCAAAGAATGCCTTGAACAGTTCTGTCTAAGGTAGTGTCTGCCAGAGCACCTCCCTCGTACATAACCTTAACTGTAATTCTGCATATGTGTTAGTGTAGTAGGCAATGTATTTATTTACTAATTGATTTCAAACATCATTTAATAATTTATTGAAATATCATCTCTATGTACAAATGACTCAGAACTCAATTTTCTTTCAAAATTCCCCAATATGAGTGTGATGACTTTCAGGATTTGGAAGTTAGAGACACCTGAGTTTAAATCCTTTCTCTGACAGATAATACTTTGATAGTATTTGATCTCTGAGAATCATCTTCCTTATCTGTAAATAGGGATAATAATGCTTATAATACCTACTATCTACCTCATAGAAAGTTGTGAGAAAAGTGTTCTGTAAGTTCTAAAGCACTTTATAAATTAGTAGGTTACATTTTCTTATGGACTAATTAAACATTTCACTAATCAATATGTGAAAGATTTATAATTTCATTAATATGAATTTTTGTTCACAGTTCTCTATGACGTAGAGAAGTCATCATGTTATGGTCAACCTAAAAAGACAAGGAATCCTGACAAGGATTATGAATAAATGTGAAACTGATTGAGGGTGTTGTCAGTGTTATAGAACTATGTAGCATTTCAATTGAAAATATAACATTGTTTTCTACTTAATACTTTGTTATCACAAGTTAAATAACAGTATATGAAAAATTACTTAAATCTAGCAACACTCAGAATCCTCTATGTAGCGTATCTCACTTACCACTACTTTAACAAATGTTCACTGCATTTACAACTAAAGTTTTCTAAATCAATGTTTTGTTGTGCATAAAAATGCATGTTACAGCATTGAACAATAGTTGACTCACTATTATTGGAGCTGAGAATTGGTCCAACCCTTCTCAAAAGCAATTAAAAAAAAATTTTTTAAAGGTGACTAAAATATCTATACCCTTGGATCCAAAGACCCGATCCCACTGCTAGACATATATCTCAAGGGAGATGGGTTCTAAATATACCCAAACTATTCATAACAACACTATTTTTTAATAGGAGGTGGGGAAACAACCTAGAAATAAAATAGACTGAAGAAACATTGGCATATTCTGCAGCTCTCTTGCAGTAAAATACCCAGGCTGATATTTGACCCTACCCTTCAATGATTCATTTCACTTCTCTGGGCCTTAGTTTCTCTTCCTATAGGCAGCAGAGGGTTAGATCAGGTCATTTTAATAGTTTCATCCAACTCTGACATTCAAAGAGTAACTCATTAGCCAGTACAAACTACTAGGATGTCCTAGTCCAACACATGAGGGAGCCATGGTTCTTTGTTGTGACCCACCTGAAAACATCTTGCTTTCCAGTTCCCTGTGGATAGAAGTATCAGATATAGATTTGACTATTATTTGTTTACTTTTATATGGTTTTTCTGTACTATTTGCCTTTAGATCCAGGACCTAGGTTTATCAAAGATTTTGCAGATAATTCAGGTTGAATGTTTTGCCAGATAAATTATGTTTCTTTGAGGAAGAAGATTGTGTTAAGGCATGGACAGGGAAGAGGGAAGGGACATCCTGTCATTTTAACCTGTGTTGTTTGCTAGAGCTTTATAGAACCTATTATGCTAGTAGCCATAAATTGGACTCATTTGTGATTTTAAAACACTTTAGTAGGGATGAACAGTGGAGAGAGAAGGTATATCTGTGGTGTATTTTATAGTTCAGGCAAACTCACTCCAACTCAAAGGTTCTGTGTACATTATTCCCTTACATTGCTTTTGGATCTATCTACCAGTGTTTTCTCATTATAGTCCATAATAATTATGTTCCAGATAATGGACTGCTTGCAGCTTGGTACTCCCACTGGAGTATGTTTCTAGGTGCCTCCTATGAGGCATCTAATGGTTATTACAACATGTTTCTCATACGTTTTTAAACGTTGGAGTGGAATTGGTAACTTCAACACAGTAATTTTGTTTTGGAAAGAAGCCATTGAGTGCAAGTTACAAAAAAACAGATAAATAAATTTTGGGTTGAGGAGAGCCAACAGATTTGTTCCTTAGCTAAAGGTTTAGTTCTGGTTTGGGTGGAGGACTTAAGATGAGTGGGATTTGGAAGGCATCAAGATGGTGATATAAAGGTAACCAAGAGGAGCTTATAAAAACCATCAAAATTTCTTTTTATGTGGACCCACTGAAGAATACTGGGAAGAAGTCTGGACTTGCCGTCAGAATACATAGCTTGATAACTCAAGATTGCTTTTGACCACCTGTGTGAATTTAGGCAAAGCACTTCAACTTCTCTTGGGTTTCATTTTCCTTGTCTGTAAAATGAAGAGGTTTTCCTAGGTTTCCATTGCTAGGTTCTTTTCCAACTTTAAAATCTACACTCATATGAGTCAGAGAATAAATGCGCATTTATTAACTGCTTACTAATGCATAAAGCACTATGCTTAAGTGCCAGGGATACAAATTAAAAAAAAGCAGGTATCTCTTGGTCTCAGGTAGCATCTTGTTCTAATAGAGAGAAGCAGCATAAATAGTAAGTTTCACTTGCAAGTCAGATCAAAAGACCCTGTGATCCTTAGGGTACAGCCACAAGGTAGATCCATTTAAATAATTAAATGTAATATGATTAATTAATTGATTGAGTCTTTACTGTTTTTCCATTGATAAAAACATTCATTTCTATGTTGAACCATTTCATAGTGCCAAGGATTTCATTGGCTAGAACTTTTTTTTTTTTAACCAGGTAGCATCATATAATAGCTTAATAACAGTGGTCTTGCAAAACTTAAAAAAAAAAAACTGTAGAGAGAGAACTTGCTGATGTTATTTGATAATGAAATATTCCTTGACAGGATTAGCATTTGCAAACAAAACTAAGGGCAAAAAACATCATTGATGGAAGAAATGTCAGTAAAAGTTTAATCATACATAATCTCAACATACTTGGAACTTTTCTTACTCGTATCAGTCATGTATTTCTTTGCATCTTTTTTTCATCGTGCTCACTAGAAAAATAAGACCTCATACAGCCTTTCACTATCATTTTTTACAAAGATTTTAAAAGTAGTTATTTTTAAATGAATGTGGTTATAGTATGATTAGAAAGGCATTTCACCAGAGTAGATCTTTTCAAGAAGTATTCTTTATTCATTACTAATACAAAATTTGGTGGAAAAAATATACATTCAGCATTCACTCTTATTTGGACAAATTTCAGTTTAGAATTTATTCCCACAACTATACTGACATAGCTACAAGTCATTTTTTTACTTTATAAAATGTGTATTATGAAAGAGCTACCAAAATTGATCAGAAAAAAATATTTTTTAACTTTGTTCATTTAGTAAAAAATGTACATATGTTTTAATTAGAGAGGAGATGTAATCACATTTCTGGTATTATCCTGTCCTCATCTTTTGTCTCTGTAACCTCACAAATTCTGTGAATTAAAAAAAATTCTTGTTACTTAGTCTTCTGGTATAGAATTAAGTGAAGGCATAGGGATTTATATTCTTTCTAATAGCAGCTATTCATATGTTTTCCAAATTAAAAGGGAAAACTAACCAGAATTCTCAAGAGTTCTAGCACGTTCTGCTTTAGGCTAGATACACTGAATCGGGGCACCTAGGTAGTGCAGTGAATAGAGCACCAGTGCAGGCGTCAGGAGGACCTGAGTTCAAATCTCACCTCAGACACTTGACACTCACTAGCTGTGTGACCTTGGGCAAGTCACTTAACCCCAGTTGCCTCATCTTGCGTCCTCTCCAGTCATCCTGATGAATATCTGGTCACTGGATTCAGATGGCTCTGGAGGAGAAGTGAGGCTGGTGATCTGCACAGTCCTCCCTCACTCAAAACAAAGTCAAGTCATGTCATTATTTCTCTGATGGCATGGTCTTCTTTGGCAATGAAGGATGAACAGACACATGTAAAATGAATATTGTTCATTCTGAGTTGCTCTAGAATTAAGCTAGTGTTTGGTGGCTTACTTTAGTAATAACAACTCCTTTAAGTAACTGATATTTTTAGTCCTTCACTGAAGATGGGGCAGAATAGCCTTATTATCTAGATAGGAAGATGAGACGTTTCCTTGAGAAGAACTTAACACTTTTTGTTTCCCACCCTGAGGCTTATATTAACACTATATATAACTATATTTTTCAAAAATAGAAAACACAAGTAGGAAGAAACCTGAAAATAGTATTATGAGGAAAACAAAGTATCTAAGTAAATTTGAGGCATTGGGCCCTCCCAGTTATTTCCTATTTATGCTGGGTATAGCTTGTTTGTATATATTTATTTGCTGTCTTTCTCTTTAGATTGTTAGCTCTTTGAAATCAAGCATTAAATGTTAGCTCTTTTCATATTGCCAGTACTTATCACAGTTCCTGGGTATGGTAGACATTTAATAAATGTTGACTGATTGATTGGCTTGAAAGGTCTGGGCAGTTTTCTATTAAGATTTCTTGAAATAGGATGTCTAACCCTCCCCCTCTGCCCCTTTTAAAATTTTTGGTCAGAGCCTTCAGGTAGTCCTATGAGTCTTGCTTTTTTTTTTTCCCTTAATCAGTTTTTGCTATGAGACACCTCTTTTTCCCTTATTTTTTCCATCTTTTGATTTTATTTTAATAGTTCTTATTGGTCTTTGAGTTATTACCTTTTAGTTCCATTCTGACCTTAAAGGAATGTGTTGTTTGGGCAAGGTTTTTTACCTCTTGTGCCAAGATGTTAATTCCCATTCCAGTTCTTTCTTCCATATTTTTTTTTTCAATTTTTTTCCTCTAGTGCTTTCATTACAGTGATAAAACATTTAACTTTTTTTTAAATTCTTCAACTCTTCTAGGAATGCTAGTTGAATTTGTGATGAAACTTTTTATTACAGGGTTTTGCTTGTTGATATTTTGGAACCATTCTCCTCTTCTTGAGCATCCCTTACAGTATATTAGCTTTTTATGGTGGGAGTCTTTTTTGTTTGCTTGTTCTTTCAGCTTACTTCCTGACTTTGGACTTTATGTTAGGCTAAGCTGTGTATACTTCTGGAAGCAAGGTCTGAGTTGTTCCTGTTGCACCTTTCTTGGGGATATTGAGTATTTTGTTATTCCAGGATCTCAAAGATAGTTCAGGCTGAGAACCTGAAAGCTTTCTATACTTGCTTTGGTCTGATCAAAGGGAAAGTATGATTGGTGTCCTCCTCGTCTGAGCTCCACAAATTCTGACCTGAGTTTGAGTGTGAACAATAGTCCTACACTGATTGCTGCTAGACTCTGCTCCCGTTAGCCAGCTGGGAAACTGCTGGTTCAGAGTAACAGAACTGTAGGTTCCCTTTTGGTCTGAGATTTCTTCCCTGATTTTTTTCTCTGCTGGCTTCATATTGGAACTGAGACCCTGCTCAACTCTTGGAGATCTGAACCACATTAGTTACTGCTTACTTCTGAACTTCCAGTACACACCAGAGGGCTCTTTACCATAGAGCATCACCTCTGAGCTCAAGAGAAGTGGGTGACAAAGCTTCCAGATAATACCCGTTGCATTGCTGCCCTGTTACTTTACAACTTAGTATGTGTGGTCTGGGATCTCCTAGTGCACAGCCTTTCCCATATGATTCTGGCTAGACCCTACCTGTCTCCAGTACCCACGAATATTTCTGTCAGTCTCCCCACCCCGACCTGGGCTGGAAAATTGACTTACTATGACATTTTCTTACATTTCCCTATCAGGATCCAATCGGGTGTTTCCTAATTTCCTAAATTTATTTGAAGTGGTATGGGAACAGGAAGCTTGCTATATACCATTTCCTACTTCTCGGGGATCTTGGCTCCACCTTCTCAGAAATTTGCCTGTCACTCTCCTTTTTCCCACTATTTAGCGATCTCCCAACTTAATGGAAACAAAAAATAACTGATTCTCAAAAAAAAAAAAGGTACAGAAAAGTGTCAAAATTGCATGTAAACTCATCAAGACAGCTGTTTTTTATAGCCTTATATACTGACTGGTAGGTCACTTTCACCTATGTGACCATCTCTAATCCTTCAATGTGCTGGGCAACACAAATAATCACTGGAATTTTCCCAAAAGCAGAGCAAACAATCCCCAGATGCCGGATCTGATGCTGTTGTATTCACATTTTGAAAGCATTTTAATTGCTATTATTCCAAAGTCTTATATTTAGAGCAGAATGTTTAGTAGTTTTCAGGTACATGTGGGTTTTTTTTTCATAATCAAGACCTCTTAAAATTAATGAATAGTGACTCAGATGTCTACTTCTCAGTATTTCCCCTATTGAGCAAAAGTCTTATAGAGTATAAGCCACATACAGAATTAAGATGCCTAAATGATTAATCAACTTTTTAGAAGCATAATTTTTGTTACTATTTAGAAAGAAATAATTTTAAATTAATTATAAGTAGTATCAACACTGAGACTTTTGCACAAAAGGTGAAATACAAACTTCTTGCAGATTTCGACTATACTTGTCTGTTACAACAGCTGTTAGGTTGTCTTTAGAATTCTAGTTTTTCAATTTTGCATGAAACCTATTAAGCCAGTATATGATAGAACAAAGACAAATTCCAACATTGAATAGCATTTACTTAGTTTAGATTGTGATATTTGTCACCATTTTTCAAATGTTAAGATGGTCAAGGATATCTTTTACAGACCTAGGTTTGTCGGTCTATTAATTATATATAAATTATGTATAATGCAAATTATATACAATTTTTGCATACATATGTACACAGTATTACATATAAATACACATATATACACATACATTCATATACATAAACACATACATGTTTGGGCTTATTTCATACAAATGCAAACTGCCTGTCCTTATCCTACACTTTTAAAATGTTCTCTGTGGCTAAATCATTTGACTCCTTTTATAATCCTGTAAGAGAGATTCTGATAGTATGTTGCCTAATATCTGCCAAATAATACTGTGCTTTAAGGTTTATAATTCTTTTTCTTTATAATAATATGATACTATCTTTGTTACTTTGGGCATTAAATCTACTAAAACATTTTTAAGCACCATTAGGTCTATTATCTTTCTTCCAAAGCTAATCCTGTTCTTGACTTCTTCTATTTAGGGTACCACCATCTTTCTAGCCACCTTGATTCATAACCTTGTTGTCATCTAAAACTCCTCACTCTCACCACACATACCCAGTAAGTTACCAAGTCTAGCATTCATCAATATATCATCTTCTCATTACTCATATAACCACTATCTAAATTCAGGCCTTCTTATCCTTTTCTACCTGGAATATTGCTGTAGCTTCCTATTTGGTTTCCTTGCCTCAAGCTGTTGGTTTCCTGAACCAAAGAATACATGAAGAGGATCAAAACATAAAAATCCCTAGAAAGGTAAATGTAAATTAGGTTCCCCTTAGCTTCTTTATGTTTCAGTTTCTACTCCTATAAAATAGAGGGACAGACTAGATGGTCTGTCATATCCCTTTCATTCTTAAATGTTATGAATCTTCTGAAATGAGTAATGCAGATTTTATTATCCCACTTTGTAGATGAGAAAATCAAGCCTCAGAGAGCTTGAATGACTTACATATATATCCATATATCTAAAAGTGTCAGCGCAGGTATTTGAACCCAAGACTCTTGCCTCTCAGTTCAGAACTTTCTTCATTTATACCATGTCTATCTGTCCTGTCCCCATCCCCTGCCCCCGTGTGTGTAGATGTGGTGCTGGACGGGACCTCAGATGTCGTGATACCCACAGAATAATACCTAAAGGAATTTCTAGTGGCTTGCCTCTATTGCCTACTTTGAATCCTTATCCATCTTTTATGTTTTCTGTATCGTGTTCATTCTTTTTATTCCCCTCCTACCCTGGTCTTTAATTCTTTCTCCTTGGCCTTTACATTGTTCTGCCCTATTGGTGACATTTGTGCCTAATAATATGACAGTGGTAGATTAAATAAAGGTAAACTTCAATTAGTATGTTGGCTATGCATATTCATTTCAGATAGATAAAGTACTTATTATGGATTTACTATATGCTGTGCACTGTGCTAAGCTTTATATTTAATGATATATGTGACCCATCTTATTTGCAAGATGATTCAGCATGAACATTTGAAAACAATCTTGCCTGATCTTGTTGCTCTAGTAATCTTTTTTAATATTAATAAGTAGAATGACAGTAGGATGTGTAATGGCAATAATTCAGAAGAGTGACTTTTGGACCTTGTTCTATAGTTAGGGGAGCCAGGCAGAACAATTTGAACTTTTTAGTATCATTGTGGAACCATCCTCTTGACAAGGCTAGGATTGAAGCTCTGGGAGTCGGATTTCTTTCTTGACCACACTTCTTTGGTTTTGCTTAGATCTTACCTTATTATTTCTCTATTGTTTTTATATACCTGGGGCATTTCATATATAGGTGCTTAATAAATGTTTGAGTGTTGAATTGAATCAGATTACCTTGAGGCAGAATATTTTCAGCACCTCTTTTCTACTTTAGGGGGTGGTAGTGAAGTTAGGTCTAAGTTCTGAAGACTACCGTGGTACCTTAACTACAAGTGAAGTAGAAGTACAATGCTGTGTTCCTACAACTTCATTGCCTAGACTTAGATTTTATGTGTGTCTGTTGTATGGTAAAGTTTCCCAGCTTCTTACCTAAGCTGTCAGTTCCTTTACTAATTACATTCTCTTCCTCCTTCTTTTCATTCCCCTCACCCTTGGAGAACTTGAAGGTATTCTGTTTTCTGGAATTCTAATTGTAATTATTGCAGAATTATCCTCTTCTTTTGGGATTTTATCCTGAATTCCTATAGATTATCCCATCATAGTATATCTCAGAAATCCTATGGGTTAGCCTGTAGTATTTCTTCATTATATTAAGAGATTTCTTGTTCATTTCCTCAGTTATTGAGCTGTTTTCTTCCTTCTCACCTTCTCCACTTCTTTCCTGATCCTCCTTCCCCCACTCAAGTTGCTCAGATACTATGTTTGTGATTGTTTATATTTTCCTATCAGGAAACCCCAACGTGGTCTTCTACCTAGGTAAAACTTCTCAGTTATCCCCAACTTAAGATGTTTTATCATATTTTCAATATTGCATTTATCTTATTGAGTGGTAGCACTTTAGACTTAAAAGTATAATTAATTTGAACCAACTCCACTGAGTTTTTGGGGCCGTGCTTTGAGAGAAAGGCTTTGGGAGAAAGGCTTTGAGTATAATTGGGCTGGTATTAGACTATATTCTGTATCTGTTTTGTAAAAGATGTCTGTTATCTAAGGACAAACCTTGCTAAGAAGTATAGGGAGACTCTTTCATAGTCTGTCCACTAGCCATAGCAACTTGAAGTTTCAGTTCTATAAACATTAAGTACATACTGTGTGCATTTTGCTAGGCCCTAGCAAATACACATTTGCTAGGGATGAAAAGAAAAATGGGGCAGGGGAGAAACAATTCTTGCCCTTGTTTCTATTATACAGTTCACATTTTTTAATTAGCAACTTTTTATTTAAATATATAAATAGTTCAGGTTTCAGTTTTTTCAAAGGTAAATTATTAGTACAATTTGCAGAATAACAGGAGAAAGTGTAGGGAAATTAGAGCACTGATTCATTGTTGGTGGAGTTGTAAACTAGTCCAACCATTCTGGAGAGCAATTTGGAAATATGCCCAAAGGGCTATAAAAATATGCATACCCTTTGACCAGCAATACCACTTCTAGGTCTGTATCCCAAAGGGATTATAAAAATGGGAAAAGGACTCATATGTATGAAAATATTTATAGCAACTCTTTTTGTGGTGGCCAAGAACTGAAAACTGAGGGGAATGCCCATCAATTGGGAAATGGCTGAACAAGCTGTGGTATATGAATGTAATAGAATACTATTGTGCTATAAGAAATGAGGAACAGCAGGAAGACTTCAGAGAGGCCTGAAAGGACTTATATGAACTGATGCTGCTTGAAGTGAGCAGAACCAGGAGAACAATGTACACGATAACAGCCACAGTGTGCAATCACTAACTGATAGACTTAGTTCTTCTCAGCAATGGAAGGACTTAAAACAATTTCCAAAAGACTCATGATAGAAAATGCCATTAACATTCAGAGAAAGAACTACTATGGAGTCCTAATGCAGATGGAAACATACTATTTGCTTTCTTTTTTGTTTTGTTTTGTCTTGTTTTTTCTTTCTCATGATTCCTCCCATTAATGTGAAAGTATGTTTAATAAGAATGTATATGTAGAGCCTATATTAGATTGCACACTGTCTGGGGAAAGGGGAAGAGAGGGAGGCAGAGAAAATTTAAAACTCATGGAAGTGAATGGTAAGAACTAAAAATAAATTAATTGGTTAAAAAAAATGAGAAAAAGTAAGAGGCAAACATTTAAAATACTCCTTCAAAGACCGTGTAACTGCTCTGCTTGAAACATTTTTACTTGTCTTTCACCTTAACTTCATTTTACTGATTCATCTTCCAAAAGGTCACTAAAACTCTCAGTAACTTTGGTTGAACTTTACTCATGTGAGAGCATTTCTTAACAAAAAATTTCGATAACTTATAGGAGTAGCAGATGAATACATAGATCCTCCTTTTGCAGAAAATCTGAGTAAGGCATTTTCCTAGTCAGTATATTAAAATAATAAAGGCAGTCATACATTTGGATGATACTTTCTAAAGCCTTTTATACTAGTTATCCTTTCTGGTTTTCATACTAGATCTATGGGGTAAGTAAGAAACTGAGACATAGAAAAATTATTTTTAAGGTCCTATCTGCTGTTTGTTTTGTTAGATTAGATTAGACTTGGTTATCTGTAGCAATAGTTCTACAGTTCAGGTATAATAATTTCAAGTCTAGTGTTCTTTCCACGAGGCTCTATTTTGTCTTATCTCTAGCACATTTTCTGACACAGTAAATGCTTGATGCTTGTTGATTGATTTGCCTCTATGATGAGGTCCACATTTGGGTGTGCAAAAATATATAGCACCTTTAACAGTGAACTAATCAATATTACTCATTTGGTCTCCACATCAGTATATTTCCTTGGATATTTTAAATGAATAGAACAACAGATTATACCTTTCAAAAGGTTAGCAGTTTAAAAGGTCCTTTTTTGATAAACCAGTGATTCGGGTTGTTTTTTTTTTTTTAAAGGTTGGTCTTTGAAAAAGACTGCCTGGACTTGTTTATCACATTTCCCAAATTTTAGTTGCTTTATATATAAGCTAAAAATAAAACTGAATTAAAACAACCCTAAATTGTTAAAAAAAAAAAAAACGCTTGCTGTGAGTATGATATTTGTGGTATATTGTAAAACCTGTGGGTAGTGGTCAGCAAAGAGAGGCTTTAAATCCCACATCTGGTTTCTGGTGACTTGGTGATTACAGGCAGATCCCTTAATTTCTCTGAGCCACAGTTTTCTTATCTGTACAAGGAGAATAATAATTACCTGTGAGCTCCTATTGGATAGGCTTGTTGTGAGCATCAAGATGATGTATGTAAAATGTTCTGCAAGTCTTAATGTGCTTTATGAACATCCGGTACTTTTTTTAAAGAAGAATGTGTGCTGGATAAAGCATCTGACATCAAGTCAGAATACCTGGATTCACATACTACCTCAATCACTTAGTAATTCATTTAAACTCTCAAACCTTTGTTTCTTTATCATTAAAATGGGGATAATAATATTTATACTCACTTTCACAGGGTTCAGATTAATTCAAGAAGAACTTATCAAGGGCCTATTTGTATTCTAGGCCTTTAGTGAGACGTTAGGGATACAAAAACAAAGGGATTCCTGTACTCAGAGAATTTATTTGTGAGGAGCTGTTTTGAAAATCGCAAAACTTCTGAGTTAGTCTCTGATACTGTAATCACTGTTGCTTCTGCTATCTGAAAGTTCAGTCTGACTAGGTTAACTTGATACAATTAAATAAAAGAATGACACATGGTCCTAGGAATGTAAAAATGCCTTCAGAGCCTCAGAATAGGATTTAGGCATTTTATAGCCTAATTGCCATTCTTTAAACCCACTAATTATGTTAAATAGGGGAAAAGCCAATCTGAATTTAAAATAATTTTTTACAAGTTTTTTTAACATCATTCTGTGTTTTGACCTAAGATAATAAAATTGTAAAATAGAGCCTTTAGGATCTGATTTACCTAAAAAAATAACAACTGCGTGTCTTCAAGTATCATTTATATGCCTTGGAACACATTGCTTCTAAACCTTCTCCCAGCCTGCAGACAACATTTCTTCTAATTATATTCACCTGTATATCTCACCCCACCCCCCCCAGATTCGATAAAACAAAACTGATTACCTTCCCCAGACCAAATCGATTTCTACCAATGACATCCCCACTAACCAGTTCACCCCTTCTGGAAAACTTGGGGACATTTTGCGTCTTCTCCTCTCTTCTTTCCCCATTCCTCATTAGTCACTGTTGCCAAGCCCCATTAGTTCTTTGCAATGTTTCTCAGATCCCATCCTTTCCTTTCCCACAGACTATGCTCATTTCCTCACAATTAGATGATTGCAATATTCTCTTGACTGGTTTTTTGCCTTCAGTGTGTCCTTGATTCAATTCACCCTGCAGAGTATCACCATTTATCTTCCTAAAGTCCCACGTGGATTGGCCAGTCTCTTGGTTTGAAATATATAATGGCTTCCAGTTATCTAGTTAATAAAATCCAAACACTTTAACTTGCTATTTGAAGCCTTCCATAATCTGATCCCAGACTGTTTCCAGTATCCTCTCACACAGTTCCCCTGCGTCAGGTACTCTGTATTCTAGCTAGATTGGATTATGCATCATTCTCTGAACATGCTCCTATTTTCGTCTCTTTGCCTTTGACCAGTTTCAGGAAGGCTGAGATCAAGGGGAAGTAATCTTTGGAAGCCAGATAAGGAATTGTCTTTCACATACTTGGAACCAAGGGACAGAAATAGACTTCCAGACATCCATGAACAGGAAAGCTTAGAGTGAAAGAAGTAACATATTAGGAGGCCTCAAGACCAGGGGGAGAGCAAAGGATGAAGAAGTAGAGGTGTAAAGTGTGTAACTCTTGTACCTAGAACTGAAGTTGAAGAAGAATATTCCAGAAGATCTGAGATACCAGCTATTTTGACAAGTCAAATTTGCACTTGGTAAGTAATTAGATGCTGGTGTAGGTATGAGACAGAATTGAAAGGCAAACAGTTAAGAAAGGGTAAAGGAACTAAGCAAGGTGTTTCCTTAATGTAAGCTTAATTGTTCTTTTCTGTAAAATGGAGATAATAGCATCTGTCCCACAGGGTTGGTATGTGGCTCAAATAATATATGTAAAGCACTTTCTAAAACTTAAAGGGCTATTTTTAAGTTCTAACTTTTATTAATTACTATATGTCTGCGTATAGAACCATCTGCAATTAAAAAAAAATCTTTTTCTATGATAATTATTTAAGTTTAGCTTAACATGCTTAGCAATAAAATACTGGGGCAGGGAAGCTAATGTGATAAAGGGGAGGTATGAAAGGAAATAGTCCTATTTCCTTTCCCACAAGTAAAGATGGAGGTGTGTTGGCACTGAGAAACCAAATGGAGGCATTTCAAGAGAGACAATTCCTAGGCCTTACTGGTAGGAGAAAAAAAGAATAAGGTCTTTGGGTTCAGCGGACTGCTTATATTGAAAGGTTCTGTTGAGTGATCACAAGCACTCTTTTCTGCCCTGAAACTATGAGGAAGCTCCCATTGTGGCCATAAGCTCTGCTATCCTCATGTTCCTCCTCACCCTGAGCCTGCCACCCAGGACTATGCCCTGGATCCAGGTTGTGGACAAGCCCTGCCTCAGTGTCAGCAAAGAGATCCCTATAATGTCCTTCTGACCTGCTGTTCAACTCGATTACTGTGTATGGACTGAGAGCTCTGGAAGCATTCACTGCAGCTGCCACTGCTGCTTCAGTCACACCCTAATGCTCCTAGTTTGCTGGAGTTGTGCTAGTCCAGCTTGCACTGGACTGTGCTCATTTCTTACCCATGTGTGACAGACCTCTACCTGCTGACCTTCTAAGTTCTTTTTGGCATCTATGGACAAAGAAATCTGGAAACTACCATTGTGTGAGTGATTCAGTCACCCCAAAGCCTGCTCTGAGTTTGTTGGAGCCTGGTCTGCACTGGTGTGGTGAGTGCTGGACTGGACTTGACTCTTACTCTGGTAGACTTTTCCTACCAACATTCCAGGTTCTCTTTTACTGGACATTTGTTTCATTCTGTCTTTTTGTGGATTCTGCTTCTCTAGAATTTGTTTAGAGTCATTTATTATAGGTATTTAGATGGGTTTAGGGGAGAACTTGGGCAATTCCCAGCCGTCACACCACCATCTTGGCTCTGCCCCCAGAAAGTTTTATTTTTGATCCTATAAGTAATCAGAAGCTATTGAAGTTTATTGAATAGGAGGGTGATGTGAGTTTATCTATATTTTAGGGTTGTCTCTTTAGTAGCTGAGTGGAGGATTGACTAGGAAGAGATTTGAGAAAGGGACAGCAATCACAAGACTATTGTAATAGTCTAAGTTATGAGGTGATGATCAATTTGGCTAAGACATCATGTCCAATGAAGCATTAGTTGGGTTCAGCAGGTATCAGTTCAACTTAGCAGTGAAACTTCTATTTAACAGAAGCTGCATTTATCAGTGAAATTTTATAGACAGTTCCTGAGACATAAAAGACATTTACATATATTTACAAAAGAAGCTTTCTCTTCCAAAGTTCTGAGTTACCCAGAGCACACAGATTTCCCTCACTTAAATGTCGTCTTGGCAGGTTTCTATAAATGTATGTCTGCTCTCCCCCACAGATATGGAATACATTTGTAAGACCAAGGTGTATGTGTAGATTGTGATTTATTATTTATTTGCATGAATATTCATGCATGGAAATTTTGTAAATGAATACTTGTGTCATAATTTCTTTTTTCTTACTGGTAAGTAAATTGTTGTGTCTAAGATATAAATGTGACATTATTACAAATACGGTAGTATAAATAGACACGCTGAGGTGGAGACTCAGTACCAGCTAGTCAGGAAAGTTGTTGTGTTTGTCCTTCGTTTTCAAAGAAGACCATGCCGTCAGAGAAATGACGGCATGACTTGCCCTTGACTTTGTTTTGATTGAGTGAGGGCTGTGCAAGGTTACCAGCCTCACTTTCTTCTCCTGAGCCATCTGAATCCAGTGGCCAGATATTCATCAGGATGACTGGAGATAAGCCAGGATGCAACGGGAGACCTTGGACTTTTTAGGGTAGACCTTTTGACATACTTCGAGGGAGGTAATATCCATTGAGTGAATAGGTGTCCCTCTTTAAGAAGTAGTCAGGAAATGGGCGCTTTAATGAGCAAAAGAAAAAAATAACTAAATCAAACTGGGAGGAAAAGAGAAACTGTTACTATTGATAATTGCTCTAACCAGCCATTAAGTGGAGCTTGGGCCTATTGTTGTCCAACCTGTGGGCTTCAGAGTGCACTGGGTTTAAGGGAAAAAGGAGGGAGAGAGGAAGGGGAAGGGGAGGAAAATCTAGCTAGTAAACCCCAAAGGAAGAGGAGAGGAAGATAGAAGAGAGAGGATGAACTGGGTTACCGTTCATTTTTGAAAAAAGACCATGACATCAGAGAAATGATGACATGACTTGCACTTGACTTTGTTTTGTGTTGTATGACGGGAAATAAGGTTAGCACTCCCCTTAATAAGGATGGAAGAGGTCCTAGTGGCTTTTACAGCACATATACAGTTAAGGCATTGCCACCTACTCTGTGTCATCTAACCAGTTAGGAAGTATATTCTTTCAGAACAAGGTTCCCTATGACCTTGGGGCAATTTAAATATCACTGTTTAGTGGTAGCAATAGGGGACAGGAATCAAGCTGGAGCCCTAAAAGGAAAAGACTGTCTTTAGGACCTGGACCCCAAAGCTCCTGAACCAAGTCTCTGACGGTTGCCACTATAATCCTTTTAACTGCCCTTTCATTGTGGCCCTCATTGTTTGCACTTGGCTCACTGGTCCACCCAAGGCTACTTGCAACTCCTTAATCCCATCCAGATCTTGCCACAGTCTTTCTGTATGAAGGTATTGATCTGACCTCCATTAAATTGTTCAGATTCTTTAAATCTGGACTTCTTGTATTGACCTCACAAATAGCGGACTCACTAGGAATCTTACCCACCCCAACCTTTTTTTTTTAATAAATTAGTTGGACTGAAATAAGTCTTGGGGGGGTCAGATTCTTTCAAGGCTGACCTGTGCCCTTTGCCCTTGAATTTCTGGATTCCCAAGACCCCTAGACCACAACAGTAGTAGTCCTTTTCTGGCAATTTGGATTATGAGAGCAGGTTGAAGGAGTAAGCCAAGCCAAGCCAAAGAATGAATAGATATCCACATACTTCAGTAAAAACTGTAAAATTCTACAATAATTATAGACTTTCCACAGGCCCTTTTCAGAAGCATTTTAAAAATCTAAATGATTTTGCTTTTATGTGGTCATGTGGTTGCTATTTCTTTTTGGTATATATGTGTTATTTCATCTATGTGGGAAACTCCTGGTACGGAAACTTCTTCAGCTCTGGTCAGCATCAGCTCCTATCTAACCTTCAGGAACCCTTTACCAGCTCCTCCATTGCTGAGCAATGTCTTCTTTGGTCACTGGATTCAGATGGCTCCAGAGGAGAAGGGCGGCTGGTGACCTGCCTGCCCTCCCTCACTCAAAACAAAGTCAAGTGCAAGTCATGTCATTATTTCTCTAATGGTACGGTCTGCTTCGGCAACGAAGGATGAACACTCACACCTTCCTTCTAAATATGTATGTATCATGTATGTTGCCTAGTTATTTACAACGCCCCCATTAGAATGTGTGCTCCTTAAGTTCATGGACTGTTTTTTTCTGTCTCTCCTTTAGTTTTTGCCTTTTTTTGTATCCCCAGGGCTTAGCACTGTTCCTGACACCTAGTGAATACTTAATAAATGCTAGTTTAGTAACTGACTGTAATTTAATAGTCTTACAGAGTTGCCTAGGGAACTAAAAGATAAAGTTAACTTTCCCAGAGTCAGATATGTGTCATAGGCTGGATTTAAGCTCTAAGCTTCCTACCTCCAAGGTCAGCCCCTATCTGTTATTTGCCCTGACTCTCGGTATATGATTAAAAACTTAATGTCTTCTGACTAAAAAATTGTTATATTGTCATTTTTAGCAACACTCTTTATATGATAATGCCACAAGCCAGAATACCAAAGTTGGAAACAAAAGATAAGAAAAAAGTAGACCCATTTTTGAGTATATAATCGGTGGGATTAAAAAAAATTATTTTACTCTTATTTTCTTTATTATGTTTCCCCATAGTAGTTGTGACAGGTCTCCTCTGCACTATTCCTAGAGTCCTCCCTATCCCTGATCCTTGCTTAGCAAATGAATTTTTCTTCTAATCTACAGAGAACATGTGCTTTCCTTCTATTCTTGCACATCTCTAAACCTTTCTTCCTCTTTTAGCTTTCCTCCTTTTGTCTAGTCTCAAGATAAGCTGAACCTCCTTGGCAAAGTAACTCTCTTACCTGTGTATTTCATCCTGTTGTTTTCTTGATCATCCCTTTCTTCTTCCCTTTTTTTCCAGTAAATATGCTTAGGCCAAGCGTTGGGGAGTAGCTGAACAAATTACGGTATGTAACTGTAATAGAGTATTATTTCTCCATTGAAATGGACAGCCTCAGAGTAACCTGGGAATAAGAGTAATAGGTTGGCTTGACTTGCATTTAGAGTCCTTAAGGTTTGTAAAGCTTGCTATTTACATATGTTATTTCATTTGATCCTCATCACAGCCCTGGGAGATAGGTGCTATCGTTATACCCATTTTACAGATGGGGAATCTGAGGCTGACAGCTTAAATGACTTATCCAGAGTCACGCTGCTAAGAAGTGTCAGAAGTACAATGTAAACTTAAGTATTCCCAGCCCCAGGCCAGTGCTTTGTGCAGTGTATGAAATGAGCAAAACCACAAGAACAATTTATACAATAAAAACAACATTGTCAAGAGAACTAACTTTGAAAGACCAAGAACTGTGATCAGTGCAATAGCTGTGTCCTGACGGAATTGATGGTCTCAAAATTCAAAATGACACATGCATTTTTGGAAGTTACCAGTATTTAGATTTATTTTACTTGACTTTGCCCATTTGTTAATTATTTGTTACAAGGATTATGTTTTTCTTTGTTTTTGGACAGTCCAGGGAAATAGGGGTAGGAAATAGTGATATTAGTGTGTGTCCTCCCCTCCCACCACCCCCCCCAAAAGAAGAAAGAAAATGGAAAAGAGAATCATTTAATCTTTTTAAAAATGTGTTGAAGATTAACAAAAGGAAATTAAGATGTACAGGACAACTTTGAAAGTAGTGTATTGAATTTATTACATAAATTTTTAAAAGCAAGTTCTTAATAGAAATTCATATGATCTTCTTTTTTTGTTCTCTTTGTATAGGTCAGGGGTAAGAAACCTGCAGCTCGGAGGGCACATATGGCCCTTTCCGACCTCAGTTGTGTCCCTTTGACTGGATCTAAAATTCACAGAACAAATCCCCTTAGGAGTGGAGACCCTGAATACAAACCATTCTTTGTCAAAGTTGAGCAGTGAGGTAGTAAGATAGGATGATAATTTGAGAAATTGGAGAGACCTAAGAATGATCAGTGTTTAAAAAAATTTTTTTTTATTCTGAATTTAACAAACCACAAAAAAGAATATTCCCCTATCTAGCAGTGGGCCTTGAGGCCAATTGCTTTAGATTTTGTTCTGTGAAATTTGGATTCAGTCAAAGGGTCTCACTTGAGGACCTAGAGGGTAAGGCCTTGAGGCTACAGGTTCCCCACCCCTGGATAGGTAAATATTCTTTGTTGTGGTTTGTTAAATTCAGAATAAAAAAAAACATTTAAAAACACCACTCATTCTTAGGCCTCTCCTATTTCTCAAATTATTATACTATCTTATCTCTTCCTTACTACTCAACTTTGAGAAAGAACTGTTTGTATTCAGATCCTCCACTCCATGCTGCAGTACACCGTTCAGCCTGTTAGCATCTGACTTCCTACCCATCTTTCCAGCCTTATTCTACATGTTCTAGTTTCCCACCACACTGGACTGCTCACTGTTTCCCAATTTCTGTCTTTTCCCATCTATGCATTTGTCTTAAGTCCCTCTTTCCCATCTAATGACATCGCCCTTTAAGGCTATCACCTCCTCCTCAATGATCAACCAACCAGCAAGCATTGATTAAATTCCAAAAGTGTGCCAGGCACTGTGCTAAACGTAGAGGATACAAAAACAGAAGTAAAACACTTCTGTGCTTAAGGAGTTTATATTTCTAATAGGAAAGACAGCACACACGCGCGCACACACATATGAGTGTGTATTAATATATCCAAAATAAGTAGAAAGGTGGTTTGGGCATAAGGAGAACTAACAGTGATGAGGATCTGCAGTATCTTCTTTTAGAGTCAAGGAGAGTACATTTAATGTCTGTTCTACTGCTGGTGCACAGAGCGACATACGTGGGTATGAAGGGGGTCAGGGAAACCATAGGAATATATGAAGGTATGTCAGGTGTAAGAAGAGGTAGTGAAGTGGCACAGTGGATAGAGCCCAAGACATGGAATCAAGAAGACCTGACTTCAAATCCAGCTCCAGACACTCACTTGCTTTGTGACCTGGAAAAGTCTCCTAACCTCCGTCTGCTTTTAGATATCTCAACTGTAAAATGAGGATTATAACTGTGCCCACCTCACAGGGTGGCTGTAATGGTAAAATGAGATAGTAATAGCCCTTAGCACAGCGCCTGACCCAGAGTAAGCACTGTGTAAATGTGAACAGTATCGTCATTACTAGTAAAGGTAGGAAGGAGCCAGTTTGTAAAGTTGTTTGAATACCCAACAGAGGTGTTTATTTTCAATATTACACGTAACGGAACCACAGCAGCTTATTGAGTAGCAAGGGGACATGGCCAGACTTCTGCTTTAGGAGAATTACTTTGGAGGTTGTGTGATGGGTGGATTGGAACAGAGAGAGAATTGAGTGTTTGGAGAGAAAGAAATATAACAAGTATAATAAGTTAGAAGGGTGATTTAGGAGGGAAAGATGAATTCTGTTTTCAGCATGTTAAGTTCTGTATCCTCCTGACTGGAAATAATCCCTCAGTCTTTTACTTTCTTCGACCACTTTCACCTATCCTACACGCTTAACTTCCTTACAAATTAAAATGTGATTATTTGTGTACATGTCTAATCATCCCATCTCCAAACATATGTACACAAGTGCATGCATGAACTAGGTTGTAAGTTACTTGAAGGCAAGGCGTATGTGTTCTAGCAGAATACCTTGTGCATGGTAAGAACTCAGTAATTGATGAATTAAGAAAGGTCTGGTTCTCAGTGAGGTGGCACAATGGATACAATGTTGGATTTGGAATCAGAAAGACTTGGGTCAAATCCTACCTTAGAAAGCTAGGTGGCATAGCGGATAGAGTGCTGGGCCTTGAAGTCAAGAAGACTCATCTTAAATTCAGATCTGGCCTCTCAGATGCTTAGTGTCTGTGTGACCCTGGGCAAGTCACTTAACCCAGTTTGCTTCATTTCCTCATCTGTAAAATGAGCTGGAGAAGGAAGTGGCAAACCACTCCAGTATCTTTGCCAAGAAAACCTCAGATGGGGTTACAAAGAGTTGGGCATGACTGAAACTACTGAATAACAACAACAAAAATCTGTGTGATCCTGAAGGAGTCACTTAACCTCTTTGGGCCTTAGTTGCTTCATCTGTAAAATGAGGATACTAATAACACTTACCTCACAAGGTCACTGTGAGGATCAAATGAGATAACATATGAAAATACACTTTAGTACTATATAAAACTTAGGTTGTTTTTTTTTAAATACTACCATAGTCTTAAGTAAAGTATCTTTACCTTGATTTTAACAAATACAATTTAAACCCTATATTGCTACTAATTGGCAGGCAATATGAATTTTCTTTTTTTCTTTATTAATCATGAAAATTTATTATCACAACATTGCCTTCCAGGTGATGATTTTTTTGGGGGGGGGGCGCTATTGAAACTCAAGAAAACTTGCTGCTCAGGTATGGAGTTGTTATATATGTCTTTAGAGAGAGCGCTCAAGGCAATTGAAATTGTGGATAGAAAGTGTCAGATATATTTTTCTTATAATGTAGGCTTTACCATTTTCCTCCACTATTGTCTTTGAACTGATAGCAGATATGTTCCTGTAGTATAAAATGGGTAGTGTTTGGTTACATTTTTGAAATAAAATTGAGATGAACTACAACTTTTGATTAATTATTGATTAAATTGATTTCTTCCTTACCAAAAATTTTCTCTCCTTTGTTAGGAGACTCTCATCTCTATTATAATAGACTGAATGATAAAGGAAGCAGACATTTTTTGGTTAACATGGCAAAGGCAAATGTTGGTCCCTAAAACAGAGCTTCAAATTTGGTGGTGCAGAATATTTTTGCATCATTTTGTATACATTAAAACCCTAAAGTCTACTGTGATATTGGAATATCACCTCTGAGTTGTTGAAATATATGTAAATTATATAATTCTACCATGTCTTTCTCTTTTCAAGCATTTCTAGATACGTACCTTCCTAATATACATCAAACACTACCCTACGTATACTATCTCCTACCCACACTCCATTTTCCTCCTGATCAGACTCTGTTCCTGAAATTCCTGGATGGGTTCGTTAGGGGTGTTTACTTTAACAACTGTTAACAAAATGAGATTTATTTAAACGTGGTAGGAAACAGATAGCCAGCAAGGATTAGGAGGACCTAGAAGTCCTCAACCTGTGGCCCTTTGAATCAAAACTTCAGAATAAATCCCCCTTAATAAAAGGATTTGTTCTGTAAAACTTGGACACACCCAAGGACCTAGAATCTGATTCTGTTCCATGTCCTCAGTGATACCAACTCTTTGCATTTCACAATGAGTCTCTTGATATAAAGAAGTAACTGTAAGTTGGAGCAGCACCAATAACATCAGGGCTACAGCAAAAATGATGACACTTCCTACAGTCATCAGTCCTTATTATGGGTCAGGGATCATCACCCCATAACATACTCATGTATGGTTCTGTAGCCTATCAGTTAGGAGCTCCCCTCCTCTGGGAGCCCTGGGGAGTTAGAGAGGATGCTAACAAATTTTTACCTCATTAGAGGGGGACCACCTCCATTATAATATGGGGCCTAAGTAGATACTTCTACTTCCTCCTTGTTGCTACCTGTCAACATTGTCACCCCTTGATCCTTTAAACCCTCCTTGAAGAGAAGTTATACAGTAGGAGGGAGAGAGGGAACAAGCATTTATTAAATGCCTACTGTGTGCTAGGCATTATGCAAGGTCCTTTACAAATCACTGGGCATTGTACTAGCAACATTATGGAGGGGCTATTGAGTTCCAAATCGCAGTAGGCAAAGCAATGGTGGACCTACTTATCTTGGCCCCTGCCTATGGTACTGCTCACTCTGTGGAACCAACTCTGCTGCCCACTGCCACTGAGGTTTGTTTCTGCTGCCCACTCTTCCAGGGTTAACTGCTGCCTCCCAGTTGGTGGGCCTGAAGATCACTGTCACTCTCAAATACAAAAAGTTATATAGATTCAACCATCAAAAGTTATTGTGGTTTTCTTAAAGGTACTATTTTTAATGATACAAGCACATTCATATCAGTCTTTCCTTTCTGAATGACCATAGCTGACTCTCTAGTCTTCCAGGAATGGGGTTGACCTCAGGATAAGCAACTGCTGTCTTTTGTGTAACTTGGAGAAAGTTTAAATGGGCCAGAAAGCTCAGGCACAAAATAGCTAATAGGCCTAAACGACAACATACTGTAGTTATCATTAAGTCACAGTTCTTAAGGGCACAGTGTATATTCACATATATTTCTCCTTGAAATGGCCACAGGCAGTTTCCTTTCCAATTTGGGGCGAGAATCAGGTACCTCATGGTAAACAACTACCAATTCTAAAGATGGAAGATGCTACTTCATCTTGAGGTTGACCCTAACTGTCTGGCAGCCACCTTGACAGTCCTTCTTTCTTCACCCAAATCCCCATTCCCCTTCTTCCCCCTTTACCTCTGTCCCATCCTTCAAGGGAAGAACCTACTGCATTTGTATAAGTGGCTTATATGCCTATAAGATGGCAAAGTAGCAAAGAATATAAGTATTTTTAAGGATGGTTCTCTAAAAGTATATATAGCAAGCTGACATAGCATGAAGATGGTAGGTTTTTCCCCTTTTCCATTTTAAGGATACATTTTGCTTATATTCAGTAGGACACCGTCAATAGCCAGACAACTGTTTCTGAAGTTAATTCACCCAAAACAATAAAACAGTATTGATTATGGAATGATTGCACTTGGTAGTGTATGTTATTTTAGAAGGTAAATTTTTGAAACAATCTGATCAAGATTGGTTTGTCCCTGATGGAGTTTGCCTAATAATACATAACTTGTATTCTTGTATTTCCTGGAGGTGCCCATGAAAACAACCTTTAGGCTTAGTATGGTGGCAGTTTGCCTATTCTGCTTTTATCTTGTTTAACTTGAGGACAGTAGACTGCTCCTTCACCATAGGATCTAGGGTAGCCTGTCTAGGATCGTGTCCTAGGACTGTTGTTCCAAAACAACTATAAGAAGTAGACTAGATGATTTCTAAAGTCTCCTTAATCTCTTAATATTCTCTGATTCTGTGTACTTGCAGGACCCTAGGAAGAAAGGGTTCTCACTGCTGAGGAAATAACTATTCTGAAAAGATGAATTCTTTTGAAGTGAATTCAAGATAGTATAGTGAAAAGTTCATTGAACTGAAAGTCTGTATTCTGGATCCAGTTATCAACTTGCTATGTAACCTTGACCACCTTAAAAAAAATAGATGAATATAGCTAAATAGATGAAATACCTAAGAGTTTATGTATCAGACTTCTCATTTGCCTTTTATAGGACATATCCTTTAAAACAAAAATGAACATAGTAAAATTATTGTATTATGCTGTAGACCTTCTCAGATATAGGACTAAATACATTTGTCTCTGTATTGTTGTACATGCCAACCTTTTCAACCCCACTCATACTAAATGGTATGCCTAGAGACTGCTCCTCTGATACCTTTAGAAGCTGTTGAAGTTTTTGTGGTAATTTCTTTCCTTTTCTATGACTGCAAGACTTCTTTTTTCTTTTCTTTTTTCGGTACTTAGAGTAACTGATGTCAGTAAAATTAACATTTGCCAAGAATGTTCTCATTAAAAATATTCAGCCCACAAATAAAATTGACTTTTGTCTATTAAGCAGGATTTTTTTTGTGACAATGCTTTGAAATGGAAGCTACTTGAATTTGAATTTTGCCTGTGAGATCAACATAGTATTTGTGTTTTTACTTAATTTTTAATAATATGAATCTTTCAGTCTCTTTAAAACTTTTTTTACTTCTAAAAAATCGTTCACTTAGGTCCATTGTGACTATGTGATGGTGGTTTGCTTTATTTGTACACATGTGTGTGCTTTTATATTGGTAACTCTTTGCTCAGCTATATTACCATGCATTGTCTAAAGGGGCAACACTGACAATATTGACTAGAGTGCTGTACTTAGAACCAGAAAGGACTAGGTTGTAAACATGCTGGTTTTTAAAGTAATTCGCTTAACATTTCAGCATCCCAGGTAACTAAATGTACCTTGAGATTGGAGCTAAGCTTGTATTTTCTTTCATTCCATACTGTTTTTATCCCTCAAGTTCTTATGAGTACTTTTTTTTTTCAGAGATTGATTCAGTGGTGTTTTAGAAAAATTTTACCCCATCCTTACAGAAAGCTATTTCTCCGTTGTAGCCATGTTTCCCTATATAAAAGGAAGAGCAAATGGGAATGACTGTCTTAACAAAGAGCCTGATGAAAACTTACAAAGGATAACTGAAAAATTATGGCATTAAAAACTAGGATAGAAGAATGCTGTCATGCTCACTGAATTTTCAGATGGTACAGAGGTGGAATACAGTGGATGACAAGATTTTAAAATGATAAGTTAGAACAACTGGACAGAATTAAATATGATTATAATGAAGATAAAATTTATATACCGTTAAACATATTTAACTTGCAATTCATATAATCACCCAGATCTTTTCTAAACCACAACTTGTCTTTAAAATAATCAATTTTAAAAGCACAAGACATAAAGTCTTTGGGAAATGACAGTGATGTAATAAGACTGAATCAGAGTACTAGCAAAACTTGATAGGGAAGAAAGGGATCATCAGCATTTGTTAAAATTTCAAGGTGTTTTCTGTTATAAAGTAGAAAGTTAAGTGAAATAAAATTGTGTGTTTATGTTCATTTTTTATTACTTAAACCTTTCTTTTAAAAATATTATTGTAAGTTAAATGGTATAACATAAACCCCTCCTTTAAACAGTTTTCCCTTTTTTTAATATAAAGTTATTCCCTTATATCTCACTTTCTTCAGACCTTTTCTCCACTGCCTATATCACTTCACCCCAGTGGGATTAAGAAAAATCTCACCAATTAGGTTCTGCTATAATGGGCTTGCTGATATTAATTTTGTAGCTTAAAGGTATTAAATGGCTTAAGTAACAAAACTACAATATTCTACGACTTTCAGAAAGATAGACTCCTGAATCATCCCTGACAGATAGATATCCATTTTGTAAAAGTTGATTATGTTATTTGCTGACCTGTATAATGTGTTCTCGTGTGTGTGTGTGTGTGTGTGTGTGTGTGTGTGTGTGTGTGTGTGTGTGTGAAGCAAAGGCACAACAATTCTGGATAAGAAATTCTTAGTTTTGTGTTACAATTTTTCTGAAAATTCATTTTGTTTAATCTAGAATTGGAAAAGACCTTATAGATTACTTCGTCTAACTTCCTAACTCTTTGAAATAGGAAAATGAGAGACCCAGAGAGATTGTGGTATGCCCAAAGCTAAACAAATAGTAAGTTTTGGATCTGAGATTAAAACTTGAGTCTTTTGACAGAGAGTCAAGTTTCCCTTTCTGTCACACAGCATTACTTGTAAGGGAATAAGAGAAGAAGTAGTTAAAACATGAACCTGTCCTAAAGTTTAGATTTTGATTAATTTTTTCCTGTCTTTCTTTGAGCAGATGGGGAAATTCTCGTTAACAATAGAGATTAGATCACTGAAGTGCACATTTCTTAGTTTCTAATCTGAATTTTTTACTTTTGGGGGGAGGTGGAGAATAGTGAAAGAACATTCTAGACATTGGGAGCAACTTGAGGAAGTGAGACAAGAGATAAAATGCCCTCTATTTGGGAAGAACAAATAGGCTAGTTTGGCTGAATTGTAGTATTCTTGAGGGTCTGGAAAATTAAGCAAGAGGTAAGGAAAAGTGCCAGAGAGATGAGTTAAATACTCACCTAAAGGCAATAGAGAACTACTGAAGCTTCCTGAGAAAAGTAATGTGGTCAGACCTTTGTTTTAGGAATATTAGTTTGACAATTGAATAGAGGAAGAATTGGAGGTAGGTAGGGAACAAACATCTATGAAGTACCCGCTGTGCTAAGGGCTTTACAAATAGTATCTTTTTGGATTCTCACAACAATCCTATGAGAAGATAGGTGCTGTTATTATCCCTGTTTTACTGTTGAGGAAACTGAGAGCAGTTAAATAACTTGCTCTACAGTAAGGATTAGACAGAGTAGAGGCTATTATTAGGTACCTCTTACGGATCAAGCACTGTGCTAAGCGCTGGGGTTACAAATAACAAAGAAAAGGCAGTTCCTCCTCAAGGAGCTTACAATTTAATGGGGAAGACAGAACACAAAAGGAAGCTGAAAAAGTGGGGTTTGGGGAGAAGGTAACCAAAGAGGGGAGCCATGGTGGAGAAGTCAGTCAGAAAAGTCCAAAAATAGTGCAGCCAGATGAGCCAGACATGAAATGTCTGAACCGAATTTTCTCCTTTAAAGAATGTTTGAATTGTATGCTGTCTCCGGGAGGGAAGGGAAAAAAAACATCTAAGTTATATGGTAGTGATTGTAGAAAACTGAAAATAAATAAAATTATTTAAAAAGAAACAAAAAGAAAAATAAAGCAAGTTAAAAAAAAGAATAAAAGGATGTTTAGAATTCATTGTATCACCCTCTAATCCTGAGCTTCTTAAATCTTTCACTCATGACACCTTTTTGCCCAAAAAATTTTTATGCAATCCTGCATATATAATAGATATACAAATGAAAGATTCACTGACAATAAATCATAATGAAATTTATTTTAAAAGTTCTTTGGTATACATATAATTTTACTATTTATTAAAGATGAAGGCAAATTTACATACTAATGAGATGGATGTGCTTGTTTATTTTTACATAAAGAATTAAATCTTGGCATATTTGATACTGATAGTGCAGGATGTAGAGCATCTTCAGCATTTTTCAAAGTTAATCAGTATTTTGATTTTATAATTGGCATTGCTGAGAACATCACAAAATGACAGAAGTATTTTTAGGGCCATTTCAGAAATTATTGGAAATTCTGTCCTAATCCCAAGCCAAAATTCATTTAATGGTTTTTTAGGAAACTTGTTTTAAACCTGTGTCACTCAGCAAATTCTTCTTGAACTTTTAATTGCAGATTTTAATTGCAGATTGCTGATGTCTATTTCAATTGAGTATGGTTTATGAACCTAACTTAATTTTTTAGAATCAAAATTTGAAGGGAAATATTTTTTTAAACTGTATTTTTAGGCACTTGAGATGACCAGTTATAACTCTTAGAACCAAATCTTTGGGAAGGTTATTTTCAATTATAAAATAATTTGTAGTTGAAAACATTTCCAAAGAATCATTGTCCACCCTATTCTTCCATATATTGATTTTTTAAGTAAAACTTTAAATTTTGTCTTTTAACATAAATATATTACAGTGTTTTTCTTGAAGCAGTGTATTTAAATCATTGAGTTTTTAAAAAATATCTGACAAATAACAGTTTTGAAAGCCATAAGTCATGAAAAAAGTTAACAAAATTGAATTTCGGTTCAGTCAAAAATATAACAACTTCGTCTTTCAATTTCATTAATCTGTTTAAGCTTAAACCTCTTGAGAACCACCTTAACTCTGCATGGAGTAATAAACTTTTGTAATCAGAGTTCATGTCTTTCCATTTTGAAAACAAATGACTGTTAAGGTCATGGATTTCAATGAAGTTAATGATTTTTATAGTTTCTGAAAGCAGAACATCTTACTGGTGATAAACTTTTTGACTATGAGTGCCTCCCAACAGATTATGCAGTGAGTAAAAGCGACATGTTCATTGCCACCAGCTTTAGCTTACATTTTCACCCATCATTGCTCCATCACTGTCTGTATAGATGCCAGTGCAATTTTCCCACTGTAAACCTTCATTTGTGAAAAATCAATCTCCTTTAAGACATATATCTTCACCTCTTGTGTGCCCTTCCACAGGGCAGCCAAACAGTAATTCCTCACTTTTGCCTTATTCATAAACATATCTTTCATAAAGTAACAACCATTGTATGTTGGAAATATCAGTTGTTTCATCTAAGTGCATTGAAAACTTTGGACTGCTCTTAAGCCTGGAATTGGTCATTTCTAATTTTAGAAATTCTTTTGGAAACAGCATCGTGCAATAAAGGAATTTTATGAATTTCATCCCCATACTTTTTCTCAGGAACTATTTCTGACATTTTAATAGCAGCAGGTAACAAGATCTCCTATTGCAAAGAGTTTTTTAGTTTTTGCAATTAAATAAGAAGTTTCATAAGATACAAGTAAATATTGTTTCTCAAAACATTGTTTTTCTTTATTTGAAGATTTTAAAAGTTGTTCAAAATATTCCTTTGGCTTATTACAGTATGCTGCATTCTTAGTATTAAGATGTCATTTTAGTTTGGCTGATTTCATGCTCTCTGCAGCCAAAATTTTATTACAAATTAAGCAAAGAGGTTTTTCCACACCATCATCATTATTAGTAGTAAATCCATATTGTAAAAAATGATTCAACATATTTTCTTTTTCTTGCCAATTTAGGTATGGTACACCTGATAGCAAAGACTCTGCCCCATTGTCATCAGTATTTTTATCTCTTCTGTCTTAATTTAGCAAGTATGTATGACCAAAAAATATTTTTTGTGCTAATATACAAACAAATATTGCTAGTAATTTCTCAAATACTAGCTCTGGTGTATGAAGTTACATTTGTTTGTGCTTAATTAAAAAAAAGAAACAACAACTAATGTTCACACCTACATACCCATACCATGGTAATGGTGGAGAAATATTATTAAAGGACTTTTGTCTTTACTTGTTGCAGTTAAACACTTATGTTTACATAAAAGGAGATAACTGCAGTTTTTAAAATCAAAAATTCTAACACAATACAACCTAAAGATATACTAATTATATATATAATGTGTATATGTATGTATGTATACTGAGGAATCATAGTAGGAAAATATTGTCTTTATCTTCCAAAATTAAGCTATTATGTTTTTGTAAGAGCAGAAAGCTTTGTATGAACAGTAAAAACACTGCAGTTCATAATACACTACAATAGTCTTGAATCTGAGTTGAGGTGTTTCTGGCAATGTTGGTTGGCATTGTGTGGCATGATGGCATGTGCAGTGCAAGGTGTTCATGTGTATCAAGAACCAGTGTTGCACTAAAGTCACATGATGCAGTGCGGGCAAGCGCTGCTAGACATACCTCAGATTCATTACACATTTGATTCTGAACTAATTTTTGGTCACTCTGTGTTCAGAAACCTTTTACTTTTGCCAAATTTTTCGTGACTCCCCCCACATTCAGTTATACAACCTTTTATGAGGTCATGACCCACAATTTAAGAAGCTTTGCATCAAAAGCAGAGGATAGCCAGGAGATGGAATATCAAGGCAGATTGAAATCTTACAGGATAATGAGGTTATCATACTGTTATGAGTCTAGGGTGATGAGAGTCTGAACTAGATTGATCTTGAAGGAGACGGATAGGAGATATTATCAAAGTAGAATCAATAATACTTGAGAACTCTTTGGATATAGGGGATGAGGTGAGTGAAAGTGAAGCTATATCTTTGTCTTGAACTGTTATTTAGAACTTAAATACGTGACCATTTGTGTCATGATTTCTCTTCCTTGCTTATTAGTTCTTTGAGGGCAAGTACAAATTTTCATGGTCCACTTCTTATATTCTTAATGTATCACAAGTCTTCTTGAGACATCCCAGGCTTCCCTCCCCATTCTACCTTCAGGCACTTAGGACTTAGCACAGTGCCTGAACATAATCTTACACATGACCATATCTGTTGTTTTGGTGCTTTTAGGCTACCTTGATGATATTTTAGCTTATTATATATGTCTTCTGCTTTATCCAAGTAGATTGTAAAGTATTTGAAGAGCAGGTATTATGTCCTACTTCTGTTTGTCTCTCCATTGTCTGTCACAGTATTTTGTACGTAGTAGATACCACTAAACATTCTTGGATGATGAGAGTTGGCAACTCAGTAAATGTATTTTAAGATGAATTAAGGTGTGTATGAAAAGCCACACTGCAGAATTAAATATATCTGAAAAGGTGGATCATACGTATACACAGACATTTGTAATAAAATAAAATTTCCCACCCTTTGTTGAAGGAAATATTTTATTCATTTTTAACCTGCTTTGAACTAAAGAGGGAAATAATAATCATCATTTCAACATACAAAAATTAAAAACAAATCATTTTGGAATAAATAAAAAAATAAACAGTATCTAAACAATATAGAATTGCCATATTTTTTAAATTAGAGAATAGAAATAAATATACCACACTTCTTCAATTTATTTCTAATTATAAAACATGTCTTCCCTTGGAAACTTTCATTAATCTTTGAGATCTTATGCTAAAAAATAGAATTTCACCCAGAGGTACAAAGTGATCATTAGCGGAGTTAATTAATATAATGTATAACTCAAAATCCCTTCATTTATCAATGCTTCCTGTTTAGGCAAAAAGTACAGGTCAAAGTGAAAGTTTGTTTTAAAATCAAGATAGCATATTTTTGTTAAAGAAATTGGCATAATTTGCAAAAGATTGAAAAATAATGTTTATAATTGGGGTGTTCTTTTTCTTTCAAGTCTAAGCGGAGTCAGGCTCCCTGACCTTGAATTCATACTGGAATTATGGAGAAGTTGTAGGGATACAGAAGAGAAGGGTGGTCATGGGCTTACCGAGCAATTTAAGTAACAGCAAGAGATAATAATTCTGTGATTCTCTTTCTTGAAACTTGATCTAAGTTCCAAGCATGTGTCTGTGTAGAGGTAATATTGGAGCTGAGACTATGCTTATAGGAAGAAGCGAAAGAAGAATATTCTGGTTGTGTTAGAGGCATATTTCATTATTGTTTTTTGTTTTTTTGTTGTGATAAGTCAGGTGCTTTTGCATACATTTCATTTCATTCCAGTGATTGTGCCTCGGTCTCCATTTCCAGAGAAATACATTCAGTTTTTAATGAAAGTGGGCATTGTGTGAAGTACCTCCAGTTATGTTAAGGAAAGTCAGTAGGAAAAGATGTTTGTGTGACGGCAGGGTTCAGTGAAGAAGGTGATGCCAATGGCTAGTTGCAAATGCACAGAATGTAATCAGGCTGTGGCCCTAACTCTCTGACCATAGTAATAGAGGGTTTTTCCCCCCTTATTTGACTAGGAACTCCACAAGATATATGTTGACAGGATCTCATAGTCATGATTTTTATTAATAGCCTTTATTTTTAAGTTGCTAAGAGAGCAGATATAACTACATGATCTAGGACAAATTGGCCCTTAGGCTAAAGCTTAATGAAATGTTATAACTAGAATGAGGTTCTTGGCCTATAGGAGCAAATCTTTGCAAGGTGCTACTGCTGTAAACTAGGGTAGGTCACACCCTTAGCCTGCCTGGGAGGACAGAAAATTGTAGTTTTTAAAGAAAAAACTTCACAAATCTCCCGTTAGAAAGAAGAAAAAGACTTGAGTGCCAAGCCAGGCTGTTAGGGGACAAGTGCCAGTTACATTATTATGCACTGAAACTCATCTTTTAGAACGTTTGCTGGGGAACAAGAAAATCACCTAATTTCAGTTCCTAAGTTTAGGAATTGCTCTTAAGTCACAGAATTAAATCAAATAAACAGTTTTTCAAGATCCTGCTTTGTATCCAGCCCTATATTAGGGCTTTTAGGAAATAAAGTGTAGAAGAAACAATCCCTCAATCATAGAAGTTCCCAAATAAAAACCATTTAGCAGCTTAAACATGAAATTTGGGGCCTTCTTAAATCTTAGATCTTGATGTGATTTTTCCTTGTGTTGTATTTATCATTTTATTTTTACTTGTAAATTAGTAACTTGGTAGGTAAAGGCAGACTTTTCTTTAGAGATTTTCTAGCCAGATTTTTTTTCTTATTTTAAAGAATTATTGAGCCAATTTGCTTGTAACTTGATGAGCTGCTAATATCATCTAAAGTATTTTTTTTAAAAATACACTAAAAAATTGTTGATTTTAAACTAATTATAAAAAAAAACTTTTAAAATTATAAAAATGGCATCATTCAGACTTCAAGATGAGAATCTAAAGAAGCTTTTATAAAGAAAGATACTATTTTTGGCTAAGATGTAATAAACACTTTTCTTAGAAATTCTACTTGAAAACATTATTAACAGTTTTCATTTTTTCTACAATAGGTCTTTCCAATCCAAGATAACATAGATAAATAGGACAGTGTATGTGAAATTCCCAGCAGCATACAGTTTAAAAGCTTTATACCACTGTGAACATCTGGAAAAATACTGATTTACTTTCTACAATCCTAATAGCAAAGGAACATTTAAAATTCAGTTGAATATGAACTTTGGATAACTTGACTAATTTGTTGGATGCTTGATTTATTACTATAAAAGAATTTGTGAATTGTTTTGCTCCTCTTCTGTTAAGTAGAAATTTTGTCCCTTCTATCTCCTTTCACTATTGTTTCCCCTTCCAGTTTTGAGATTCTGTGATGTCATTGTTTTCCAAAAAGATTACCACTTTTCAATTCCACTAGCAATTAATGAACCTACTTTAGCACATGTCCAACACAGCCCTAGGACCTAGGCTCAGCACCAGGTAAGCTGCCAGACCCCCTACAGTCTCCAGCCATTCCCGCCTCATCCCTCACCCTTCCAGTACAGCATCAGACAAGAGGTTCCCTTGTGGGCCTCAGCAACATCAGTGCAGCACCAGGTAAACGTCCAGGGCCTACCACCCCTAGCAAAGAAGTCTGGGACAGTGCCCCTTCAACACTAGAAAGTAAACTTTACAAGAAAGGAAAAAACCCAAAAAAGATGAATAAAAAATAACAAGAAAAGGAATCTGACCATATAAATTTATTATAGTGACATGGAAGACCAAGAAACAAACTCCAAAGAGGACAACAAAGTCAAAAATGCATGTGGACAAAACTCCAAGAAAAATGGAACATGGTCTCAAGGCCAGAAAGTGTTCATGGAAGAACTTAAAAAGGAGCTTGAAAATCATATAAGAGAGAAGAAAAATTTGGGAAAAGAAAATAGAGTGATGCAAGAAAATGATGAAAAAATTGACAGCTTAGAAAAAGAAAACAGCTGCTTAAAAAGTGATTTGGCCAAGTGTTAAAGGAGATACAAAAATCTACTGAACAGAACAACTCCCTAAAAAGTACAGTTGGCCAAATGAGAAAAGGAAATACAAAGGAAAACAACTCTTTAAAAGTTAGAATTGGGCAAATAAAAATTAATGACTCTATGAAACATTAAGAATCAATCAAAAATATTCAAAAGCAAAAAAATAAAAGAAAATTTAAAATTCTCTATTGGATAAACAGACTGACTTAGAAAATAGATTTAGGAGAGACAGTATTAGAATACCTGAAAGTCATCATCAAAAGGAGGACCTGGGCAGTATCTTTCAAGAAATTATGAAGGAAAACTGCCCTGATATCCTGGAACCAGAGGGCAAAGTAGGCATTAAAAGAATCCAGTGATCACCTTAGGAAAGAGATCCCAAAATAAAAGCTCCCAGGAATACTATAGCCAAATTATAAAACTACCAGGTCAAAAAAATATATTGTAAATGGCCAGAAAGAAAAAAATACTAATATGGGGGAGCCACAGTCAGGATTACGTAGAACTTAGCAGCTGTAACATTAAAGGATTGGAGGTCATGGAATATGATATTATAGAAGGCAAAGGAGTTAGGACTACAACCAAGAATCACTCACCTCAAGAAATTAAGCATAATACTCCAAGGGGAAAAGAATCATTATTGAATGAAATATAAGGATTTGAAGCTTTCATAAGAACACCAGAATTGAACAAAAAATTTAATCTCCAATATCAAGACCCAAGAGAAGCCGGAAAAGGGAGAAGAAAATATAAGGGATTCAGTGGAGCTGAGCTGTTTACATTCCTGTGTGATAAGATAATACTTGTAATTTTAAAAAATTTTACCCACTAGTAGTACAACTAGAAGGCATATACATAGAGGGTGCCAGTTACAAGGTGAATTGGGGGAATGACATAACAAAAATAATTAAGGTTAAGAAAGAGGAGTACACTGGTTGCACAAGGAAGAGAGGTAGGATGGGGTAAATTATTTCACATAAAGAGGTATGAAAAACATACTGCAGTGGTGGGAAAGATGAGAGGGTGTGCAATGGGTGTCGCTTGAACCTTTCTTTCATCAGTATTGACTCAAGGAGAATAATATGCACAATCATTTGAATATAGAAATCTCTCTTACCCAACAGGAAATAGGAGGGGAAGAGATAAATAAAAAAGTAGAGGGAAGAAACTGAAATGAAAGAAGAGAGGGCAAACTGGGGGAGACAGTAGACAGAAGCACAACACTGACAAGGAGGGAAAGGATGAAAGGAAAGAGGAAAAATAGGATGGAGGGAAATACACAATTAGTAATCATAACAGTGAATGTGAATGGGACAAACTCTCCCATAAAATAGAAGCAGATAATGGAATGGATCAAAAACAGAATCTTACAGTATGTTGTTTACAAGAAACACACTTGAAGCAGAGACACATACACAGGGTACAGGTAAGGATCTGGTGGAGAATCTATTATACTTCATCTGAAGTAAAAAAAACGGTAGCAATCCTGATCCTCAGACAAAACAAAAGCAAAAATAGAACTAACTTAAAAAGATAAGGAGGGAAAGTACATCTTCTTAAAAGATACCTTAGTCAGTGAAGTAATACCAATACTAAATACATGTGCACCAAGTAATATAGCATCCAGATTCTTAAAGAAGAAGCTTAAATGAGTTACAGATTTATAACCAAACATAAGATAGAGAACATTAGAATGTAAAATAGATAATTTTTATTATATTAAAAGGCTTTTGCACAAACAAAATCAATGCAATCAAGATTAGAAGGAAAGCTGGGAAACAATTTTTACAGTAATTGTCTCTGATAAAGGCCTCATTTCTCAACTATATAGAGAACTGAGTGAAATTGATAAGAATACAAGCCATTCTCCAACTGATAAATGGTCAAAGGATATGGAAAGGCAGTTTTCAGATGGAGAAATCAAAGCTGTGTATAGGCATATGAAGAAGAGCTCTAAATGACTTTTGATTAGAGAAATGCAAGTAAAAACAACTGAGGAACCACCTCATGCATATCAGACTGGCTAATATGACAAAAAAAGGAAAATTAATTTGGAGAAGATGTGGAGAAATTGGGATATTAATGTACTGTTGGTGGAATTGTGAACTGATCCAACCATTCTGGAAAGCATTTTGAAACTATGGCCAAAAGACAACCAAATTGTATATACCCTGTGATCCACAAATACCACTTCCAGGTCTGTGTCCCAAACAGATCTTTAAAAAGGGGAAAGGACCTATGTGTGTAAAAATATTAATAGTATCCCTTTTGTGGTGGCAAAATATTGGAAATTGAGGGGGGATGATCATCAGGTGGGAAATGGCTGAACAAGCTGTGGTATGTGAATGTAATGGAATACTATTATTGTGCAATAAGAGATGATGAACAGGTAAGTTTCAGAAAAACCTAGAAAGACTTGTACAAACTAACGCAAAGTGAAATGAGCAGAACCAGGAAAACTCTATACAGTATCAGCACCATTGTGTGATAATCATCTGTGAATGACTCTGCTTCTCTCAGCAATACAGTGATCCAAGACAAGATTCATAATCTTGTAAAATTGAATGCTAAAAATTGTCTTAACATGTACTTGAGAAAAAATAAAATAGTATTTTAAAATTAAATAAAAAACACAAATTTCTCTATACTTTTTTGTATACTTACAGTAATTTTGCTTTTTTCATTCTTTTTTGCTCTACATGACTTTATATAAATCTTTCTCTAGTTCTTCGTATTTCCATACTCCATGAATCTGTGATCTTCTCACAACCAGGCCATATGTTCTTATTTTGAACAATTCTTACCTGTGTTCTCCTATGGGCTCTCTGAAGAGTATCCGACCAGTGAGATTTCATGAAAGTACAGCATTTGAACTGACCATCTGTTATTCTTCATTTCAGATTTGTGATTTTTATGGCAGAGTAGTATTCTATTACATTACTTTGCCCAGTCTTATTCACTTATCTGTTAAATATTCATACTTCTTAAATAAGGGTTTGTACATGGTGACCATTCAGGTTTCTTCTAGCTCTAAATGTTTGATTCTGTGACCTACTCACGTTGGCAGCTTCAGTGATAATTTTTTGATTCTTCCTTCTCAGTCACCTCCATAATGTATCAAACCTCTCATGTATGTATGTGTGTCCATCTTTGTGCTTATACAGTGATCACGCTAGTTTGAAGGCAATGTATCCCACCTCTGTGACACTGGACAAGTCATCTGACCTTAACCTTGCTGGATTTAAACTTCCTCATCTGTATATTAGAAGAGTTAATCATTCTAGGTCAGGCCTCTACAACGTGCAGCTCACCGATTGCTTGCAGAAGGATTTTGGGTGGCTCACAAAAAAATGTAGAGTTGCCACTGGGCACTCACCTATTTGTCATATGACCTACAGCAATCAACCATCATCAGTCTATCTCTAGTCTATATGTGTCTGTGGCCTGATGAAGTTTATAGCCTGTTTTACTCAGTTTTAAAAATCTCTATATAACCTTGTAACTTTTTAGATTGGTACTTAAGACCCTTACAGCTTATTTATGTTTTTATAACTTTAAGAAAAAATGATATCACTTCTTCATAAATGACCTATAGGAAGAGATTGGGGCAGTTAGGTGATGCAGTGTATAGAGCACCAGTGCAGGAGTCAGGAGGACCTGAGTTCAAATCTCACCTCAGACACTTGACACTCACTAGCTATGTGACTTTGGGCAAATCACTTAACTCCAGTTGCCTCATGCTGGGTCATCTACACACGTGCATATGCATGCATACACTGACACACTTTGGGATACCTAACCTACTCAACTTTGGTAGGGGCTGAAGTATATCATTTGGTAAGTTCATGAGTACAAATTCATATAGCCCTACTGTATCTTCCTGTCCCCTTGAATACCAGACTCTGATTTTAGCCCTTAGAGTCATCATCTTCCCAACTGTCCAGCACCCCACAGCATTTATCTTGCTCTGCCACCTGTAACCATTAGTAGTACTATTGCTTCCAGAAAGCATTTGTTAATTAACACCCCCTGTGGCTCCACTCACATTTCCTGTGGCTTCCCAGACCAAAATGCATTTCCTTGGCTACCATTCTCCTATAATTCTTACCTTACCCCATGAGAATGTAAACTTCTTAAAATGAATGCCTCATATTTGTATTTTTTTGTATTTGTAATATTTGTATTCCCAGTCTTTAGGACTACACTTGCTGAATAGTATCCATGTAATAAATGCTTTTCATTTATGCATTCATTGTATGTTTGAGGTCTTTTCTGTGTGAAAAATTATTAAATTTTTATACTTTGTAGATATCTATAGCATGATCAATTTGTACCTGAAATAAAAAATCCAAATGATTTGTTAATTTTCTTCTCAACTAAAAGAATCAATATTATATATGGTATTAAAAATGGAAACTGAAGCTATTTCAAGAAAAGCACAAATTATAATTCTGCAGATGTATGTCAAGATTGGTGGTTCAAATCAAGATACATTGTACAGGATAAAATCTCTGTTGTATGATGTGCTTTCTCAAATGCTTTTATTTATGGAATTCATTTATACTTTTTTATAGGACCATCTAAAATGAGGTAAAATAGATCTACTTCTTTACCATCTAGTCGTAAAGACCTTGCAACCACTGGTCTTTTTCTTCCTCTTGTTGCGTGTTTTTTACTCTCTAATTACTTTCCTACAACTTTTTAGAGAACTTGTATTCTTTAATTACCTGATTTAGATTTAGATGTTCCAAAATTCAGTAAGAGGAATTTACAGCAATATCTGTTGAACTCTCCCAGCTTCTCAGTTCTGCAAAAGCAAAATTCCCTGTTGTATTGCCCACTAACAAAGGATACCTGGGTTTTTTTTTCATTCCTGTTTTTCCAATTCAATTTTAGAGCACTTGCTGTAAGATAAGTATATATCAAGTTATTTTTTTAATTGTCTGCTATGTGCATTGCACTAGTCTAGGTAATTGTGTGGAAGAAGGGGTACAAAAATACTTTTAAATTGTTTTACTAGGGCTACCATGAACAATTATTTTTCTATCTACAACTGCCTTTTAAAATCCTTTTAGTTGTACACTAATAAGCTGGAAAACATCCAGAGAAGAACAGTCATAATGGTGAAGTAACTGGAGTGCATGTCATATGAGGATCAGTTGAAAGAACCACAAGTATTTAGCCTAGAGCAGAGAAGATCAAAGGAAATATGAGAGCCATCTTCAAGTATTTGAGTGGTTGTTGAATGGAAGAAGGTTTTAGACTGGGTCTATTTGACCCTTGAGGACAGAAGTAGGAGTGATCGGTAAAGAAAGATGCAAAAAGTCAAAATTTAATTTTGATGTCAGAAAAAAAATCATCTTAATAG
This sequence comes from Potorous gilbertii, assembly GCA_028658325.1. Lineage (NCBI taxonomy): Eukaryota > Metazoa > Chordata > Mammalia > Diprotodontia > Potoroidae > Potorous > Potorous gilbertii. Next base: position 388,456,940 of record CM053770.1, on the reverse strand, counting down.
ATTAGAGCTATCCAAAAGTAGAATAGGCTGCTTAAAAATATATTGAGTTTCTCTTCATTGGGCATATTGAAATAGAATCTAGATGACCATGTGTTCAGTGTGTTGTAGAGAGTAATCATTTGTGTATAGATTGGACTAGGTGACCAATGTTGTACCTTCCATCTCGTAAATTCTGTGTTTTGGGGATTCTGAAGCCTTTGTACTGTGTTACGAAATGCACAGGTGTAACAACTGTGTACTACTATGTACATGTAACAACTATGAACTAATTTACTTTGAACTTGTATCTCATTGTCTACTTTGAATGACGTGGTCATCAAAATTCTGCTATTAGTGTCTTTGAAGTTTTCCATAACTAAAACATGTTTTTTTCCTATTGTGTTTCATCTTTAGGCCAGAAGACTTGTCTTCATTTACATGGCATCTTTCCTTACCTCTATGTGCCGTATGATGGATGTGGACAGCAGCCAGAAAGATATCTCCGTCAAATGGCATTCAGTATAGACAGAGCACTTAATGTGGCTTTAGGCAACCCATCTTCCACTGTTCAGCATGTGTTTAAAGTGTCATTGGTATCTGGAATGTAAGTATATATTGAACATTTTTTAAAATTTTCCATTGACCTATATTTATGTCAATTTTACACAAAGATAAAGTTATTTTCATTTTAAATTTAGACTCAGGGTTATAAAATGTTTTACTCTTAAATGGTGTTTGTATGTCACCTCTAGGTCAAGTCAGGCAAGTTGTCTTTGCTGTGATTTTTCAAAGTGTTTGTTGCAGAAATTGTAATTAGTCAAGTGATAGCATCGTTTTATTCTTTCACTTCTTGTTTTGCTTTCTGGGGTCAGAGCAATGAATTTTTAAAAGCACAGCATGGAGAGATAAGGATCTTTCCTGATCTCTTGATGCCCTCAGTTATCTTGACACTAAATATGATCACTATCTTTAATTTTCTCTTGCTTTAAATCCACTTCTTTGCTTGTTGGTGTAATTAGGAATTCTTTTGAGATCTTTACAAATAAAGTTAATTGTGAAATCATGTTGATTTTTTTCTATTCTGTTATCCATTATACCATTAACATAAAGTTGGCCATTGATTATTGCAAATAAATGTTTTCAAAATTCATTTTACATTATCCTTTTTCAGGCCTTCATTTTCTTTTGCTTTGTTTATTATAATAGCCTTTATATATGGTCTGCCTCCCTTCTCTCTTTTCAGTCCTTCCTTAATATATTTCCCCAAAATAATCTTTCTAATATTTTAATACACAGGCCTGCCTATGTCCTTACCCTACTTTAAAAAACAAAAATGAAACAAAAACCTTCAGTGGCCTCTTGTTCCATGAAGGATGAAATGTCAGCTCCCTATTCTAGATTTTAATGCTTTTCAATCTCTGAATCCAAACCCACATTCCAGCTTTTTTTTTTTTTACGCTATTCCTCTCACTCACAATTGAGTAACATTTTTCACATAATGACTTTTAGAGAAACATTCACATGGAACACTTTAGCCAGCAGTTGGTGATACAGTTCAGAAGCAACATTTAGGCCATATATAGAGATTAGGAAGTCATCTACATTGAGTTCATCATTGAAACTTGTAGTGCTGGGAGTTTTTTTGGGGGGGAGAGTACAGTTAGTTTTGATGAAAATCTTCAGTCGACACAGAGATTTAAGAAATTTTATTGCTATTCCTAAGGAGAGGAGGTGGCTGGTTGCAGGAACAGACTCCATGTGCAACATCTGTGCCTACAGGGAGCAGCCCATGGGTGAAACTCACATATTGTTTGAAATAAAATGGCTTGTAGGATACCAGCAGAAGAGTCTTCTCTCTTTTAGAAGACCAGTAAAGTGAGGGTATTTTCTAAATTACCTAATAAGGAATGAAGAGCAGGGAATTAGGGAACTTAATGCTAATGGTACCATTCCAATAGGAAGCGGAAAAGGAGTTGTGGGAGGTGACTACCAGTTGAACTAGTTCTTAATCAGTCAAGAGGGGCCATGTGATTGAATTATATCACTGAGGGAGTATAAGAAGATAAGAAAACCAGGCAAACTTGTTTGAAAGAGTTTTGTAATAAACTCACATTAAGGCAGGCAAGTGATAAATGATGATTCAGCAAAGGAGACTGAGTTAGAGTGGTCAGGAGAACCAGAAAAGAACTCACAAAAGCCAAGGGAGGCAGAAGTTTTCAGAAGGAGGTTATGGCAGATGAAGACTGAAAAAATTAACAATTAAGAAATTATTGGGATCCTGGAAGAGAGCAATGTGAGTTGAAGGTTGAGGTCAGAAGCCTGATTGCAATAGGTTGAGAAACAATCAAGTGGTGAAAAAGTAGGTGCACTGTTTTCTAGGAGGTTGGCCATAAAAGAAAAGTGAAGTATAATTTGATGGGATAGCAGGATCTAGTGGAAGAAAATTTTGTTTTAAGAATGGGGAAATCTGGGAAGATTTGTAGGCAGCTGGGGTGAAGCCAGTATCTGAAAGTTATTAAAGATGAAAACAAATATTTGAACACAAGCATTCAGAACACACTGAAAGAGATAGAATTCAGGGACAAAATAGAGGTTTGGGCCTTGGCAAGGAGGTGATTCACCTTATTCAGTTTAGAACAAAAAGGGATAAAAAGAGGGACATCATAAAAGTGTTTTGAAGTGCAGAGTAAGTGACAAGAAAGGAGCTCCTGGTGGAATACCTCTGCTGAGAGGAAAAGGGTAGAAAGGAGAATGTAGGGAACTTGAAAAAAAGGAACAAACTTTTGAGGGAATATTGCAGAGAGGTCATCAGGGATAAAAGAATCTAAGTACAAGAATGAATGTTCTGTTGAGAGCAGAAAACCTAAGTGTGTAGTGGAACCAGTCAAGTTAGTGACTTTCTGCAGTGGCGTAGAGAAGATACATGCTGTAGGAGATGAAGAATTGTGGTTTGGCAGGACATGATTAGCAGTAGAACCAAAAGTAAGGGATTCCACGCATAAAGGAGAATATATAATGTAACCAGTCCATCATAGGATCAAGACTAATGGTTGAAGGAAAATGAAGGCAGAGCAGGAATGATGGACTGAGATAACAAGAAGGCATAGGGGATCTGGAGATCACTATGACAATTAAGAATTAGTTTAAGAGACGGGAAGAGAGATGAAAGGATAGGAAATTATGATGAGAGAGGCAAATTTTAGAATCAAGGAGGTAATAACACTGTTATAAGTGATAACGAAATCTAGGACCAACGATTGACAATGAGAGCCAAATCCAGCATAGCTCTTATTTTTATATGTTCATGAGCTAAGAATAGTTTTTACATTTTTAAATATAATAAAAATTTAGTTTAAAAACTCAAGAACATTTTTTTTTCTTTACTTAGCAAATCTGGGGGAGGGGGACTTGCCATGGTTTGCTGGCCCTTTTTCCAAGGTTTAATCATCCCTGTGGAAAGCTTAGATAGAGTAATAAAGCAGATCAGGAAAGAGAAAGATGACAGAGAGACTGAACTTCTTGAAAATTAGGCAGAATGACCTGAAGGCTGGTAGATGCCTTGTAACAAGGATCTAGGCAATGTGATATCAAAAGATGAAATGAACCTGAAAGAATGAGAATTCTGCTTAGGGATAGTGACAAAGGAAAGATCTAGAAGTGGCATTGAGAAGTAAGAAGTGCGTCTGTTTCTCCTAGTACCTGGTGTTTTGTTGGTACGAAAGAAGAAATATCTAATACTAGAGAAGGTGGCCAGAGATCACATGTCTTCTAGAGGAAGTGAAGTATCATTTGGTACAAAGAGGTGAAAAGGTTATGGGAAGAAGAAATCTAGACTGAACAAAAATTTGTTGATGATATAATGCAAATTCCAGAAGAATTCCCAAAAGGAAAAGCAGAGGCATTAGGGAGTGGTAGAGCGCAGATAACCTTACCACATTCTACCTTGTATCATACTTGTTTATGAACATGATTTATCCCTTCTATAACACTGTACTTAGATTTAGAAGACTTTGGTTTGAATCTGCCTCAGATGTGTACTAACTTTGTAATCCTGGGCAAATCATTTAATCCTTCTGGATCTCTGTTTTCTCACCTATAAAGTGAAGGTTTGGATTTGATAACCTCTCAGATCTCTTTGGGTTCTAAATCTATGGTACTGTAACTTCGTTGTAAAGTGGAGGTGAACCTAGTTTCTTAAAGACTGCCAACAGAACACAAATGTTGACAGATTTTTACCATGCTAGAAAGGTAAGCAGTATGGCCCATGCCACAGATTGTATCTTCTTTCTAAGGACCAGCCTAGCAAACTATCACGCCAGTAAGCAACAGTGGTACTATCAGAGAAACTGAGTCACATCAATTTGATCCTTTCTTTCTATAAACAAAACCAGAAGGCAAAAGGATAATGTAGCTAAACAGAAGGATGACTCCAGGCTTGGAGAAGCAAATAAAGGAGTTGGTGGAGTTGATTTTTGTTGTCTACCCTAAGGCATCAAGAAATTTCATTTCATGGAACATTTAGTCATCTTTTATGGCATTGCTTATGGTGAAATGTTTTCAAGAAGGACCATCTTGCAAATAATTGCACTTTATATAATCCTTCCTTCCTTTGTTGCAAAAGATGAAGTAGAGAAATTTTATGAAATACCAAATAGACCCCACAAATTAGAACAGTGTACTTGATTCTTCAGTGACTTCAAAGCAAAATATGTGTAAGAGAAGTTAGCAAAAGATATTTTCTAAAGTATGATTTAGGAGCGAAGAATGATAGAAGGACAGACAATATTTATTAAACATTTACTTTGTGCCAGGCACTGTGCTAAGGTCCAAAGCTACAAAAACAAGCAAGCAAGACAGTCTCTGCTATCAAGGAACTTACATTCTAGTGGGAGAGGAGAAAACAGCACATAAAGTGGTTTAGAAAGGGGATGTGTATCTCTCTGTGTAGTTCTAGGAAGAGGGTGAGTGGGAGGTGATATGGAGACAGGAAGTTTCATTGCGTTCTGGCCCTTGCAGGATAAGGCAAAAGCTCACCTATCAGACCTGGAAATGGAGTCCAGGTTCCAGTTGGGTGGAGGTGAATGGCAAAGGTTTGTAGAATAGCTTTCTGAATCTAAGGCTATGTTCCTATGATTCCTTTTCCTTTTTACTCATGATATATGTTTAGACCCTTGAAATGACTTTATGGGCATGACTTAAATTTTGATTGATATTCATAATTATTTGTAATCATATGGAAAAACTTAAAGATTGTCAATCATCAACGATTGACATGTTCCTACCCTTTCATAGCCTCTCCCTTCCAATGATTCTGAACTCTCAAAATGTCATTGTAGAAATCCTGTTCTCCATCCTCCACTGCCTGCTCCCTTGTTTCCATCACCCTCAATGCAAGCCATCTCCAACATCCCACTCAAAATCTACCTACCCCTTCCACTGTACTTTCTGGAATGCCTATACCATATGTAATACCATATTTGCTTTCATTTTAATCCTTTTGCTTTCTCAGTCCTTCCATCTTTTTTCGTTTGAGGCCTGTCTCCATACTGATGGCAGCATGCCTGGCCACCCTTTCCTGATTGCTCTTTTACTCATATTCTCTAATTCACTGGTCATGACAGAAAAGACAAGAGTATTCTTTTCTCCCTATTACCCCTCACAAACTCTTTCTACTACTCATTCAGTAAGCTCTTTTTTGAGGTTCATTGAATCCATATTTATCATTCAAATGAAATTTTTGTGGCTATTATCTACCACCCTTCGGGACACTCTTCTTCCTTCCTCATGATTTCAACGTCTTATCTTGCAAGTATCAATGATGCTTTCTGTCTCCATATCACCTCCCCCCGCCCCACCTCCTTTCTTTCTAGAACCTCTTTATGGGCTGTTTCCCCCTCTCACATTAGAATGTAAACTCCTTGATGGCAGAAACTGTCTGACTTGTTTTTGTAGCCTTGGAGCTTAGCACAGTGCCTGGCACATAGTCTTTCTCTTCTCCTCAACCCCTATCTCCATACTAAGGGATTTCAATATACACATTGATATTCCTGCAAACACCCTAATTTCTTTGTTCTTCTACTTAGGAATTGCCCATCACCTACTCCTTCATTTTATCTCAGCTACATAAAGACTTTGTTATACCCTTGATTTTGCTATCTTTCTCAAGTGTTCCATTTCCATGTTTATGAACTCTGAAATTCCCCTATCTGATCATAATTTTTTTTATCATCTTTCCCTCTACCTTAATACCCTTTATGACCTATTCTTGTCCTACATGTAACCTCCAATCTCTCAACCCTTCATTTTTTTCCCAGGCCATCACTCTTGCAGTATCTACACTCTCTTCCCTTCTACATCTTGACCCTTTGATGAACTAGTTTAATTCTACACTATCTTCTTTTCTTGAATGCCTTGACCTCTTATCCTGTCACCAACCTTGCCATGCCAAGGCCAAGATTTTGATTACTTCTCTATTTTTTGCCTTTACTCACACATGCTACTTCCTGAATAAACCTTGGAGAAAACCATGATGACTGGGTCCACTACAAGTTTATGTTACATAACTTCAACTGAGTACTCACTGCAGCAAGGCAATTTCTTTTACACTTCCCTAATCTATTCATTATCCACTCACCGTAACACCTTTCCATCTTCTTCAAATCTCCCATGTTTCCCTCTCCCACCCAACCCACCCCATCCTAGCTGAAAATTTTGCCTCATATTTCACTGGGAAGAAAAAAATCGAGGCCTTTCACTGAGATATACCATTCACTTCTAACCTCATATCATATGTATCAGATATCTTCTGCCACTCTCCTTCATCACCCCTGTCTCAAATGAAGAAGCAAAAGAAGGCAAACCAATGGTCAAAGGATATGAACAGGCAGTTTTCAGAGGAAGAAATTAAAGATACCTATAGTCATATGAAAAAATGCTCTAAATCACTATTGATTAGAGGGATGCAAATCAAAACAACTCTGAGATACCACATCACACCTATTAGATTAACTAACCTGACAAAACAGGAAGATATTGGAGAAGATGTGGGAGAGTTGGAACACTAATTCATTGTTGACGAAGCTGTGTGCTGATCCAGCCATTCTGGAGAGCAATTTGGAACTCTGCATAAAGGGCTGCAAAAGTGTGCATACTCTTTGACCCAGCAATACCACTTCTAGGACTGTATCCCCAAGAGATCATAAAAATGGGAAAGAGTCCCACATGTACAAAAATATTTATAGCAGCACTCTTTGTGGTGGCCAAGAACTGGAAATCAAGAGAATGCCCATCAACTGGGGAATGGCTGAACAAGTTGTGGTTTATGAATGTAATGGAATACTGTTGTGCTATAAGAAATGATGGACAGGGAGATTTCAGAGAGGCCTGGAAAGACTTATATGAACCGATGTTGAGTGAAAGGAGCAGAACCAGGAAAACTTTGTACACAGCAACAATCACAGAGTGCGAGGAATTTTTCTGGTAGACTTAGCCCTTCACAGCAATGCAAGGACCTAAAAAATTCTCAATGGACTCTTGAGGCAAAATGCTTTCCACATCCAGAGAAAGAACTATGGAATTGGATTGCAGAATGAAGTAGACCATTTTCTTTTGTGTTCTGTTCTGTTTTGTTTTATGACTTCTCCCATTTACTTTAATTCTTCTGTGCAACATGATTATGGTAAAAATGTATTTAATAAGGAATGTATGTGTAGAACCCATATAAAATTGTATGCTGTCTCAGGGAGAGAGGAGGGGAGGGAGGAGAAAGGGAGGGGGGAAAAATCTAAGTTATATGGTAGTGATTGTAGAATACTGAAAATAAATTTTTAAAAAAAGGTAAACCCCTTTATTTACACTAATGATCCCATTCCATCACTTTTTTCCAGAAGATTGCCTCCTGTATCGTCTGCAGCTTCTCTCTAATGTTAAATCTTTGCTAGTCTGTTGGCTACCTCCCTGCTGCTTATAAGTATGCACATGTCTCCCCTTTGATCTCAAATATGATTCTCATGTTAATCACCTTTTCTGTAGTTTTTGACACTCTCAGTCACCCTCTTATCCTTGATATAGTCTCTTTTGCTCATTCTTCATCTAGGCTCATCTGCTAACCACAGGTATACCCAAGACTCTGACCTAGTACCTGACCTCTCCTCTCCTCTCCTCTCCTTTCCTCTCCTGCTCTTCATATATTATTTTGCTTGGAGATTTCATCATCACCCATGGATTTAATTATCATCTCAAAGAAGACGATTCCCAGATCTACTAATGCAGCCCTTCTCTCCTGACTTCCAGTCTCCACCTCCAACTGCCTAAGGAAATGGAAGATCCGTAGACATCTTAATCTCAGCTTGTCCAGAACTGAATTTGTAGTTCTTCTCCCCCAAACCTTTTCTCTTCTCAATTTTTTTTCCACTAATATTGTTGAGGGTACCACCAGCCTCCCAATTACCCAGTCTCATAACCTAGGAGTCATCTTCAACTACTTACTCTCCCTTATCCCCCCTATGCAATTTATTACAAAGTCCTATTGATTATACTTCTCTAACATCTCTCACAAAATACCTGGACACTTTATTTTAAGAAATCATATGAAATTGCTATACTTTTTAGAACCAGAAGACAAAATTGGAATCCACCACTTTTAAACAAAATCTCAAATGAAAACATCCAGGAATATCATCCAGAATTCAATCCCAGCTAAAGACCTTGCTTTTGTACATATTTTGTAATATATTCTAATCTATATAACTTCTCCAAATTCTGTTTGCTTGGACAAATGGGTTTAAGAGTTTTTATTAGTTATAATGGGTCGGGGAGCCTTCCTTTGGGGCTTTGGGGTTTACTGGCTAGATGTCATGATGCAAACTGAGGGGAGTAGAACCAGGAAAACATTGTACACAGTGACAGCAATATTGTAAGAATGGATGACCAGCTGTGAAAGACTTCCCTATTCTTGGCAATACAGTGATCTAAGACAATTCTGAAAATCATGATGAAAAAAATGCCATCCAGGAAGGAGCCAAGATTGCAGAGTAGAAAGGCACATATACTCTAGCGCTTCCCCCACAGCCCACAAAATACCTGTAAAAAAATGACCCTCAACAAATTCTAGAGCAAGAGAAGCCACAGAACAACAATTAACAAAAAAATTATTGTAAGAACTGATAAAGAAAAAGATCATGTACCAAAGAGGTACAGATAGAATTGTACACGTCTATACAGCAGCTACCATAATGGAGGAAAAAAGTCTTGAAATCCAATATTGTAGTAAAATACAAGGTAAAAAGATACAGACTTACAACCAAGAATAATTTCACTTCAGTGATGAAGTCAGAAGTCAGATTATAGAAGGTTGAGGAGCGAGAAGAGAAAAAGTAGAGGCAATGGATATAAAAAACCTTTTCTGAAATTTTGACTGTGAGGAGAACTATAGATGATAGCTAACAGATATTGTTAGAGTCTAATGAAGGTTTTAGAAGGATAGGGGACACTTAGATACATCTATCCTCTACGTAATTTGTTTTGTATATATATTTTTTGCATGTTGTCTCCCTCATGAGATTACAAGCTTCTTGAGGGCAAGTATTTTGCCTCTTTCTGTGTACTCAGTGCTTAGGATATAATGTAGTAGAGGCTCACTAAATGTTTATTGATCGATTGGAGTAGGAAAGAACACAGTAGAGGGAGAAGTTGAGGATTTGGGAGAAAAGGGGCATTATTGAAGTTGCAGTTTCCTGGGCACAACAGCAGGAGATTGGATCAAAGGCACATGTAGAAAGGTTGACTCTGGTACAGATAGATTAAGGTTTATAATTTTGTTCCAAGCACCATGCTTAGCACTAGGAAAACAAGTAAAGCAGTAAAGGGTCTCTTTCCTTAAGTAATTTACATTCTAATGGAAGAAGTCAACACGCAAGAGGATGGGGAAGGGGAGTAGACTAACGAAGGAAAGGGGCAAGACTGTTGAGGAAGAGGTGAAAAAGTTCACAGAGTAAGTAGAGCCAGAAATGAAACATGGACTGAACACTCCATGAAATGTGAACCCATGCCAGGGATTCACCAATCAGAAGAGAAGACTATAGGGCAGAGACATTGCCAGGGTAAGAAGGCTACTGGCTGGGAGGTAGAAAAGTCCAAACAGTAAGTAATATAACCAAGAGCAAAGTATACAAGTAACTAAATTTGAATATTTCTTTATAATAGTTTGTTTGAATTTTGTATGGATTTTCTTATAAAATTAAATGCATTGTAGAATACACCATTAGTAGTTCATGTTCTATAGAATGCTAGGAATAAAATTTTTAAAGTTTACTTTGCCACCAGTATGGTCCATACTAACAAAATATTTGTGTATTTGGTAAATTTAATACTTAACTGGAAGATTTCATTAAGTCTTTTATGAAGAATGAAGCTCCACTAATGTGATTAGCATATTTCTTCATTATTTTATAATGAGAATAATTGGAATGTCTGTTTTCTTCTATTTCAGGCCATTTTATGGTTATCATGAAAAGGAGAGACACTTTATGAAGATTTATCTTTATAATCCTGCAATGGTGAAAAGGTACAGAAATAGTGAAATTAGAAACTGAATACTTTTAATAATAAAAGTATTAATGCAGCGAGGAACTATTGTTCATATAGGAACTCCTCCCATGAATCAGATATCACTCTGATTACAGTTTATAGTCTTAGACAGTTTTAAGTTCAGAAGAAGTTAAATGAGTTGCCCATGATCACTAACCCAGTCACAATGGGTTTAAACCATTTAAGCTCTTTATAACCTGGCCTTCTGCCACTTTTCCATTCTTCTTATACCTTGCTCTTCTCTATGTATCATGTATTCTGCAGTCCAGTCACATGGGTATCTTTGCTGTTTCAAGACACCCTATCTTCAAACTCCAGGTATTTTCAATGGCTCCTCTCCGTGCATAAAACACCTTTGCTTCTCCTTGCCACTTCCTGGGCACCTGGCCTCCTTTGAAATCCTAGATAAAATCCCATGTCCTACAAAAATACTTTCCCAGTGCCCCTTAATTCTAGTACCTTACCTCTGTTGATTATTTCTCATTTGTCCTGTATATTGCTTATTTGTACATAGTTGTTTGCATGTTCTCTCTCTCATTTGTACCTGGCACATAGCAGGTAGTCAGTAAATATTTATTGACTAACTGAAACCAAGTTCAGCACTATCTACTATGCCAAACTATATCTCCTTAATATTAACAATAACAATGCAAAGGGAGGACAATATACTTTGTCAGGATTAAGGAATAGCAACGATTAATAAGTCTGCACATCATTTTATCAATTGCCAAGCTTATATCTATAAAAACAGAATAACAAGTCCATTAGCATTCATGTGCCAAGCACTTTAAGTGCTTAGGATGTCAAGAAAGGCAAAAAAGAGTCTCTTATTCTCAGGCAACTCACAGTCTAATGGATTACGTTCAGTAGTGTTCAAAGACCAATACCAGTGTTTGCCCACCTTAAACAATGGAGAGAATTTGAGGTAAATAGGATTACCCATGTTAATAAAATTACTCTCTCCTTATTGTTTGCTCCAAGTATTCCTTCTGTTTCCTATTCTTAAATTTTAGAATCTCTGGTGTTTCTCAAAATAAGCCTTGAAGTTAACTTAGAATGAATCAGGCACATGCTTCCTGAAAGTCATTTCTATTCTTTAACTTGTCCACATTGGAAAGTCTTTTCGTTGTAGTAGATGTTCACCATTTCTGAAACTTTGAACTAGAGCTCAAGTTCTCTGAGTGAGCTTTAGGTCCAAGAAGGAAGTCACAAAGTCTTCCAGATTGGTACTTAGCTAGTTTATGTTTATAACAGTTTTGACTATATTTTCTTTCCTGGCATGAATTTGTAATTTAACTTTTATTCCTCATTTGGTATCTAACCAAATAAAGCTCTATTTTAAAAATATAGAAGAAAGCTGTTTTCCCCTTTAAAATGATGAGGACTTTTTTTATTTCTCCCTTCCTCAGAAGCAACTGGACATATGAGGTATGGAAGGAATGGGAGGGATGGGTATCCTTTTGCCCTCCCAAAGTGGTTCATGGAACAAATTTTTTCTTCAATACCACTGAAATAAAGTACTATATAACATTTCATTTGTTATATAAATAATTTCTGGAGTTAAATGATTCTGAGTCTCTTCTGCTTAATTTTGAGGGCTTAATTTTTTTTTTGTAGACAGAACTATTCAAATTAATTTGAGACAAGAGAGGTAATAGTAATCTTTTTAAGGTTGGACCATAAGGCTATTATTTGGACCATTTCCCTTTTTGTTAGCTCTGGTGTTTATAATATTTCTAAACATGTTTCATTATTAAGGCATTTTCTAAAGGATTTTGTAAGTTCTTAAATTAAGGAAGGAAACACTTTGTGAGTTAGCCAAACTAATCACATTTTTTCACATTCTTCCAAAGCAAAATCTATAAGCTGAAAATAATGAATAACATCAGCTGTTTTTGTCATTCTTCCATGCGTTGTATATAATCCTTTCAGTCTTGTACATAAAAAATACACGTTAAATTTTGTAAAAACTTAAGAGTGATTGTTTCCTTACAAATACAAAACTCATTTCAGAGACAATCAGTTATTTTATTTAATAAGGTTTCACTTTTGATTTAAAAGGGTAAAATGTTTTTAAAAAAAAATTATCAGTGGGCTACATTCATTTTTCTTAATTTGTGTAATTGCTCCACTGCTAAAACAGGTGATATGATTCCTTTGGATTTCTATTCAGGTGTGGATTGAACAGGATGACCTCTGAGATCCTTTCACCTCTCTAACTGTAGGATAAGGAGGAAGTTGCAGTGCAAAGAACACTCAGTTTAGAAATAGGGGATTGGACTTGAATCCACATTTTGCTCTTTATTGAATGTAGGACCTTGAGCAAATCACTGAACCTTCCTCGGCTTCAGTTACCTCATCCACACAATAAGAGAGTTGTATGAGATGATTGCAAAGATTTCTTACAGCTCTGAATCAATAATTCATTGCTTCTCTGCTATTAATTAGTATTTTATTCTTCATTTCAGGATATGTGAACTTTTGCAAAGTGGAGCCATAATGAATAAATACTACCAGCCTCATGAAGCGCATATTCCCTACCTCCTCCAGCTCTTCATTGACTACAATCTATATGGAATGAATTTAATTAACCTGGCTGCTGTCAGGTTCCGGAAAGTGAAAAGGAAAAGTAAGATTCATTTCATAAATTTAATTCTGTTTATAAAGTTTTTAAACTTTTGTGTTTCTCTATAACAGTCTTTGTTATAACAGCAGAAAGACTATGAAAATAGCTTAGTAATGATAAAATGACTGTTTGTGTGCTAGTTTTCCTGCTTTCAACAAGTATCATATTAAGTGTTAGGCCCCCATAGTATACAAAATAAACAGTCACTATGGTTCTTGTCCTTAAAGAGCCTACAGTTAATTTGGATAAACAAAATATACACTGTAAAATGCAATATTTGTATCAACTGAAAATAATACAGTACAAAGTAAGTAAATAAATACAGAGTAATTGAAGTTAGAGCTTCTTAATCATGGAAAGCACTCTGAAAGATATGAGTTGTGAAGTGGATTTTGAAGCACACACATACCACATGCACACGCACATGCCTGATTTGGTAGGGAGGGGAGAGGTCATGACAGGGCAGTCAGTGCTACAGGAGAAACCTTCAAAACTCAGTTTAAGCGCCATTTCAAATAAGACAACTTGCTAATTTCCCCCATTGAATTATTTCCTCACTGAAATTTCTTTATATTTCTTTTGTTTTATATGTTTTGTATTTACTTATTTGCGGATTGGTTTTTTCCAATAACAGATAAGATTTCTGCGGACAGAGGGTATTTTGTTTCCATCCTTTTGTCCCCAGAATTTAGTGAGTGCCTAGTAAATGTTGAATTGAACTGAGTTAAATTAAGTTGAATTAAAGATACAACCATACAGAATTGTCCCAGTACAAATTCATGCTCTAAAACTTCAACCCTGCTTTTACTGCAAATTGACAGTCCTTTTATTCAATTCTTTGTACTCCTATCCTCATTCTTAGTAATGGTCATTGCAAGTGTAGTTTCTTCTTCAAGTCACTAGATTCCACCTCCCCTATTTCAATTTTTGCTAGGTAATTTCAACTTCTACTTCACTAAAAATAATAAAGTTATCCAGTATGAGTTTTCTAATTCCTTTCACACATATTATATACATATATAGTTAACATATACTCTGAAACATCAAAGACGTTATATCCAGTGCTCAGTAACATGTCAGTGGCATACATGGGGAGTCAAATGATTATTATCTATCGAAGTGCTGACTCAGTGCTGTATCATTATCACCTCAACTATATTTTCTTACTCTTCTATTTGACTTTCTGAAATAGACCTTTCCACATCTTACGCTATTTCTAGTTCTCATTACAGTATTATAGACAAAATATATTATTGGATTAGATCTTTTTTTACTTATAGGTTTAATAGCAACTATATGGTATAATATTGGTCTTTGACTTCATGGTAAAATTAAATAGGTCTAGGTGTTATGTGTATACTGACTTCCACAAGATTTTGAAATCGAGGGTTTTCTATTTTTTATTTTGTGAGATGTTATTTATGTTTTCTTTTAAATGTAGCCAATTTGATTGTAAAGGAAGTACGTTTCTTCATGATTTTTATGTAGCTCACAGTACCTAGCATAATGCTAAACATAAAGTATGCACTTAGTACTTATTTGTTGATTGTGTGAGAGGTAAGTAAAAAGGAGTTAAAATAATATTTGAAGATATAATGCCTGGTGATTTGTGAGAATGTGCCATTGAAAGTTGAAAAGGTGGAACCCAAAAAACAGCAAACACAATGACATCAGTAATAGAAATAAAATGAACAAGAACAAAATAATAAAATAATGCTGCAAAATTTTAATGACCAAATTTTCTTTGAGGAAGAGACTAGAAGGCATTTCTCACCAATATTTTGTAGAGGTACGGGCATGAAATACTGAAAACACCGTCAGACTTGCAATATGATGGTTAGTTTTGTTCAACTCTTTTTCCTCTTTTTTTATCCTTTATAATAAGAGATTATTCTTTCACAAGAGGTTGAAGGAGGAATATGCTGGGAAATTTAGGTGATGTAAAAGCAAAAGGTACCAAAATTTCTTTTTTTAAAATAAGTTGAGAAATGATCTTTATGGAAAATATGAGTTTTAGATATTAGTTGGATTTCCAAGTGAAGATGTCATATAGGCAATGAAATATAAAGACCTGAACAAAGGGATGGCAAGACTATTGTGGGAAATGAAATTGGATAGTAGTTTATAGAGGTGATCATCGAAAGCATGAGAATGAATCAGGTTCTCAAGGAAACAAGTATGATTGCAGAGGAGCAGAAGAGGAATGGCTCAGGATACTCTGAAAGTAACAGGACAAACACCATCAAAGGAGATCTCTGAGAGAATACGTATAGTAGTGTAGAAGCCAACGAAGATAGTCTGGTTATTAATACTAATTCTAACTCTCCAGAAGGATTGATTAGCAGTGGAGAAGACCATGGATGAGATCATTGGTAATTTGAGATTCACTTGCACGAATGGACTCTGGAATGTTGAAAACAAATTGTCAACGGACACAGAGTGAAATGAGCAGAACCTGGAGGATAGTTTATGCTATAAAAGCAAACATCATAAATAAATCATTTGAAGACATAAGACTTCAATGTAATGATCAGTCAAGATTCCAAAAGACTCGGGCTCTGTGCTACCCCACCTTGTGACTCAGAGGCGATCACGTGCGATGTACACAGAACCGGACACGTACTTTTGGACATAAATATTTGATAATTGGGGAGGGAAGGAGCTTTGAGTTTCTTTTTAAAGAGTTCTTTTGGGCAATGAGAGGTTTCGTGTTTAGGTTTACATAACCAGTGTATGTCACAGGCCGGATTTGAACCCATCTCTTTAACCACAGCACCAGGCTGCCTCCTCATTTTAAAATATTATTAGTGAAGTTTAATGATTAAAAAAGCAAACTGTAGACAGTTAAAGAGATAGTAAATAATATGAGGTAGTAAATGGTGATAAATCATTGAAGAAGTTTAATCATGATGGTGAGAAACGATATGGTAGATAGAAGGAAAGAATAATACAGTCCAATAATAGTTTTTTTCCGAGATAAAATTTTGTGTGTTTAAATGCATAAGGGAAGGTTCAAATGATATATAATTAAAGAAGGGAAGTAAGGTTTGAGTTGCATGTACAGGAAATTGAACCCTTCATATTGGTTTATTACCTTAAAAAAGGAGTGGGAAATTACTATAGGTTGTTGAATTCTATCACAGTTAGTTTTAGGAAATCACACATTGTGAAATTTTGCAGGGCAACTCAGTCACAGAATGAACTGATTTCTATGGTACCTCTATACTCCTGTCATTTTGGCTCAAAATTATAAAATATGCTCTATGACAAACTTTTCTAATTCATAATTTATATTTGTTCTATGTGGAACCCTATGTAGAATACAAATTCTAGGAGGGTAAGGTTGTTTCGTCTTATCTTTGTAGTACCTATTGCCTACTAGACCCTTGCATGAGGTAGGCACTGTAATAAATGTTTGTTTTACTGAATTTAATTGAAATCCAGATATAAAGTATCAAAGTTTATTTTATTATGGATTAGCTAAAATGAATTTTAAAGAAGTACTTACATGAAGTAGATTATTTAATAGGAATTGTATATTTAAGAACCTATAATGTGAATTTCCTAAAAGATATGGTAATGTCCAAATTTAGACAGTTTATAGCCTATTTTTACACTTGTTACTTATTCCTTCAATTTTTAAAGTGCCTACTATGTATATTTTAGCCTTTTAATAAATAATTTAATAAAATACACATAGAACATACTCAAAGAAAAGAACATCACATTTTCATATTCCATGAAAATTGACATAGATGCTTGTGGAGCCAGCAAAATGCTGTCCTTTTATTCATGAAAGATCATTATCCACAGAGTGCAAGATTCCTTAAGGGAACCCATGGTGTAATCTTTATTAGTTTGTCAGATATTTTATGTAAAAGATCATAATAGCAAAGATAGTTTTCTCTTATGGATATATGATATACAAATATTAAGAGTTATAACAAGAGATTGTGAATTTAGTGTATAAATCTTAGCATCAATTTCCTTCCTTTTGCTATTTAGTCCTCCCTGCTTAGAAAGAGTTAATCTTCAGAAAGAAGCCTCCTGGGACATAGTAACTCTTCAGAGGCAGCTTCTGAAACATGACCTCTTATCACACTTTCTTAAACTATAATTTCTGAACAAACATACACTGTCCCCTCATCATCTACAGGTCAAATTGCATTTACATTCACCAGAGATTTCTACTCACTGCTCTCACCATCTGGAATGCATTGTGTATTCTCCTTCACTTGAGGAATGAGTGCTCAATTGTGTTTTAAATTTGATCTGGTATTCAGTTTCTGTAGGTCTCTTAGTGAAAGCCACAGACATAAGTTTCTTGGGGAATTTAGGTTAGAGACCACAAATACACATTTTCTATTTTTTAAAAAATGTGATTATAAATGCTTTCATTTCTTCAGAGTTGGCATGATACATTTTTTTTGCTGTTCAAAAAAATGTCATTATATAGTATACCTACCACATATCACATTTATTCTCCCACACACATATATTGTGAATCCTTTCTTTTTTGGTTTAAAAACATTGTAAAATCTGTCTATTGGCATACATTTGCAATGCTTAAGTAATTTTAGAGCTCGTCATAGAAGTGATAAGACATTGAATTTTAACGTAAAGCATTATGCAATAAAAAGATGTTTTTATTTCTTTTACCTTTTCTATTCCTAGGTGAGACATTGCATGGAATTGGATGTTGCAAAGATCGGTTACCGGGAAATTCCCTTACTGGTACTTTGTTTCGTTGGGAAGAGGATGAAATACCAAGGTTAGCAAATATTTTAAAATTAAAGAAGAAACTATAAATATGTATTCACCTGTTTGTCATGATAAACTAATGGCTACTGGATTATAAAATTTAACATAAATATTTCAGTATATTGTTTTCCTGTGTGCAGACATTTTTTAAAAGTTAAGACTCAGCTAGTATTTGTAAAACTGAATCATAGGCTTAAATACCTGCCTTGAAAAAAAAACAAACATTTACACTCAAGAATCCTTGTTTCCCTCATATTATTATGTGAAAATTAGTTGGGGGAGGAAAAGTGTTCTGAAAATTTTACACTACCTCCCTCTTGAGTAATATGGCTTATCCTGGTAAACAGTCATGACCAATATTCATTCTGTATTCATCGTCTGTAAGTTGACTGTTAAAATTCTGTTTTTAAATTGACATGGTGTTTTGTTGAAACATAGTCGTACCAAAATAAGCATAATAACGTTTGTATGATTTAAAGTTTAAAAGGTGCTTTTCACATATTGATCATTTGATCCTCACTGTTTAATAGATAAGAAAACTGAGATTCAGAGCAGTTAAGTGACTTGCCTAGATTCATACAGCTGCTGTTTGAGGTGGGATTAAAATTGGGTTCTTGTTGGTGTCCAGCTTGTCCAAGTGCAGTTTTCTTACCCATTTCACAGCCAAAAGTGAAAATTGGTGATTTTACCTGATGTGAATTTTTAAAATTGGGCTATATATATGTATATATAGTTTGATATTTTTTAACTGTATAATTGGTTTAGAAATTGGTTTAGAAATTTTTTACAATGACTTTTTAGTACCCTAGACAATGTATTCTCAGATTTCCCACATCCAGAGCTGGTATTTTTTCCTAAATGATGAATATATGGATTTTCAGTGCACAAGGCTAGGGAGGACCTATGACATACAGCACACACTTTTCTGACTTGTCAGTACTTATCCATTAAAGATGACGGGGTAACAGTTAACTTCTCTATCATTATTTCAAATGTTTCATCTGCTTCTTTCTCTGAGCAAGTTGTTTTTGTTTGGTTGGTTTTTTAATAGAGAATACAAAATTGGGTTAAAAAATGCATTCATAAATAGAAGTTGATACTACCCTTTAGTGGGTTAAATTATCTTTCACCAAGGACAGTAAATTCTGGGGTTCAAAGAAAGGGTTCATCTGGATAAACTCAAACATAGTAATAAGTACTTCTTAGAATATGTAAAAATGTGTCAGTTACCTTTTTTTAATATTTTATTTTTTCTTAATTCCATGCATAAACACTTTGTAACATTTGTTATTAAGTTTTGAGTTCCAAATTCTATCCCTCCTTCTCCAAGATGATAGGCAATATAGGTTATACACATATAATCATGTAAAACGTTTCCATATTAATCATTTTGTGGGGGGGGATTGAACAAAACAAAAAAGAGAAAGTAAAAGTGATATGCTTCAGTCTGTATTCAGGCATCATTGCTACTTTCTTTTGAGGAGAGAGCATTTCTCATCATGAGTCCCTTTGGGATTGTCTTAGATCTTTATGTTGCCAAGAATAGCTAAGTCATTCACAGTTGTTCCTCAGACAGTATTTCTGTTACCATGTGTAGTGTTCTCCTGGTTCTGCTTACTTGGCTCTGTATCTGTTCATGTAAGTCTTTCCAGGTTTTTCTGAAATCATCCTGCTCATCATTTCTTATGGCACAATAATATTGCATCATACCACAACTTTTTCAGCTATTCCCCATTTGATATACATCTCTTCAGTTTCCAATTCTTAGCCCTCTATGGGTTAGGGGAAAATTTAGGATGAAATGGGATATAGAGGGCATTATGAAATGTAAAATGACAATTATCTTAAAAGTGTTCATTTAATTTTTTAAATTTCTAATTGACCAAGGAGACAAAATTGAATTAATGTACTAAATGATAGCTCCTTACTATAAAATTCTCTTTTAATGTCTAAAAGTTAATTAGAAGAAAGATCTTATTTTAGAACAATAACCGATTTTAATAGATATTTGCGTAGCACTTTAGAAAACCATATATATGCATACACATAACCTTTGTGTTTTATACATATATAAATTTCCAAGCCACTTATGTACACATAGACAGATGTGATTTTTTTAACCCTTAAAATGCTATAAAAATGTCTGATATTATTGTGTCTGTATAATTTATAAACTCAGTGTGTTAATTGTGTGTATATATATATGTGTGTGTGCATATATTATTATTATACACACACACACACACACACACAAACACACTCACTCATTTGATCCTTAAAACAGTCTTGTAAGGTAAATTCTATAGGTATATGGTACCTTTTTATAGAGAAGGAAACAGACTACAGCATGCCATTTGTCTAAAGTTACACAACTAGTAAGAATTAGAAGTGGAATTGGAATCCAGATATCTCCTCATTCCTAGTTCAAGTGCTCTTAAACTTGTCAGCCAGCTGCCCCCAGCACTACATTTGGACACCTAAGAGAAGTGGGGTTCTTAATGTCACTACTTAGAATTAGTGAGTGTATTGGTTACATGAGACTTTATGTTTATGGTGTATGGTTCTCAAAAGTAATAGAAAAACCTTTTCTGAGAAATATTAAATAAAATAGCTAAAAAGTATAATTTAGCATTATATTATAAGTAGCTATTATTATTCTTCAGTAAAATGACCTCATATTACCACCGCATGCCTATCAGATTGGCTAATATGACAGAAAAAGAAAATTATAAATGTTGGAGAGGAGGTGGAAAATTGAGACACTAATGCACCATTGATGAATTTGTGAACTGATTCAACCATTCTGGAGAGCAATTTGAAACTGTGCCCTATAAAATCATGCCTACCCTTTGACCTACATATTCAATACCATAAACTAGGTCCATGTTCCAAAGAGATAAAAGACAAAAAAGACCTACGTTTACCAAAAAAAAAAAATTTATAGCATCTCTTTTTGTGGTGGCAAAGAATTGGAAATGGAGGGAATGCCCATCCAGGGGGAAATGGTTTGTTACTTGTGGTATATGATTGAGATGATCCAAGATAATTCCTAAGGACTTAAGATGAAAAATACTATGCATCTCCAGGGAAAGAATTGATGGAGTCTGAATGCAGCTCTAAATATACTTTTTAAAAACTTTCTTCATTTTTCTTGTTTTTAGGGGGATGGGTGTGGGTGTCTGTTTTCCTTCACAGCATAACTAAAATGGAAATATGTTTTGCATCACTACACAAATATAACGGATATAAAATTGCTTGTCTTCTCAATGCAGGGGAAGGTTGGGGAGGAGAGAATTTGGAACTCAAATTTATTTTAAATGTATGTTAAAATTGTTTTTACATGTAACTGGGGAAAATAAAATATTAAATAAAAATTCTCAATAAAAAGTAAAAATAAATAAAAATTTATCTCATATTTGACAAAGGCAATTATGGCAAGGGATATAAGTTCTCTTGGTTTACCTCAGCAAATCATATACCCAGGATGGTATGTTATTTTGTAAAGAATTGCTCTCAGATAGTTGTAAATTTGAAGACAACAGTAATAACTTAAATGTATTTAAAATGCCTTCACATACTTTATCTTATGAGCCTCACAACAAACTTCAAAGAAAACAAGGGGAATATAGGATGATATTTTTATAATTGAGGGAAGTGAAATTTAGCTTGTAAGTGACAGCTAGGACTCAAACTTTTCCAGAGCTCTTTCTGCCATCCCACATAAATTCATAATACGGTATAGCCCTTCTAGGAGTGGCTTTCCTTTTGAAAGGATCACTTCCGAAATATCTCCCTACCTCTAACGCCTCAATTCTTCTTTCATAATTAAAGTGTCAATATCAAGAAAAGGGCTAGTGAGAGAGAGATGTTAGGATGAGGGTGCTCTTTATACTAAAATCATCATATTGTAACTTAAACAGTTAAGTTGCTAAGAATATCTTCAACCTTAGACTAAGTCTATTCGGCTTTCATCAGTATGTTTCATGCCCTAAAGTTCCTTGATACCATTGTGGAGTGGGGTCCATCTCCTTGATCACCATCAGCAACAACTGTTGAACCAGCCTCTGCACAGGAGCCCTGGCAGGCACACCTCCTCTAGATCACCAGTCCTGCTGCCAGCCCAACGCTAACTGCCATTCACCAGGCAGGCAAGCTAAACTGGCTAAAGAAGCAAGGCAGCATGTGTGGCAAGTTAAACCACATCACCACTCTGATCACTATCTCTCCTGATGGACTCCGACCCCCAAAGTCCTGGGAATATCCTTGCTTCCAGCCAGTGCCCTCAGCCATCATCCTGTGAAGCAACAGTTATGGAGATGCAGCTTGCCCAAGACAACCCAGATAGGAAGATCCTTGTCGCCAAAGTCCTTGGGAATGTCAAATGGATCCAATGTGACTGAGGCATCAGGACGTGCTTTGTCAATACACACCAAAAACCACGAATGGGTCCTTGGCGTCTTGACTCTCCCTGCAGCCTGGGAGTTCCCAGAGGGCAGGAATGGCCTGACTTTTTTATTTTATCTCCTGCACTCAGCACAGCGCTCGCTCAGTGAAAGTCATAAATGTTGGTCTAGTCTGGGGGATGAAGTCAGGAACATTTGGGGCAAAATAAGTTCAGCTTTTAAAATATGTATGTATGTTTACATATACACATACATGCATACATATATGTACAAATATTATATGCACAAACATACATATCCAGGAATCTCTGATCTGATCTGGTCATGTAGGTTCATCTGTTTCTTGTCCTTATCCACCCTTACTTCTACTTAGAGGATTAACTTGAGATTGGACTCCTTTTCTCCATCTCTTAATATTCTTGGTACTAGTGTTACTATCTTTACCTCTTGCTATGGGATCAGCACATACTCTTTTTCTGCTTGGAACTACCAGAATTTAATGTTACAATGCAATATTGTATTTTAGAATGTAGGACCATTTTCAAGAATGAAACTTCTTTTTTTCTTGGAAAAACATGACCAGCATGGAAAGTGTTCTCAAGGAACCCTTCTATTCACAGCTATCAGGAACAGGTTTTGTAAAATATGTTTTGAGAAATGGTAATCTAATACAATCTCCATTAACCCTTCCTACCCCCCTTATTTTTACAGATAAAAATAATTAAACTTTTTTATGATTTGACTAGGTCATACAACTAGTCAATAGAAGGACTCCAGGGGGCAGGCAGGTGGTGCAAGTGGAAAGAGCACCCGTGCAGGAATCAGGAGGACTTGAGTTCAAATCTCACCTCAGACACTTGACATTCACTAACTGTGTGACCTTGGGCAAGTCACTTAACCCCAATTGCCTCATCCTGGGTCATCTCCAGTCATCCTGATGAATATCTGGTCACTGGATTCAGATGGCTCTGGAGGAGAAGTGAGGTTGGTGACCTGCACAGCCCTCCCTCACTCAAAACAAAGTCAAGTGCAAATCATATCATTACTTCTCTGATGGTATCGTCTTCTTTGGCAACAAAGGATGAACACACACAGAAGACTGTTTGGGAAAATTTTTTTTTTAATACAGATCCTACGTCACTTCTTCAGTTTAAAAGCCAATTAATAAATTATATACTGAGATTAAGTATTATTTTTTCTGTGTCATTCATAGCTCTATGTATTATAATAGATTCAACCTTGCCTTTGATACTTATTGCCTATGTAACCTTGGGCAAGTCACTTAAACTCCTTGGACCTCAGTTTCTACATCAGTAAAATTAAGGTGTTGAATTAGATGACTCCTTACTCCCCTGCAGCCTGAGAGCTATGATCTTATGGTCATGATCCTATAATCCTAATTTAATTTTAGAGGCTGAGAATTCTTTCCTTTAGTTTTCTTCAAACTTGAAATTGATCTTTTCCATAGAATTGTTCCAATTTTATTTAAATATTTCTTTATTTTGTGATTGTTTTTTATTTTCAATTATTCATTGTCATTTCTTCATTTGAACCAATTTAGACAATGATACCATAAAACGCATGATCAACACAGGATCAGTATGGCTCCCCAACAGTATACATCACTCAGCCACAAGATTTTGGTTTCAGGTGTACACAAAGATTTTGGCAGAGCCTGTGGTGGCACTGTATGTTACTAGGAATGCAGCAGTGTTAAGGGTACCAAGTCTCAGATGAGCTGTTAAATTGAGATCCTCTCAGCTTTTTTCTCTGATAATGATGAAGCTTAAAAAGAGTTAAGAATAGGCTGCTCTGATTCATTGGCTATTATTTCCTTTTTCCATTAGTAGCAATGGAATCAAACATTGTTACCATATTAGATTCTGTCCTTTCAAATTGATTTACTTCAAGATAGACTTTTGAAAATGAGAGTTTGCTAATATTCTTTTCTTAAGATAGTAATTGAATAAGTGTGACACATTTGTATCTTGCCATCATTTACTATATGGCAACATCATATATATTTACTAACTCTTTTTTTATCTTCAGGATATTTAGTGCATGAAAATGCCAAGTTTGTAGATAATACCTTTTCATATTTAGGTCAGTTTGTGAAGAGTCTAGATTTATGATAGCCCTATAGCTTTGATAACTTCCTGATCTCTTTGACTACTGAAGGGAATACTCTTGTGTCATGTGGCACAGGGTAATTTTCATAAGGCTAAAATGTTTTCATTTTGTTGTTTTTCATGGTTTCTGACACCTTTGTGGAGCATTCAGTATGATTTTTCCATATTGTAGTGTATTCATATATTTTTTAAGCAAACTTTAGTTCGTTGAATATTGTTTTGTGGGGAGGGAAGAAGGTTAGTATTACTTACCATCCTTTTCTTTCTCTGTTCTCCCCTCAATGTCACTATTGTGGTTAGTTTTGCTTTTTTTTTTTTAACCTCCTTTTAGATGTCTCCTCTTTTACCTCTTCTTAGATATTTTATATTTCTTATCAAGTATGTAGGTGAAATGTACCCACACTGCTTAGCTCTGTATATCTGGTATATGTGACTTCTAGAGCTGCTCTGTTACTCCTTTCTGTCCTAGATGAAATATTCTTGCTTAAAAAAATTTTTTTTAAATTTTATATCCACCTATCTGTAGACTATTCAACTGAGCTGTATATTGTGCATTTTAAATAATAGTCTTTGATATTAGTATTTACTAATATTTTTCTCACTTAGTTTATTATTTTATTTAAAAATACACAAACCATATACCAACTCTATAGTTACTAATTATTGTCAACTTTACTAATACAGTAGTTATACTTTTCTACAGTGATTTTCTGATAGTCGCTCCAAATGTGAATCAAAATAAAAATATTTTATATATGTACAAATTTAATAAAATATATATTCTGTTGTAATTTCATTTCATTATAGTTCTTTAATTCTGGAAGGTGTTGAACCACAAAGTACCTGTGAATTAGAAGTGGATGCTGTAGCTGCTGATATTTTAAATCGGCTGGAGGTTGAAGGTATATGTGTGTGTACATTTTTATTTTATGCCATTTCTAAAATGCCAAAATGAGTATTCTAATATCTCAAAAAAATAACCTTCAGGAATTCATAATTTAATTAATGTGGAGACTCCTTCTACTAATATAGATTGAAACTCCTCTAATACCTTTAAAAACTTTCTGTATTAAATTACTGTGCTCAATCATAATAATAATCACCTGGTGACTGGCCTTCGGATGATAGTTGTCTCTGAGCTTAGGCTGGTCTCTAGAAAACATGGTATCACATAGCCCACTCTAAGGCCTGTGCTTGAAACATTTCCCTTGTGGTGTAGAAGCTTTTTTTTCCTTTAGTAGAACCTACAAGAAGCAATTCAATCAGGTAGAAAATTCACTGACCTTGGTTCTGGAAATGTGAAGATCAAACAAAAAAAGGCACAGTCCTTGTCCTCGGGAAGCATACATTCTTTCAGGGGAGGCAACGTGCACATACAAGAATATTCAGAACATATATGTATACGCATACACATATACATGTGTATATGTGAAATAGTAAATACATAAGTAAAAGATGATGTGGGGAAGAGATGAAAATTAGGGATTTTAAGACACTGAGATGAAAAGGGAGTACATTGTAGGTATGGGGCACAGACTCAGTAGAGGGTAGAGAGGGGCGATGGAGTGTCATGGGTGAGGAAGAGGAAGAAAGCCTATATATTTGTACCACAAGAGCATGAGACAGGGCAGTATGTCATCAGGTTAAACCTGGTTAGAGTCAGGCTGTGCAAAACCGAGGAGAACCCAGGATTAACTCCATACCATAATGATGCATTGAAAGAAGACGTGAGTTGCATGGCTGAATTAAGAAAGGTTGCTGGAAATTAGGTAGTTTCAGTGGTTAGTTTTAGATGCAGTAGAGAGCACTGGAAAAATTATTATTACAAAATACTTGAGGAGACTGTTGTTCCTATTATTCCTGTATATCTGGTAGCTAATCATTGTTGAATAAATAGCTATATTACATTGTGCCATAGGCTGAAAATCAATATGATTACAGAAAATCATTCTATTTTTCCTTTTCATTCCCTTGTTCAGTTTTCATAAAAGTCTGTGGAGGATTCCTAAGTATTTTTGTCCAGTTAGATGTTTGGGTTTTCTTAGGCTAGTGGTTTGGGGAGCCAGACAAGAAGCAAGAATAATCAAGAATATAAAGGAGAAACATTGTCAAACACAGGCTAAGCTAAGGACCTCTTGTAGGCTTGTTTCTGGAAACTATTTGCAAATTTCTTATACTACTCACAGTAAGTCAAGGTTGTTACTACTAGGCAGGGAAAAGAGCCATAAAATGTCCATTTTTTAAATAAAAGGTTTTTTTACTACTTTACTTTGAAATATTTGTTTTCACTTGTAGCTCAAATTGATGGGAACCCAGGTTTACAAGCCATATGGGAAGATGAAAAGCAACGTCGGAGAAACAGAAAGGAATCCTCTCAAATTAGCCAACCTGAATCACAAGGTATAAACTAACAGCACACTGCTACTTGTTCTTTATTAAAATTTTTTTTTAAACTTTTAACATTTTATATAGTCAAAATTATTAACTTCCAGTTCAACTTGTCAGAAGCTCTGTGGTCAGTCATGGGCAAATTACTTAACCTCTCGTAGCCTCAGTCGCCTCTTCAGCAAAATGGGGATAAGTAATATATGTACAGTTTGATCTCACAGAGGAGTACGTTTAATGTGCTTAATGCACTGTGCAAAACCTTTAAAGTTACATTCTAAATTGTTTTTACTGCTCATATCAGAATGAATTTCAAAAATCTCCTTTCAGTTTTCATGTAAACTTTCCCCTCTGTTGATATCCCATTGTGAATATTTCTTCATTTTTACAGACTCTAGAGGATCTTATTGTTTTCCCATTTCTGCTTATTTAGTGATTAGTGTTTCTACTCCTATAGTCTCAGTTTTTCCTTTTTCTTTTACTTTTTTTACTTCCTTTACTTTTACTGTCCTCATTTATTAGTATCTTCTAATTCTCTTGTCTCCCCAGATGGAGATTGTGAAACACACTTTTGGAAACACTGGTTATAATTAACTAAGTTATGGAAAGCTAGGGCATTTAGTATTGCCACCAAATTTATTTGTTGGTATTTTGAATACTTTTTCATTTAGATTATTTCTTGTAGCTCTCAGAAAATTTTGAAGTTAAAAAATATCTATACTAAAGTTCATTTTAATATTTAAGACACAAAAATTTTTTTGACAATATTTGAGTGTCTCTTGTACAAATTTTAAAATAATAATGTTGTTTATCTAGGAAGTAAAGAAACTATAATTCCCCATTTCCATTCAGGAACATAAAGTCTTGATTGGGTAAGGGAAATGTTCTTTTTCTACTCTTAATTCTATAATTATGGAATTTAATCTTGAATTGATTTCAAGTACCCATCTTCAAAACATGAGTAATCATTTCAATTGTGTTTGACATTATAAGAGAACAGCTTTTAGATAAAGGTGTTTCATAAAAGCTGGTAAGTTACTATCACTTTTAACAGTTCCCTGAGGAAATAAGCTTAGTGTTGCTTCAGAATATTTTCTTCATTTACTATTTGCCTAAAAAGGTCCTCTTCCTTTTTTGAATGCACTTTTTAAATTTGAAGATCGTGGATGCATTCCAGCAACAGAGAGTGAAAAAATGTTTCAGAAGAGACTTCAGGAAGTTCTTAAGCAGAATGATTTCTCTGTGTAAGTAGTCATTTAATACAGTTCATTGAACTGACCTTTCTCCCTTGGTAATCTAGTTAGTTTTAAAGAATGTGTTTTAATTAAGCAGAACATTATCAGGATCTGTGGACTATAGTAATGGATCCCAGGAGTTCTCTGCTGAGTTAACTTTGCATTCTGAAGTTTTGTCTACTGAAGCTGTTCCCTGTTCACCAGCCAACGTGGTAGAAGTCCATCAAGAGAAAGAACTGAACAAAGGTAAGCTTTTTTTATTGGATTATACAGTCTTCATTAGAGCACTCAATGTAATCTATTTTGTTTAATTATTTGTTTTTAAATGTTGGAAGACCTTTATTAATGTTGTTTATTTTAACTTTAGAAATTAGATTTTAGACTAGTAGGGTGTACGAAGAGGGTAAGAAGTGTGTACATTTCTAAGTAGCCCACACATAACCCATAACATAGTTGTTATTAATACTTTGTCATTTGATAGTTGCCACCAGCAAACCATCTCTTTTTCCTCTCATTATGTGCTGTATTCACCTCTTTGCTATAATGAAGATGAAATGAATTTTTGTCCTATATCTGCCTGAACCTTAATGTACTGATCATACCTTAGTTCCCATTAAAACAGTATGAGAGGGTTAAATTATAGAGCACTTTGAAATGTTGAATTGAAAACCTCTAGAACTTAAGAACTTTTGTAAAACTCTCTCATTATTAGACATTATAAATAAAAATTTACCTTCAAAGCAGGAATGTTGTAACTTTGTGCAGATTGCAGTATTTTCAGATTTTATTGGATAATTTTTTAAAATGTTCACCAGGTAATTTTTTTAAATTCTGAAAGTTTAAATTTTAGAAGATGCTGTAACTAAATGTTGGCCTTGTTTTTATCATAAGAATACTTAAGAAAGAACATTCTTAAAGAAGAAGAAGCACTTATTAATGAAGAAGCAATTTTGAACCTTATGGAAACAAGTCAGACTTTCCAGCCTCTGTCCCAAAGACTGAGTCAGTCTCCAGTTTTCAGTAAGTAATTTAATACCACAATAAGCATGCCATATTCCACCTTTTACCATATTCCACCTTTTAGTTTTATGGGAACAGTGTTTTTGGTGAATTAATTGTTTTATGTTTAGCTTGTATGGTACAGCTACAGGAGCACCGCCCTAGGAATTGGCAGCAGGAATCAGCCTGTGGTTCTTGCTCTGGTATTTTGGACTTAACTTGCTAAGACTCAGTTTCCTCTTTTTAAAGTAAGGCTGGTAATATCTACCCTGCATATTTCACAGATTTGGTGTTAGGTTAATATTATTTACTGTTTGTAAAGGACTTTGAAATCTATGAAGTACTGTGTGCATGTAAAATAGTGGTATGTAAAAGGCATTGTAGTATAGCTGAGAATGCATTTAGTTTACCTGAAAACCAGAGATTGAATCTCTTCCTTACCATTTATGAGCATTGTGGTGTGAGCCAAAGTTGTGTAATTTTGAGCCTCAGTTCCCTAAATAATATTGTCAGTATCTAAAGAGATCTTGATAAAGCTAGATCACTGGACTGGATCAAATAAGATGAAATTTACAAGGAATACATGTAAAGTCTTGTACATGGGGTTCAAAAAATATGTATCACAAGTACAAGGCTGTAGACAAGACATGATTGAATAGCAGTTTGTCTGAAAAAAGATGTGTTAGTAGACTTCAAGCTCAGTCAGTAGGAGTCAACAATATCATGTGGCCACCAAGAAATCCATTGTGATTTTACTCAGCATTAAGAGAGGAATAGTTCCTGGCAGCTAGATGTCTCAGTGGTTAGAGCACTGAACCTGGAGTCAGGAAGACCTGAATTGAAATCTGGCCTTAGACATTTACTTAGCTATGTAACGCTAGGTAAGTCACTTAACCTCTGTCTTAATCCACTGGAAAGGGAAATGGCAAACTGCTCTAGTATATTTGCTAGGAAAACACCATGGAGCATGCTGTGGTCCATGGGGTCACGAAGATTCAGACATGATGGAACAAGATAAACAGTGAAGTCTGGCAATAATCAGGCTGCCCCTAGCTTCTCAGCTATTTGAAGTTATTTTCCATCTACTCTGTATATATCTTATATGTACTGATTCATTCCCATTATTACGTAGATAGGGAGAGAAAGAAAAGGAGTTAGCATTTATTGAGCATTACTACATGCCTGACACTGTGCCAAGCACTTTACAACTATTTCTTCTGATCCTCACAACTCCAAGGGGTAGGTATATTAATATTCCCATTTTACAGATGGGGAAACTAAGGCATACAGCTGTTGAATGATTTGCTCAGGATCACATACCTGATAAGTGTTTTAGACTGGATTTTAACTCATATCTTCCTGGCCTAGCACTCTATCCACTGTAGCACATAGCTGCCACTAATACCTTGAGGACAGGAAGTGGTTTTTTTGCCTTTCTTTGTTATACCCACTGATTAGCAAAATAACACCTAAGAAGCTCTTAGTGAGTATTTTATTGATGGTCCTGCTCTGCTTTGCCCTATCAGATCATACCTGGAGCATTGTATTGAATTCTGGGCACCATATTTTTGTAAGTACACTTATAAACTGGAGAAGATCCATAGATGTGTAGTCAGAATGATAAAATAGCTCAAGTTCAATTAAACTTATGTTGTTTGGCTTCAAAGGATAGAGCTGAGAGCAAAGGGTGCAGGTTTTAAAGAGGCAAAATTATGCTAGCTATAAGGAAAATTTCCTAACAATAAGAGCCTCCAAAATTAGAATGCGCTTCCTTGGGAGACAATAGGTTACCCCTCAGTTGACCGTGTTTGGGCATATGTTTTGGTAGGGATATCTTTTTCAATAAGAGGTGAACTTAGATGGCCACTAGGACCCTTCCAACTCTGAAATTCTGTGATTTTTTCTGTCTGTGAAAGTAGGATAATGTTTTCTCCCCTACCTATCTCACATAGTTGTTGTAGAGACCAAACAAGGTCATTTTTATGAAATTATGTTGTAAAGCACTATCAAATGTGTATTCAATTAGGTATAAAAATGTGGTCTTTAAGTTAGTTACCTTTGTTTTTTATTTTCTGCAAAGCTTTTTATAGAAACTTGTAAAAGGAAGCATTTCTCTTTATTTTTAACTTCACTTTTGTTTTTGGAGAAGAACCATTGCTTTATAGGGGGAGACAAAAAGAAAGAAAAAAAAATTTGCTTGATCAGTGTAATTTCAAAGGTGAGTTACTATAATAGACTGCCATAACTAGATCTATACACTTACTGTGTGACTAGCAGGAATTTCTCAAGCTAACTTCTTCTAAAAGTATTAGGCATTGATTAGAGGCAGTATATGCTGAACCCTGCTGAGTGCCACTGCTGCCTCATTGCCTTTACCTCTCAGGTCCTTTGTTATTATCTGACTCTGACACCCTTTGCTACTCTTGTAGTTTCTTTACACTAGTTCCTTATTACTAGCTTAGAAACACTGATTAGCATTTTTAGGCCCTTTACTAGATTTCTCTTAAATAATTTTATGCTATCATGTGGCACCCTTTTCTAACATGTACTTTTTTCTTTTTTAAATATATTTTTTATTTATTTCATTAAATTACCCAAATTAAATTTCCCAGTTACATTAAAAAATTTTTTTTAATCATTTTTAAAAATTTTGAATTCCAAATTCTCTCCCTCCCACCCTATCTCCCTTCTTGAGAAAGCAAGCAATTTAATATTAATTATACATGTAAGGTCGGGCAAAACATTTCCACATTAACCATGTTGTAGAAGACACAGACAAAGAAATTTTAAAACGTGCTGCTTCAGTTTGCTTTAAAAATTCATCAGTCTCTCTAAAGGTAGATAGCATTTTTCATCATGGATCTTTTGGAATTGTCGTGGATCATTGTCTTGATTAGAGTAGCTAAGTCATTCACAGTTGATCATTGTTACAATGTTGCTGTTACCGTGTACAATGTTCTCCTGGTTTTGCTCATTTCATTTTTGGGTGAGTTCATATTAGTCTTTCCAGGTTTTTCTGAAACTTATCCTGCTCATCGTTTCTTGTAACACAACAGTATTCCATCACAATCATATACATCTTGTTCAACCATTCCTCAACTGATAGACATTCTCTCAATTTTCAATTCTTTGCCACAACAAAAAGAGCTGCTATAAATATTTTTATTCAAATAGATTCATTTCCCTTTTATCTCTTAAGGATACAGACCTACTGGTAGCATTGCTGGTCAAAGGGTATGCCCAGTTTTATAGCTCTCTGGGTATAATTCTAAATTGTTGTCCAGAATGGTTAGACCAACTCACAACTCCACCAACAGTGCATTAGTGTCCCAGTTTTTCCACATCCCCTTCAAAACTTATTTTTTGTCATATTAGCCAATCTGATCAATGTAAAGTGGTGCCTCAGAATTGTTTTAATTTGCATTTCTCAAATCAATAGTGATACCTACCAAAACCTATCCCTGCTTTTTCTTTCTACATTACCTCTGCATGTGTCTTCCTGTGACACCTCCATAGGGAGCAGTTAGCTTTCTGGTGGGCCTTCCTCTAGTTCTCTTAATGTGTGGCATGCAAAGGGAGCACTCAGGCATCCCTCCCTCTTTCCACATTGCTAATCCACCTTTTCCATCCATACATCTCTCTAATGACACCCTTATACTGATGGTTTGGATACTTGCTGGGGGGCAGCATGTACCACCATACTGTAATTTGGATCACCTTCATCTTGAATTCAAAGCTCTTCCTTTTTACACAACCATACAATGTCACCAAAAGAACAGTATTTATGAGATGTGTCTTTGTGTCAGGAAGAAGCTTGAGGTCATTGAAAGCACTGAGTAATTTTCCAAAAGAAATCCTGCCCTCCCTCCTCTTTCTGTTCATTTATGAGCCCAGATCATTCTGTGCAGTGTACTTCTGAGATATAGCAGTTTACCAACTTTATTTTATCCATCCAAGCATGTATCATAAATACTCAGTTTTTAAAATCTCTGTATAACCTTGTAACATTTTAGATTGGCACTTAAGACCCTTAGAGCTTATTTATATTTTATAACTTTAAGAAAAAATTATATCATTTCTTCATAAATGACCTATAGGAAGAGATTGGGGTAGCTAGGTGGGGCAGTGGATAGAGCACCAGTGCAGGAATCAGGAGGACCTGAGTTCAAATCTCACCTCAGACACTTGACACTCACTAGCTGTGTGACCTTGGGCAAGTCACTTAACCCCAACTGCCTCATCCTGGGTCATCTCCAGTCATCCTGATGAATATCTGGTCACTGGATTCAGATGGCTCTGGAGGAGAAGTGAGGCTGGTGACCTGCACAGCCCTCCCTCACTCAAAACA